>CM038463.1:22786716-23261124 GCA_021464415.1 Lonicera japonica
GTTTCTTACTCTGCTCACCCTCACCCTCACTCTCAGTTTTCAGATGTGTTATATTCAAACAAACAACATTTTTTCAGACACAATTTTTAGAACTAAACAAACAGCTTTTTCAGTTTTCAGTTTTTTTACTAAACGCCACCTTAGTCGTTTTTTTAAGTTCGACAAATGAAAGGAGATATAATTTGCCAAGTGTTAACTGTTGGAATTTAAATTATACAGGGTGGGGATTGAGACTCCGAAGATTGAAGTGAGATTCCAGAATTTATCTATAGAAGGAGATGCATATGTTGGGACCAGAGCACTTCCTACTCTGCTAAACTCTACCCTCAATTCTATTGAGGTAATTTGTTTTATTTGCTGCATTTTTTCTAGTGAATATCATGAAAATGAAAATTGGATTTGTGCTGCGCTAAAACAATCATAAAAACCTTACCGAAAATTCAAGTTTCTGTTTGGGAAATCCTATTCTACTACATTTCTGTTCATGAGTTTTATTTCTAAATTGTTTTCTGATATTTAATATGCAATGTGAATAGGCTGCTCTTGGAATGATTAGGCTTTCTCCATCAAAGAAGAGGGTTGTAAATATACTCCAGGATGTTAGTGGAATTATAAAGACCATCTAGGTATGTTAATGCAACTCCTAATGATCAATGACAATATTCCTTTTCTATGCATAGGACATGGTGTAAATTCGCTAGAATAACTACATAGTATAGAAACAAATTTTGTCCTGCAACATATGTTCTTACTCTAATGGTTATGATTTTCAGAATGACACTGCTTCTTGGGCCTCCTGCCTCGGGAAAAACGACTTTTCTGCAGGCACTTTCGGGGAAACCTGATGATAATCTAAGGGTGAGTCTTCCTCTGTCCTTTTTCTCATCTGATTCTAATTTTACTTCTTTTTAGTCATTGAAAACTGATATGTTAGTAAATTAATGAACAGGTTAATGGAAAAATCACGTATTGTGGCCACGAATTTAAGGAATTTGTTCCTCAAAGAACATGTGCTTATATTAGTCAGAGCGATCTTCATTATGGTGAAATGACTGTTCGTGAGACAATGGATTTCTCGGGACGGTGCTTGGGAGTGGGAACGAGGTATGATATGTTGGCCGAGTTGTCAAGGAGAGAGAAAGAAGAAGGTATTAAACCGGATCCAGAGATTGACGCCTTTATGAAAGCCACGGCCATGAGCGGTCAAGAAACGAGTTTGGTTACAGATTATGTCCTCAAGGTCCGTTGATTCTTTATCATGCTAGTGTGTGTTTTGACTATTTTTTTTTTCCCACTTTCTTTCGCTAGTCTAACATGTTAATGATTCTATTACAGATACTTGGATTGGATATTTGTGCTGATACTATGGTTGGGGACGATATGAGAAGGGGCATTTCTGGCGGACAAAAGAAGCGTGTTACCACTGGTATGTGTTGAATACTTTTAGATTGTATTACATTAGAACAAATTTCTATTGAAAACAAAAGAATTAGCGCAATGCGGTTTCGCCTTTTTGGATTCAAATGAAAAGAGACAAATTAGGCTAAAGAAAGTTCTTGTTAGCATTGGATTCCACTAGCATTGGATTCCACACTGGATCCCATTTAGACCCTTTCATAATGATTCCCCTTTAGTGTTTTTTATTGTCTTTCTCAAGATGTGTAATACAAGATTAAGGAAAAATAATCTCTCTCTAGAATTCCTTTCTCTCTATTCTCTATTTCCATAGGAGATTTCACTGTTCTAACATTGAAACTGATTGCTTTGAAAACAAATGCAATGAAACACTTCTACAGATGAAATTCATGATAAAGAAGTGAAAAGTTGTTATCATGTTATCATGTCATCTATATATTAGAAGCATGTCTATTAATTATATTATAATTATTTAATCTTGGGATGTTCTAACTTGGAAAAATGGTGTTGAATTTAGGGGAAATGTTGGTTGGACCCGCAAAAGCGTTATTCATGGATGAAATATCAACAGGGCTTGACAGTTCCACCACTTTCCAGATTGTCAAGTTCATGAGGCAAATGGTTCACATTATGGATGTAACCATGGTCATCTCTCTCTTGCAGCCCGCACCCGAGACATTTGCCCTTTTTGATGATGTTATCCTTCTTTCTGATGGTCAAATTGTCTATCAAGGTCCTCGAGAGAATATCCTCGAATTCTTTGAATACGTGGGATTCAAATGCCCTGATAGGAAAGGAATTGCAGATTTTCTGCAGGAAGTTACTTCCAAGAAGGACCAAGAACAGTATTGGTGCAAAAGGAACCAACCCTATAGATATATCTCTGTACCTGAGCTTGTACGGGCCTTCAACTCATTCCACATTGGTCAGCAATTTACCGAAGATCTTAGAGTTCCATACGATAAGTCGAAGGCCCACCCTGCTGCATTGGTGAAAGAAAAGTATGGTATCTCTAATATGGAACTCTTCAAAGCTTGCTTCTCAAGGGAATGGTTGTTAATGCAGCGAAACTCTTTTGTGTACATATTCAAAACCGTGCAGATAACAATTATGGCGGTAATTGCCTTAACGGTGTTTTTGAGAACTGAAATGAAATCCGGTGAAAGAGCAGATGCTGCAAAATTTTGGGGAGCATTGTTTTTCAGTCTCATTAATGTGATGTTCAATGGAATGGCTGAGCTTGCAATGACGGTTTTCAGGCTACCAGTTTTCTTTAAACAACGTGATTTCTTGTTTTACCCTGGGTGGGCTTTTGCTATGCCAATTTGGATCCTTCGAATTCCGATTTCACTGATTGAATCTGCGATATGGATCCTTCTTACTTATTACACCATTGGGTTTGCACCTGCGGCTAGTAGGTAAATGGCGATTCATATACTTTGTTAAATTTTTATGTTCAGTGACTGTTTATAATTTAAATCGTATAAGAGATTAGACTTTTATTGAAATATCCGTAAAATGTTCAGGTTCTTCAAGCAGTTGCTAGCTTTATTCGGTGTACATCAAATGGCTCTCTCTCTATTTCGTTTCCTTGCAGCTGTTGGAAGAACACAAGTTGTTGCAAATACACTTGGTTCTCTAACCTTGTTATTGGTTTTTGTGCTTGGAGGCTTCATTGTCGCCAAAGGTTAGAACTACATTTCTTTATTCATTTATCATTGTTTCTTTATTCATTTATCATTGTTTCTTTTAACAGTAGTTGAAGTAAGCAGCTTGCATTTGTTAATCATTTTTTGCAAATACTTTGTTACACAGATGACATTCAAGACTGGATGATATGGGGGTACTATATTTCTCCTATGATGTACGGGCAAAATGCGATTGCCATCAATGAATTTCTTTCTGACAGATGGAGCACTGTAAGATCTTCTAACAAGTCGATTTTTTAGTGTACGGAAGCCATCGTACAAGCTTGACATTTATTGTATTTTCCTCCACAGCCGATGCCAAATGGATCTGCTGAACCTACAGTTGGAAAGACCCTTCTTAAGGAGAGAGGCCTGTTTGTGGACGAACATTGGTATTGGATTTGCATTGGGGCACTTGTTGGGTTTTCTCTTCTATTTAATGTCCTTTTCATCGCGGCTCTCACATATTTAAATCGTAAGTCAATATACTTTTGAGTTGATGTTTTCCATTTATGCTGCGGTATTATGTAGAACTATATTCTGATTTTGTTTACAAAACTCAATTTCAGCACTGGGGAATTCTAAAGCTGTCATTGTGGAGGAGGATGATGAAACTAAGACTAGACGGGAACTGACATCTAACCCTCAAGGTTTGTAAATTGTTTTACCTTCTGTTTCTTGCTTACCCAAATTTGATTATTTGTGCTTCGTAAATGTTCCTAAAAAGTTTTTGAACACGAAGTTTATAAGCGCTGATGTGATTTAGCTAAGCTAGTGAGTATTATTTTTGCATCATTGCTAAAAGAGATAAAAGGGGGTGCTCTCTTAATGAATTAGCCATCTAATTTGTATCAACAATTACAGGTTCTGAGATGACAGTAGGTGTTGCAAGAACTGAACCAAGGAAAGGAATGGTTTTGCCCTTCCAGCCACTTTCACTCACATTCAACCAAGTGAATTACTATGTGGATATGCCCACTGTAAGTCTATTTCAATGCAATTTTGTATTTCAATAAAAATTTGTCACATTTACTTAGGGATTATGGATGAAAATACAATTAACTGAACTTTTTCAATCTGGTTTTTTATACCAGGAAATGAAGACACAAGGGCTTGAGGAAAACAGACTGCAACTTCTAAGAAATGTTAGTGGTGCTTTCAGGCCCGGTATTCTTACAGCATTAGTAGGAGTAAGTGGTGCTGGAAAGACCACTCTGATGGATGTTTTAGCCGGTAGAAAGACTGGTGGTTACATTGAAGGAAGCATAAACATTTCAGGTTACCCAAAGAATCAAGAAACATTCGCTCGAGTCAGTGGCTATTGTGAACAAAACGATATCCATTCACCATATGTTACCGTTTATGAATCGCTTTTATATTCTGCCTGGCTCCGTTTAGCTTCAGATGTGACGTCTGAAAAACGAAAGGTGTGTTACTGATTACCTGAATCATAAATTTCATTCATCACCCATAAATTGTGCTTATAATAAGTTTGACGGTTTTTTTTCTTAATGTAGATGTTCGTTGAGGAAGTAATGGATTTGGTCGAGCTTAATCCTTTAAGAAATGCTCTTGTTGGACTTCCGGGAGTTGATGGTCTTTCAACAGAACAGAGGAAAAGGCTTACTATTGCTGTTGAATTGGTTGCTAACCCTTCGATTATCTTCATGGATGAGCCTACATCAGGTCTTGATGCTAGAGCTGCTGCTATCGTCATGCGTACCGTCAGAAACACAGTTGATACAGGTCGGACCGTTGTTTGCACAATTCACCAACCGAGCATAGACATTTTTGAAGCTTTCGATGAGGTATACGTTCAACTGTAAAAAAAAAAAAAAAAAATATTCCCATTTGAATATTTCTCCTTTGTGCAATCATTTGATATTAATATCATTGTTTACTTACAGCTTCTGTTGATGAAGAGAGGAGGACAAGTAATATATGGTGGACCTCTTGGTCGCAATTCTCACAAGCTAGTCGAATATTTTGAGGTGAGCTGTCCTTATTCTTCAAATTAAATGCCTTGTACTACACAAATGGTAATTGAATCTGTTTTTGGACATTACAAAATACTCCAAAGTTGTTTTCCTTGGGAGTTCTCATTTAAAACTTTTTTTTGTTGTTATCGAGTTGAAGTTCTTCCTTCAAGTAGAGGCCTCGTTTCTCAAACGTTAGCATTCAGATTTGCTTATAAATTGGTCAAAATTCCAGCAACAATGTATTCACAACCACATAACAATTTAATCTCATACAACTGAAATTTCTCCTCGAATAACATGATCCAATTCAGAAAACTTCTCTGCTATCTGCTAGAACAAACTAGAACAATTTTGATTAAGAACTCATTTCTGTGCGAATAATCAAATACTAATTTGAAGTTCAAAATGCAGGCAGTCCCGGGGGTTGCTAAGATCACAGAAGGTTACAATCCAGCAACCTGGATGCTTGAGGTCAGCTCTTCTGCAGCTGAGATCCAACTTGGTGTTGACTTTGCCGAAATTTATGCCAATTCAGACCTCTATCGGTAATTTAACGGAAAACCACATCACCTTTAAATCATTATTCTCTCTTCTTTTATTTGTACATATATCGTTTATTAATCTTCTTTTTAAAAAATACATGTTTAATTATTTTGCAGGGGAACTCAGGAGCTTATAAAGGAGCTAAGCACTCCAGCACCAGGTTCAGAGGACCTTTACTTCCCCACCCAATACTCTCAATCCTTTATAACTCAATGCAAGGCTTGTTTTTGGAAACAAAACTGGTCTTACTGGAGAAACTCGCAGTACAATGCTATCAGATTCTTCATGACTATTGTTATTGGTGTTATGTTCGGTATCATATTCTGGGACAAGGGCAGCAAAATGTACGACTTACTTCTCTCACTTTTTTCTATTTCAACCAAAAAAACCCGTATTTCTAATCATAACAAATCTTCTACTTCATTTCTTTGCAAATATTAATATAGAGTTCAATTGTGTATTGTTTTTGTTCTTTAACAGATTTGAACAACAAGACCTTCTTAATCTGCTTGGAGCTACCTATTCTGCTGTCCTCTTTCTGGGAGCCAGTAATGCTGCTGCAGTACAATCCGTTGTAGCAATTGAACGAACTGTTTTTTACCGAGAAAGAGCTGCAGGAATGTACTCCGAGCTGCCTTATGCATTTGCGCAGGTAAAACATAAAAAGCTAAATATACACTTACAATTTATTCTTTTCACGAAAAAGGAAAATACATTTCTTCTAGTGTTGATCCCTTAATTTCTATTTTTGCAGGTGGCTATTGAGACTATTTATGTTGCGATACAGACATTTGTATATTCACTTCTTTTGTACTCCATGATCGGATTTGAATGGACAGGGGAAAAGTTCTTCTACTTCTACTACTTCATATTCATGTGTTTCACTTACTTCTCAATGTACGGGATGATGGTTGTTGCATTGACACCTGGCGCTCAAATTGCCGCAATTGTCATGTCCTTCTTCTTGAGCTTCTGGAACTTGTTCTCTGGCTTCCTCATCCCTCGTCCGGTACGTACCATAAATCTGAAATATTGTTTTTTTGGTCCCATTCCGATAGTAGAAATTTTTGAAATTTCACCACATGACTATCCATAACAATATTAGCCCATATCAAAATTCTAGAAATGGTCAAACTTTTCATCAAACTCGAATGATGCTAGGCCAAACTTGTTTGATCCGAAATGGTCTATGGTGCGTTGAAGCTTGTTAAAGCATGTTTTTGTCATTTACAAATACTTTCCTTTATTGATTGACTCCTATGGTTTTGCGTTTCTGCCAAAAGGTTGCACATATATCACACCCAGACAATGTAGGATTAACACGTACACCCACATTGTGTAACCTGACAGCACCTACTGCAGCCACACAATGGCACATACAACAGCCTGCCACAAAATTAGGATATATCCTTACACATCAACTCTAACGTATTTGAACTCCGAGAATATCTTCCTTTTGAAACCAATGCTGCTTCAATCAAAAATACTAACAATAGGCGCTAATTGTTGCAGCTTATCCCAATATGGTGGAGGTGGTACTACTGGGCATCACCAGTTGCATGGACAATCTACGGCATATTTGCGTCTCAAGTGGGGGACAACACCAACACCCTCATAGTACCGGGCCAAAACTCCACACAAGTGAATTTATTCCTAAAAGAGTACTTGGGTTATGATCATGATTTCCTCGTACCTGTTGTGTTTGCCCATGTTGGTTGGGTTCTCCTATTCTTCTTCGTCTTCGCCTACGGCATCAAGTTCCTTAACTTCCAAAGGAGATGATAACTTCATAAAATCTCAACCACATTTTGTTCTTCTCCTACACATTTTTTTTTTGTTATTTTTGGGTTCATTAGTCTTATAATTATGTAGATTATTCGTTATAAGTGTATTTAGCTCATGTTCAATTCTTTTGTTGTACATTGGTATGACATATGGAAATAAAATGCCTACATGAAATTCTTTGTCTTGGTGGCATTCTCCTAGCAGCTTTTGCATTTAGCTTTACCAAATTTGTTGATAAACTATTATAACTTGAGCTAGTTCAAGTTTCAGAATAGCTTACGAGTAATGTTAGACACACAAATAGTGTGCAAAATGTTATTTAATTAGTTAGGATTAAGGCTAGCTACCAAAAAATAGTTGAAATAATTTAATTATTGATCAATCGCTTAAGATTGAGAATTATGGTTAAATCAAAACTTAAGTCACAATGTATTAGTGAAACTCACCTCCTTTATTTCAAACCTACGACCTCTCACTTATAAAAAGAGTGAACTTGACATTGAGTTGGAACTAGTTTTTGTTTCTAATTCAACAGTAAAAAAAGATATTTAAGGCCGGTATTTTTTTTTAATATTTTCAATATAATCTAATACAGAAAAATGTAAACTGAAAAGTAAATTGGGAAAGATGCCCTTAACCTCTTACTCCATTCCCATGCTAAGAAGTGCATATTGTGCAAAATAAAAAGAAGAAGAAAAATTCTAATGTGTGGGATACTTGTGTAAAATATTAATATTTTTAAAAATGAAAAATTTTTAAAATAAAAGGATTTATTTGAGTCATGTACAGCCTATAGAGAACTCTGGGATATTTCTTTTTGCAATAAGAATTTTTATTTTTTCTAAAAATAAAAGAAAGGTTTGATGGACTCGTCTGGGAAACATTAGGAATCTTAGTGAGAGGTGTAAGTGTCAGGGGAATAAAGGTGGAGTTGAAAATCAATGTCGCCTGAACTAAATAATATTAGTGGTAGAAAACGACAAGAATTAATTCCAAGTTTTGACTAACTTGTTTTGACTATTTCTTTGGAATGACATTTGCACCCTCTTCTTTCGTCACAAACATTCCTTGAATTTTTTGGCACAAATAAATTAAATTTATCTATGTTACCCTCTTTTTCACTATTTTACTAATTTATTAATTAACTTAATTAATTAATCTTTAATCACAACAAAATAATTTCACTATCTTTCACCACCTTCTTTCTTCTTTTTCTTCAAAACATACATATACACACACATATATATTCAAAACATACATATATACATACACATATACATACATATATATATATATATATTCTAAAATGAAAGAAACAAATGAAAAAAAATGCATATATATAGATCTTTTCTAAAAAAAATCAAAAAAAATCCATACATACAGATCTGTTTAAGTACTAGTTGCTTAATGTTGAGCGAATACCAATGAAAATACTCACCCAATGATGACCGAGTATAACTACATTCACTCACCATAAATTAGATGAGTATATCTCAAAAAATGGGCAGGAGCCTTAGTTATTTTTCAAGAATCAAGATGCTCAATATCGAGCAAATGCCAATGAAGATACTTCTCAATGACGGGAGAGTATTACAACATTTACTCACCATAAATTGGACAAGTATATCTCAAAATTAATGAGTCGTAGCTTAAGTTATTGATGAAATTCAAAATGCTCAATGTCGAGTGGGTATTAATGAAGATACTCTCTCAATGATGGCAGAGTATTAACATAATTATGTTTCTTAACTTAGGGGGTAGTAAAGTGGAGTGTTTATGATAAAAATTATAAAAGTGAGGGGTGTAAGGCAAATATATCTTCTAGAACTGCCACATGTATCTTCACTTATACATATATTGTCGGTGAAACACATGGCAAATAGGTTCCAAAAGTACTGTGTTAAAGATCCGGGGGTTGGCGCAGTGGTAAAAGAAGTGGTAATCTCTTGGCCAATTAGGGTTCGATCCCCACCCCCTATCCATTCCCCTTAGGAGTAGAACTGTGAACGCGTCAGTACTTTTGTGTCGAGCTTAATGAATGTGGATCATTTTTTGTCTTCACCTGAACACGACTTGATAAGGTCAGGTGATATTTTATAAATTCTTATACAACTTGGTTTGTTATTAAGTAACTCGGCACGACCCAATAGTACCTATCAAGCAACTATTTCTTTAAAAAAAAAATCTAGAAAAAATTTCACTAGAAACAAGATAAAAGAATAACTAAAATTAATTCAAAAGTAGAGATAAATATTCATAAATCTTAAAATAGTTACAAGCCGTAACAAGATTCAATAAACTTTAGTTTTATTAAAAGGTTAAAAAAAATAACAGGTCTAAATGGTTCACTCGAATCATTAAGGATTCAACCATTAACTTATAATTTTGTGTTGATTCATGTCGTGTTATCCTTGTGATTTTGCTTTTACTTACAAGTAAAAAAAAATCGAATTAAGGAAAGGAACGAGGGAAATAAAAGAAAAAAAAACATGATTTTTTTCACCATCTTTGGGGGCACGTAACTCACTCATATAGTGTCCGAAAGACTAACCATTTCAACCATTAGTTATACTACATAGCCATCTACAACTTTCATGTTTCATCCCAATTCCAAAGCAAGTGTCTTGATGGATTAATCAACAACGAGGAAGAATGAAAGTTAAACAGTGGCACCATATGCAAACGGCATTTTTCAAGCTTAAATTCAACATTTAACATTTAGGGTGCGTTTGATTGCAAGCGTGGAATTTGCATGGAAAGAAAATAAGTTACCGGTAATTGAATTGCCTAGAATTGACATGGAAAATGAAGTGTAGTGTGTTTGATTGCCTTAATTTTCTAGGAGTTGTATTGTGGCATTTTTAATGTAGAAAAAAATGGGTATTTTTTTTTACATATTTTATAGTCATGATGGATCTTGTTTAATTGATCTTGATGAGTAGATTTTAAATATAAATTTTTTATTAAATTTTGAATTTTGTAGTTTAAGTTATAGCATTTTTAGTGTAGAAAATGGGTAAAATATTATCTCGAAAGCCGTGCAATTGCCTTTCAAAGAAAAATTTTCCTTGTTTACTGAGCCAAAAGTGGGAATTTAATTGTCTTCAAACACCTTAAGTTGTCAAATCAAGTGGAAAATGGATATTTTCCATGGAAAATACTCCCAATCAAACACACCCTTAGTATATAGCAATCAGTAATCAACATTCAATAATCAATGATTAAAAAAAAAAAAAAACAAGCGCATCCTAAGTCTTAATGTATATACTTAAATATATGTTTGACACACTACTTTAATTTGTTCACGAATATTTTGTTCCTATCATCAACATTATTCAGAATTTACAAATTGTTATCATCATTGAATCTAGAAACTTGATGTTTGCATTGAACTACAACTATTTTTTTTTTTTTGGTTATTTACACCCCCTTTTAATACTCTTGTAAAGTACCGGTATGACTAACAGTTATATAAGTGCATTAAAAATAATTTTGAGTGTAAAATCAACTTATATAGTAATAATATTACACTTAATCTAGGAGAATTTAGTATTATAATTAGTCCTCTCAACTTAAATTTTTGACTCCACCATCGGAAACATTATTGCTAAGTTTGGAAGAGATGGAGTGATAAATGATAATAATTCACTAAAAACTATTTTGGGTTGTGCTTTGGTATTCTATTAGGTCTATCCTTACCTGTCCGTCCAAGTCAAATCATTTTTTATGAATATATAATTTTGAAAATTAGGTTTTCTTAAATTTAGATAACTATGTCTTTCTCTAATAATTAAGACTTATAATTTCTTATAAATATGTACTTATTATTTAGTTTTTACCATTGAAAACGTCTAGGTTATGTTGAGGGTAAAATACCTTTTTAATTGGAAATTTGTTAGAAGCGAGTGAAGTGTAATTATTTAAACACTGGGCAACCACAACATAACTACATATATAATTTGCACGCAAAAAATAATGTTATTACAATGTCCTTTATATATGCACTAGAAATGCTTGTGCTTACAACACTAGTTCAATATTTTGAAGTAGAATGAAAAACTAAAAATGTTTTATGAGTCCGTTGAACAAAAGCTTGTTATTTTTAGGGCATGGGGTAGGGCTTAGGTACGTATAGCAACATGATAAGTTTGAAGGAGGTTTAGGGAGGGTTTGGACAAACTCAAATTTAACTCGCTTGAAAACATCAGATCTAAGTCTGAGATAGTAAAAATATAAAATGGTAATTGTGCAAAATCATTATAACAATTACAAGTTGTTATCATATATAGCTGGACGCCCAAGATAAGGGTATTATTGCTTAATTATGTCCATTATATATATATGTACTTAATTGTGTTGTGTCGACAAAGACCAAAAACAAGCGGAAAAGCCAAAATCAAACGCATAAAGAAAAAAATGAGGTAGGGGGTCTAATTAAATGTGTTAGATGAAAATGGAACAATCTTATCAAAATATTGATATGATAAGGACTAAGGAATTCTTGTAATCCACATACCCATATACTTCCAAGTACAATATGGTGTCATTCTATGAAATTGATATGGACTTGTAGATATGACAGAGAAAAATTATGTTAGTTATATAACTTATATGTGCGTGTATATATATATAAAGACATATATGCAAAAATATTAATATAAAAAGCGACGAATTTATAGTTTGCACATGCTCTTATATAGATAATTTCAATCAGTCATGTATGTTGTGATTGAAAAATTGAAGTTTCGAATGATTTTAATAGTACGTATCACTCTACGTACGTGGAAACCAACTCGATTAACTATTTTGTACGAATGTAAAGTGTTAGTTATTATTAATTGTGCCAAATGATTTATACTATATAACGTCAAAAAAGTTTACTAACATCTAGTGAGTCCAATTATAAACTCTTGAGTAGAACTTCACATGGGAGGCTGTGAATTATATTTATAGAGGAGGCTCTTTGTGTCTTTTTAACTCACCAAGTACATTTACTAACAATGACCCTTTATTGTGTAGTAATTATCGTCAGAGTATTTACAATAGTAAATTTAAATGTAGTGTAAATAGAGTATACTTGGTGTGAATAAGTTCAAAGAAGAACGCTAACGAGTTTGCCGAAATTTTCACTGGATGCTTAACTCATTGCCGTCTAAAGACCAAACGCCACATGTAAGAAAGTAACCAAGGTGTTTGGCTTTTTAACTCCCTTGCCAAAGTGTTTGCCATTAACCCCAAGGCGGTAAAATGTTTAGCGCCGTCCAATCTGTAAGCCGTTAAAGTGTTTGGCGTCTTAACGTACGATAAGTAATTTAAACTAACTTAACTTTATCATATATATTTTTATATTATTCACTAGTATGTTACCTTAATTACTCCAAACATTGTGTGCTATTTACTTTTATAATAACAGAGTGTATGCTGCATTGATAATAGAGTTTGTATATAAAAGTTTTATAGTAATAGTTAAAATCTAAAAGAAAAAGTAAAGGAGTGTATAATGCATTGATAATATAGTTTGTATATGAAGCTTCTAGCGGAATAAGTGCATCACTTTTACAATATAAACGGTTTTAAGTTTAAAAGAATAAATATTAACAAAAAAAATTGCGAAAAATAATAGTTAATTGCATAAGATTACCCCACTCCACCCCACCTATATATCCAAAGTAGTGGGCTTACACAACAAAGAAAATAAAGGCCCATCGTTTCACCAATGGTGGAAAAGCCTCATTTATAGGGCCCACACATTTCCTCCCCAACATCACGCATTTCCCTTCCCCAGGCCCCCTCCCTCTACCCCAGCCCCCCACACCCCCACCCCACTCTTCAAAAGCAAAACCTCTGCTCCCTCTCTCTCTCTCTCTCTCTCTCTCATATCATAACAATGGAGCCATGGTCTATGGACGACCTGACCGACGACCTCCAAAGCATGAGCTTCAACTCCGCCACCACCGCCGCCACCGACATCCATCGCAGCACCTCCTCCGGCTCTGAAACCACCACCTGGAGAACCTCCTCCTCCACCCACTTCACCACCACCAAGCCCCACCCCCACCCCTCGGGCGACCCTTGCTGGGACTCCATCCGCTCAGCCGGTGGGCAAATCTCCCTATCCGGACCTCCGCTTCCTCCACCGCCTCGGCGCCGGCGACATCGGCTCTGTCTTCCTCGCCGAGCTCAAATCCTCCCAATCAAACGACGCCGTATTCGCTGCTAAGGTGATGGACAAAAAGGAACTTGCTAGCCGTAATAAAGAAGGAAGGGCGAGGGTAGAAAGGGAAATTCTTGAAATGTTGGAACATCCTTTTTTGCCCACTCTCTATGCTTCCCTTGATTCCCCCAAATGGTCTTGTCTGCTCACCGAGTTCTGTCCCGGCGGCGACCTCCATGTTCTCCGGCAGCGGCAGCCCGGCAAGCGGTTCACTGAATCCGCCGTCAGGTGCGCACGTTAGCAGTTTTTTACGATACGGCGCACGTTAGCGTTTTAATCCATATTTCCTAACAGTAGTCACTTTTTTTGGTCATTTGACCCCTCTAAATTACGAAAATCAATAAAAACCACCCCCCCTCAACTTTTAAATTTTTGAAAGTTAGTTAGGTTAAAGTTTTTGTTTGGTATTTTAGTACAGAAAAGATCTAAACATGTAATATAGGGATAGAGGCGAGGTAAAAGTAATATTTGAGACTGATATAGAAATCGAGAAAATAGGAGCCAATAGTCCAATTTAGTGATGTTACTCTAAAAACAAATAAAAATAGAGTGCTAATTTGTTCTTATTATTTTGAAAATTATAATTTTATGCTTTTATATATGGATTCTTTTTATGATTATTTAAATATGAAAAATTAAAATAGAAAAATAGAAGAGTGAAGCAAGATTCTAAGTTATTTATGCTAAAATTATAATTTAGGAAAAAGTTTGAAGAAGGATTAGAGTTGATCTTCTAGTCTATGCGATTCCTTACAACTTGAGGGGTTAGATCATAAATAAACTATAACTATAGGGTTACTGTAGTTATCCTAACAAACTTATAGTTGGAAATGATTCCATGTTTCGCGTGATTTACAGAATTTTTCCCGGCCCTTGATTCAAGCGATTTTTCTTGAATTTGAATTTTATGAATGAGATGGTTGTACATTGTGGGGCCCAATGCAATACCTGGCAGGAGGGAGCCTGTCACTGTAGGGACCACTTAGTTGGTCACTGTCTCGATGATATGAAATTATCAACTGGGTTTTACTGTAAGCTTCGTAGTCCGTGTTGCACTGGATCATTTTGTCGTGAGGTAAAAAAAGAATTGAAGATTGTGTGAGTCATGATCACACGTGCTCAAGTCCACCTAAGCTGTACAGTGTTTTACTCTAAAAAGTCAGAATGGTTTTTTTATATTCAATATCTGCACCAATAGATCTCTGACACGTGGATAGTGCAGTGCCATTCCCCCTGACCTGTATTAAAGTTTTCATTAGAATATAGAATGCTTTCACGCGTAAAATAAGATGGTTTCATGCATAAGATAATATGGTGTGATACAATAATTTTATTTTATTTTGTTTTATGTTTAGTATTCGTTGGGATAGATATTTGGATAAATTATTTATTTCATTAAAATTTCTTATCCTATCAAAAAAAGAGATTAAAAAATTGCACTTAAAAAAAATAAAATTATTTTATCCTGTCTAAATATGATTAAATAATTGCTATTCGACTGTCTAATCTAACACATCAAACACACCTTTTTAGGGTTTTTACTAGATAGATAGTTCCTTGTTTGGAGTTTCGTTTGAAGTGAAGAATTTTTTTATAATGATATTAAATAAAAAATATTTAAACCTACCTTTTAAATTTTTTTTTTTTGAAAAATAGACTATTTAATTTTATTAATCTTTTTTACATTTACAATTATACTCGTATCGTGTTTACACATGGTTGATGGTTGTGCAGATAGATGCACGACCCAAAAATATAAATTGCGACCTCCGCCAGCTTCTTGATTTCCTAGCATTTAAAAATCGCATTTATAGCGTAAACTAGTGAAACCCTTTTTACCTGTAAATGGGTGGCAATTAATTGCATTGGGCTTGTCTATATTAAATCACCGTTGGTTGAGTTTTGATTAGTGTTTTTACTTAAACACAGTTGGTTGAGTTTGTTCAGTTGACCTTTTTGTCGTACATGTGATCTGATTTCACAAAGACACAACTTAATCACGTGGTCCCCTCATTTATTTTATCACTTTCCCCTCTTTGCCACTGCTGTAAAGGGCATTTTAGTCATTATATTTTTCTTGAAGAATTTTAATATTCTTATTACACCAGAAAAAGTGCACCACGAAGCCCAATATCATGGGGTTCCGTTAACTTTTGCCGGAAATTTTGGGGTTCGAAATTTAAGCATTTTATTTTCATTTGGTTCCCCCGTATTTTTCTATATTACATTTTGGCCCCTATTTTTGTTTTCTATTGAGTGAGCTGATTTGACTCCCATGTGTGTCTCTAAAATTTGGGAATGGGATATGATTGGACATAAAGTTAGGTACTTCGAGATCTTTGATTCGATTTGATACTTTCAATAGAATAAAATTTACGAAAATGTGGGATTTGTTGCGCTTGATAAGAGTAGTTCTATTGGAGTATATGATTACGCGAATCTTTAAAGGAGAGAGATATTGGCACCTCAATATCTCTTGAAAACACTAATATTTTTCATTTGATTTTTGACAATCGAGTAAGATATATATTTCTCGGTTGTGAAGAACTGAGTATAAACTTGATAATATCTTATTGGATTGTCAAGAACCAAGTATATGGGCTTATATTCGTCCTTCAAGAACCGAGTAAAAGACACCTCACTTGGTTGCGAAGGACCGAATGAAAGTGGGAGTGTTACCAAGTGTTTTTGAGGGTGCCAATATCTCCACCCACATTTAAAATATACTCTTCTATAGTATTTTGCTTTGCTTAATTGTTATAACAATATTTTGTTGCATTAGTTATGTACTAGGTATTGCTTGTGCCTGTCGGCACTATAGAAAATAGTTTTTTTTATTCTATTTTTTATGTATTTGGTTTTGTTATTTGCAATGTTTATGGCTATTGGTGGATATACTTTGCTCTACAGCACACAGTCACACACACAAGAAAAAACATATATATATACATCAAGACTTATTATTGTAGGTTAATTATACTAAGACGCATTCCTTTTCCTTTTCCTTTTTATTTTATTTTTTAACAAGAGTGGCTCACCCATTTACAAGAGGGAGAAGGGGAAATGTTACACTGTACCCGGGTGGTATTTGAACTTAAGACATCAGGCTTTATACACCAGTTAACATGTGTTCTAATTTTTATTTCCTCCTTGATGTTATATTTTAGATTATGAGTTTGAATTATACTTCACTTTACTATGTATAAAAATATAATATAATTTAACAGAATACTATCAAAAATTATTTTGCCTAGAGCCTTGGCCTTCTTTTTTCTTCCTCTCGGTTCAAACCAGGGTCATATTTGAAATTGTTTTACTTATATAAAAAATTATTTTGCAAGCGATCTTGTAACTAATTGGCATGTTTGTCCTCTTAATAAGGAGATCTTGAATTTAATCCTTATGGACAAAATTATCGACCCTTTCTTAGTGCTAGTTATCCAAGTGCATTTGTGTATAGTAGAAGACCCACCTCTCCTGTCCTGTATAGAAGTAAGCAAATTTTATTACTTGTATAATATATATATATATATATATATATATATATATTATTAGCACTTAAAAAGGGTAATTCCAAAAAAACAAATAGAAAAAGAGAGAAAAAAATAAGAAAGAATATGCCAAAGGAGACAAAAAGGCAAGGGTCCCTTACTCTTATAGTTTTGCCAAATTGCATGGGGGAGGTATTGGAGGGTCCTAGACATCCCATGAGGAAACACTATTGTCCCCTCCCCATATGATGCCACCACCACCACCACCACTTAATCTTCTAAACTATTTATATATATGTATAGTTTATTTTTGGTCATACTACTATGTGGGCATATTTTATGTATATATATATGCATGTATAGTTTATTTTATATTCAAGGGATATGATTTTAAACTATTGTACTTTCTGTATTTTCACTTGTACATTGCTTTGTAAGCGGTGTAAATCAATTCTTGATGGGCAAGATTGATCCTAGAAATCTTGAAAACCCCTTTTTTATTTATTAAAAATGTAATGGCGATAATAAATCAATTAAACCAAAGTTGGTTCACAAGCCTCATGGTGTCAGTTGACTTAATCAAGACTAATAAAAATAACTAAATAATATTCATGCAAGTGGCATTAAGTGTAAATTTTATTTTAATTTTTTTCCCCTTTCTAAGCTATATGGTGGAATGCTGACCAAAATTTACTTGATTCAATAATATTCCTACTCCTTAATTGCTTCCACATAATTAAAGTAACCTATAATAATTAGTCAATTAGTTTAACACTAATCATTGTATTATTAATATTGATTCTCCAGGTTCTATGCATCAGAGGTGGTGGTGGCTCTAGAATATGTCCACATGATGGGCATAGTTTATCGCGATCTTAAGCCGGAAAACGTTTTAGTCCGATCAGACGGTCATATCATGCTCACGGATTTCGACCTATCTTTAAAATGTGACACGTCGACATCAACACCGGCCCAAGTAATCTCCAATAATAGTTCCACAGGCGCACCCCCGCAGGGTGATTATCATCTTGACCCACCCCCATTCACATCATCGTCGTGCATTTTACCTAGTTGTATAGTCCCAACCGTATCGTGTTTTCACCCTAAGCGTAGGCGAAAGAAGAAGCCAGGCCACCACAATGGACCAGAGTTTGTGGCCGAGCCGATTGATGTACGGTCCATGTCATTCGTTGGGACCCACGAATATCTGGCACCGGAGATTGTGTCCGGTGAGGGCCATGGTAGCCCCGTGGATTGGTGGACCTTAGGAATATTTATATTCGAATTATTTTATGGTGTGACCCCTTTTAGGGGAATGGATAATGAGTTAACCCTGGCTAATATTGTGGCTCGAGCCCTTGAGTTTCCAAAAGAGCCAACTTTGCCTAATACCGGCTAAGGACTTGATATCTCAACTATTGGCTAAGGATCCGGAGAGGCGGCTCGGGTCTACTATGGGTGCGATCGGCGATCAAGCACCATCCGTTCTTCCAAGGGGTCAATTGGGCGCTTTTGAGATGTACATCGCCACCATTCAAGCCGCCTCCGTTTAATCGCGAGATCCTATCAGATGAGAGTTGCCCCGATACTCCGGTGGACTACTACTAGTGTCAATAGATTAATAAAAATATTAGAGTTGGTTACAAAATTGGTGGGTTGGTTTTGAATGATTTTATTTCTTGGCCAAGTAGTCGATCACTCTTAGCCAACACTCTTAATGGGTCATTTTTGTTTTGGGCATGGAAGAAATATTACTAGTTATTTATGTACATTTTTCTAAATTTGTGAGGAGGTAAATTAATTGTTTCATCATTAAAATAAAATTTAAGAAAAATTCACGAATCTGTGCTGACTTGGCAAGCAATTTTCTTATGTGTTTTTACCATATATGTTTGAAGATTCAAAACAGAGCTTGGTATTTGAAAATATTTTAGTCACTCCAATTTAAATTTAGAGTCGGTGTTTAATGTAATTGTGGTTACATCAGGTTAGTTGTTAAGTCTTTATAATCAATTAATAATGCTTGTATATCACAATAATTATAAAATAGTTTGGAAAATGACTAACGTTATAGTTTTGAAAGAATAGTTCTTAATTTGAAAAATAAATATCAGTGACACAAAAGATATAAAAATAGACATATTTAGATATAAACAATGACGCAGAGAAGGAGGGGGGCCGGGACATGGGCAGAGGCATGATGGAGTTGGTGGTGGACCGGTGGTGGTGGTGGTGTTTGCTTGTGGAAAAGAATGTCCCCACCCATGTGAATTTGTTTATTAGTAAGGATGAATTAATAATATATGGTGGGGATGGAAAACTTGTCTTATGAGAATTATATGTTTGTAGATTTATTTTTCCAGAAGGTTCAATTAGAGATATTGACTATTTTGGTTTGGTGCTTGTATCATTATTCATAATTATTATGTAAATGATAGAGTTGTTTTTTTCCTTCTTTTTTTCTTCATGTGCCAACAATAATTGCGGTGGGGCTTAGTGAATAATCTTGTTTTTGTTATGTAGATAGAGAGCTTAAGTGATATCAATTCAGATATACGGTAAATATTTACCGTATATCTGAATTCAGACTGTGTGGTTTATATATTTTTTTAATTAAACAAAATTCCCTTCTAATCAATTATACAATTTAATTTTTTATTGTAAATACATTAATTATTTTCAGAAAGAAAATGAACCTATTACTTTATATCTTATAAGAAAAAAATGAGACAATTAATTTAAGAAATCGAGAATATTACATTAATCTCCAAAATTCCAAGGAAAAATAACCTTTTCTTTTCTGAATGTGCTTTTTTAAACTCAAATATACTTTTGGTTATGCTCACCTTTTTACAAATCAAGAGTAAGCTTTTTAAGCCAATAGCTATGTGGTCTGGTGGCACGTCCTTATTATTGTAAAAATCAGATTCCAGGGTCGAATCATATATTTGTGTTTATCGAACTCTTTTGTGTATGGACTTGACTCATCTCTAATATTCTTTTGGTCTAATTATATACAATAGAGTCTAGTTTAAGGGCAAAATAGAAAAATTATTTCATGAAATTTTGTGGCAATGATTGGAGATAATTCATATGGCGAGTAGATCATTTCCACACAATTTCATCAAAAGTTTAAATCTAGACGTGGTGAGACGATCATTTAAAATGTCAAAAATGACATTACACCTGATTTCTTGTTGAATCTTTTGATTAAATTTTGTGTATATCTTATATTAATTATATAGATCATCTGCACAAAGTATAATGAAAAATTCATCCGTTTAATTTTCGAACTAGATCTCATTTAACAAAATTAGACTGAAAGGTAATAAAGATGAGCTAAGTCCTTGTTGAACTAGTGGCAAATTTGAGCCATAATAAATATCTGGTGAAAATGATGAAGAAGATGTCATTAGAAAATTGTCATAAGTAATATTTTGTAATTTTTTTAATCCTATCTTAATCTAATGTGTACAAAACTGCGCCAATTTTACACACACACACAAAAAAAAAAAAAAAATTAAAAAAATCGAACAGCCAATTTTAAGTGGGGCAAATATTAGATTAATTAATTAGAGGCCCACTATTTACAGCTCAGTGGGCTTTCTTCTTCTATCCAAATGCTCCAATGGTTAGCAGACCAATTTCCTTCCTTCGGTCCGAACAGCTCTTTTTGATTAAAAGTGTTGGCATCACAATGTGAGTATGAGACCAGAAAACGGCTGCACATTTGTGTATTTCTATTATTAACATGAATTGAATTTACAAAAATATGGACATACAAATATATCTAAAATCATGATTTTTATGTGGTACTAAAATTTTCGTTTATGGTCAAGCTATAAAGAAATTCATCTCCAATGATGTTGTCAATAAAATTGATATTATTCATCAAATTTTTTAATGAAAAATTATAAAGAATATGAATCTTATTTGATAGATTTTGACAAATGTTTCTTAACAATATAAATTTTATTGAAAACTGAATTATAAATTAAACGTTAAAATATTTTGTAATACCCCATGCTAAAATCATGACGTCTTTCCTACCACATCAATTTTGTAATACCCCATGCTAAAATCATCTATCAAATCTCATTTTTTAAGCTTGCTTATTAAGTAATTTTGGATTGCATAGCAAATTTTAATTCTATTATGGATTCGGTGGGTTAAACACCCCAAACAAGTTTAGGTATCTTAAGTACACTTGTGTGAATAATTGTTTTACAATTTGAATGGTCTGAATTGAAATCGACATATAAAACATATGATTTAGTTTTACGCAATTTATGAATTTTTGTAATTTTTAAGAAGCTATAACATCTTCATTTATCACTTGAGTGAGTCTTCGTCAGCGCTCATAGTTCCGTCCTCCCCATTCAACCATTCTTCACCCCAATGCTTGAGAGAGTCAGAAAAAGGCAATTTGTGAAGGATTTCACCATATAAGTAAGGTTAGGGCTTGGAATCATCATTATCACCATCATTATCTTCATCTTCTTTTTCACTATTCCATCCACCACTAGAGCGTGGGAAAAGTTAGGGTTCTTGGAGTTTAGCTTCAACATTCACTTCAATCAATCCTTCCAATCTTGTATTTCAAGCATCATTGAGGTAGAATCACTAGTACTCAAACCCATTTTCAAACTATTATGTGTTGGTTCCTTTATTGCATAAATTCATGGTTGTGGTTGTGCTCATGCATAGGTTTAAGTTGATTATTCTTGACTATTTTAGTTAATTTATGCTCATTATAACTTTAATTTGATGTTCTTATGAACCCCCACTTGCATGTATGTATAATACAAGATTGACCTAAAACCCACTTAATTGAATGTATATGATAATTGATAGATTTTGCCTTATATGTATAAAATGGGTTCTTTGCGGGCTTATGCAAGAATTTGAGATACTATCCCCTCATATTGATTCTAATAGACTCTTATAGCTAATGGTTATATACATGTACACTATATGCATGTTGAGATTGTAGGTATTTTTGTAATTTGAGGCATTTATGGTTCATTTGTGTGTGTGTGGTGGGGGTGGGGTGGGGGTGGGGTGGGGGGGTGTTGGTGGGGTTGCTTAGCCATTCAGGCTACACATCCTGGGGACCTTGTTACAACAGAGACATACTTCGGTCGTGGTGACTGTGTACAGTAGTTAAGAAATCCTAGACGAATGATTACAGTAGGCTCGATAGTAGTAAGACAAGTGCCAATAGATGTTATTTCTATGTCCATCCAAGCGTCATCCATCCTGGTATACGCACTGACAAATGATACAGTCACTGCGGACCGGTCGTACTGTGTACGGACCGGTCCGTATGTGAAACACGGCTCGATAGTAGTAAGACAAGTGCCAATAGATGTTATTTCTATCATAACGATATATATATATATATATATATATTTATGAGTTGTTTACTTAGGTTGGGAACATGTAGAGTGCATAGCATAAAATTGATATTAAACTGAAGACTGACTAATTTACTTTTGATATGCATGTGGCGTGTGTTTTCCAAGGTGTATTTCCATATAAATTCTATAGTTCTCACTTCTCACTGGGGCTTATTTAGCTCAAAGTTTTTCATAGGTACATTGACTAGTACAAAGGGATGGGGTAAAGGAAATGATGTCACTTCTTAATCCCCCTCTAATGCTTTGAGAGTTTCCTATGGTGAGGAAGCCTTGTGCTACATTTTTTACTTTGGTTTTTACAGTTCTTTTACTAGACATATGTATTTTGTTGTATTATGACTTACGGATATTTGTACCTTATTATAAAGACTTAAGTTTTGTATCAATGTTTTAATTATTCTGCATTATCATATGGAGCTCATTTATTCAATTTGATTAGTTTGTTTAGTTTTGAATTAATTACCCCTTTTTTGTCATTGTTAGTGACGGCAACCCATGATTGCCCGATCTAGAAGGTCATTGCTTTCATATGAGAAACTGGAGCATCACAACTTTCATGGTCATTATTTATATTTGCATTGGAGATGTTTTTTTTAAACTCATTGTCTATATATCCTAGTTGCATTAGAGATGCTTTTAGAATGTAATACAACTGATTATATTGTTTATGATACTAACAAAATAAATATAAACATTTTATTTGCATGAAAATAATTTTTGGTTGAAAACAATTGGTTGTATTCAGCAAAACTAAATGTCACTCGGTGTAAAATAATTATCTGGTTAACATTGTAAATATGAAAAGATTATAACTTGAATTTTACAATTCTTCCGTATTCTTAAAGCGGAAATTACGCATTACAAAATAGTGGAAGTGAAATTCATATATTTACTGTTTTAAATGAATATTTCTTTTTTATGTTAAAGAGACGTAGTCCCTCATTAGAAAATAGCTCATATATATATATATATATATATATCTGGCCCAGATCTATACCATATACGTGTGTGTTGGTATTCGTAAAGAGACAATAAAGTAAATATATTACTTGAAGGATTTGAAACTAGGAAGAAGACATTCGATGATTGACTATTTCAAAACCACAACCCATATTAAAGTTACTATTTAACCTTAAAAAAAATTTGCACTTAAGTTTTTGAAGAAACATCGTACATCTCAACTCTTGAAAAAAAGTCTCGTATCTGAAACATTAAATCTTTTATCCCTTATAACTTTCTTTTGTATTGTATATACATGCAGTTAGTTCTTAGCTATCCAATTATGTAGATTTGTACAAAAAAAATAAAAAACTATTTTGCATTTTTAGAAAGTAAATTGGATTTTTTTTTAACACTCAAAAAGTGGTACACGGATAGACTAGGTATTCAATCCCAAAATGACTAGATGCGACCAGCCGTTAAGAGGAAGGATTATATCTTCAAGGACGTTAGTTCGATTCCTTCATTCCGGCCCCCATCGAAGACGAAAGTAGCGTAAAAATGTAAATTAGGCTTAAAGCTTAGGAGGTGCATGCCCCAGCCCCCCTATCTAGCATAATAACTCACATCCTTGCTCCATTAATTGGTATGACCTTCTTTTGCTTAAATTTTTATGCAATTATTAATCCGATCCAAATTAAAACATCAATCTTCTCTGTTAATCACCTTAAATGTCATTTTCCATCTCAAATTATGAATCCCAGTTTTATTTTTAAAACACCTCAAATTAAAAATATATTTTACTTTTCAAGACATAATCATCAATGCAACATATAACCAAAAAACAAAATAAAAAATTAGTTATCTTCACCATATTAATGTAATAGTACCAAAAAAATCGTTGCGACCAATGACTCTTAAAATTAATTGTCTCATAAAAAGTTAAAAATAAATAAAAAATAAACTTATTTTAACCCATAGTTTGGGACTTTAGAAGAAGCTAGTCTGCCCGTGACTTGAAGAGTACATGTTATTAACTTTTAAAATACAAAGATACAAGGGCACGTCTATTAGCACACCAAATGAGTATTCTTGTATCCAAGTTTATCTTTTTCAATGACGTTAGAGTGCTACTAGCCGAAGTCATAAATTAGCAAACATAGCACTACAGAGGATTTTGCGTTTTTCTGAACCTCTTAATAATGCTGAATCCAAGTTATAAAAAAAGATGTTAATTTTTTATTCTTAATGAAATCTTGAATATTAAGTTTTTGTATAAAACAATCATTTAAATTCAGTATTAAGCATTCCGTGGGGCTGATGCCTCTTATTACTGAATGCTTAATCATAAAAAAATATCTTTTAATAATTTGAAAAAAATAAACAGCTTCAAAATCTCTCATTATTAAGCATTCAAAGGTAAAAACAAACACCCCTAACATGTGTTTCTACACGAAGAGAAAAAGAACTAATAAAACTGAAATTCACTTAACCACATCTAAAAAGGCTGTATATTCAACACTAGTTAACAGACATCTATGTCTGCAATGATTCTCATTACCTAAACATAAACTTCATTAAAACATTATACGGAAAGTCTTATATAGTAAACTAAAGGATAAAAAGACTTGGAAGATAATTCTTCATCATAAAGATACCCCACCAATAGAAGCAACTTAGTCAAAGAGATTAACCATCATATCATCCTGGAACAAAGTTCAACACACAAGTCAGTAAATGCATAAATATATTAGTTCAAGTTTTGCCCTAATTTTGATACAACTCCAATTCTAAAACACACTTTATCAAATCATGGACCAAAATATTAACTTGTTTTAACTTATACAGTATCTCAAAAGATTGTCTGCTTGTCTAACTAATGTGTATTTGAGAAATTAAAATGCAAGTGCTAATTTTGGACGTCCAAAAAAAGAAAAAATGCAACTAGAGGAGCTAGTATTATTATTATACAGCAAATGGAGAAGCCAAATTGTAGGCCAACAAATAAATATCCAGTCTTGCAAAAGAACAAAAGAAAATATTACCTCCTCTTCTGATTCTTCTTCCACCTTTTTCTCTTCTTTCTTGGGCTCCTCAGCAGCAGGAGCAGCAGCAGCAGCAGCACCACCAGTCACAGCAACTGCGGCACCGCCAGAAGGAACAGAAGCTAACTTCTCTCTACCAGCTGCTAGAAGTTCAGCGATATCTTTACCCTTAACTTCAGCCAAGAGTAATTCAATTTTCTCTTCATCAGCCTCAGCTCCAACTATAAACCATTAAAACACACGTTAAGCAATTTTACGAGCATTAAGAGACTCAAAACCAATTTCCAACATATGTATATAAATCTTATATCACAATTTTGACTGTCAAAATTAGGGGAATCTTCCTTTGCCTCGTAAATAAGGAAATTCATAAGTCATAACTCTTCCTTGCGCAAATGTTGTATAGATTTCCTTGTCTTTCAATATTTGTATAGGAATGTTGTAGTAAGCAAAATAAATAAAGGATAGATATGTATATAACCTTCTATTCCAAGTTAAGAATCTTATGTTTGAAAATTTATCTACCAAACCTCACAATAACTATAAAACTTTTTGTTCCTGAACATTGACTATTACGAAACTTTTGTACCTTTAAAAAAGTGCCCATAAACAACTCCTAATTTGGCACCGAAGAAACAGCATTGTAAATTTAGTGATCCTTGGCAAACCAACCTCATCCCATCGCATGGCCAGTTTTTTAGAAAACTGCTCTGAGAGCATCCGCAGTGGTTCAAATATATAGTACAAGTAGTACGTATTATACTACTCGTACTATTTATAAATAAGAGAAATTTCTGGATAGACAAACCTTAAATATAAATTCAAAAAAAGTTCCTTATAATACCGAGGAGAGTAATCGGTTTAAACTTGGGACAAAATATTAAATTGGCTTAGTTACCAAACAACCTGACTAACTTCATCCTATAATATCTTATAAATATTGTGGTTGTGGATGCTCTTATATTATTATTAGTCAAACAAAATATGTTCAAGCATTATGATGATAATTATCAGTATAGCGGCGTAACAGAGATTTCAAAACCTTTATAAGCATTAGACTGGATACAACACATAATAATTTGTTTTCGTCGAAACAAAAATCCATAAACCTAAAAACTATTACAATGTCAATATTAGGATAAATTTTGCTCCATTGTTAATTAATTTAGACATAATGAGTTTTGTATAAGAAAAAACTATCAGTATTCACCATTAAATATTAAATATATACATCTCATATGAAGAAAAAAATAAAAAGAGAGGAGAAAATACCAGAACCGAGAATAGCCTTCAAATCATCGGCTGATGGATTGGTGTTTCCTCCCAACACAGCCAACAAATATGCAGCGATTACCTTCATTCTGCAAAAAAATTACAACCAGTAAATTAACGATTACTCGGAATATATATCCTTATCGAGAAATATGAAGTGAAGTTATGGGAATATTGATCGAACCTGAAGAGAGATATGAATGAGATTCAACGATGAACAATTTAGTGATGAGTCGTAGAGATTGAGATGGTGCCCTAGGGTTTCAGAATGAACGATGAAGGGGTTTGAAAGAGCAGGTGGGGATTTATATAATCTAGGGTTTCGAACCTTCTCTCAAGATTTGAGGAGAATTTGGGTCATGGTTGGGCCCACTTTTTGTGGGAAAACAAACCAAGACAAAAAGGAGAATTGTTTTTAATATATGTAGGCCCAATATAAATACCTTTGTTTTTTGGACTAGCATCATTCAATTCATGTTTTTGAGGACCACAATTCAATATTAATGTGTATCATTTGGTTTGTTTTGGATTCAGTCTTTAGATTTTTATCCGTCAAAAATACCTTAAAAAATCTGACTTGCTCTAAGGGTACAATTGTTGAGGGTACGGTGAGTTGTCCCAAATATATTAGTAAGTGAGTTAGGTCTAATATAAATAAGGGTCGATTAGAATTTGGTCTTTGTGTAAATTTTTTGTTTTTTAATAATGCGGTCCATTAAATAATTTATTTTTTCAAATTATTTGGTTCTTCAAGTATAATATTTATCTTTGGTGAGAATTTAAATACAAAGACAATATTATTTAAGTATATTTAATTTTTTTTATCACAGATATAAAATTTGTGACCGAAAAATCTTGATCATGCAATCATATGCTTGTGATTTCTTAGCAAACGCAGAAACTAAAATCAGGAACCACAAATTTTTAAAAAAATAATAAAGATCGCATCCGAAAAATGTTTCATAACAAAGATGGGACCCTAATTTTTTCTCTAAGTAAAATTTATGTAAAGATTGTTGCGCGCAGACTAGTACATAGGTGACATAAAATTATTTGGTCAAACCTGTGTCTTAAAACCGTGTCTTTCAAAATTAATTGTGAAAATCCATATATTCTAAAAGCAATATGGGTATACATATTTTGTTTTGGAATTTATAATGCGGAAATTGGTTGAGCACTAATTTGTAAAATAAAATAATTCTTGGATCTATCAACATTTTCTGTCATTTTACTCAATTTTTTTTACCCACGTAGTTGATAGATTTAGAGAAAAGGGCGGGGGGGGGGGGGGGGGAATCACTTATTATTTATTTTGTTAAATTTCATTATGTCATCGAAGTTATGATTGCATTTGGCACACTAGATAAGAAGTATGATATGATAAGATACATGCCGAATATGAAAAGTCGAATAGAAATGATATAGGATATGATATGTCATGCGTAAATTGAATAAGGATTATGCGGGAACGGACATGATAAGAACTAATTGAATAAGGATTAAATAAACTCTGGATTTGGCGTGTTCTTGAATTAAAAGTCCAGATAAGTACAGTACAACACAACTTGACTTTAGATTAAAGCATACATGTAATTTTAGTTTTAGTCCACAAAAACAATTTATTTTTATTTATTAAATGCAGTTTTCTTATTTATCAATTTCAAATAAGTTAATTTCTTAATAATCCATTCTTTTATAAATAGAAAAGTTTTAAAATATATACATGGTTAAATATATTATATTTTAACAAGCAATTGCTTTTAATAACTTTACATAAGTATTAATTTCTAACGTAATATAATGTAATATTTTTTTTTTATAAGTATTAAGTACAGTTTCATATAAGTTCCTCCATGTAATACAAGATATAAAAATACAATACCTTATGAAAAAAATGAATTTTGTGAGTTGATTAACCATGATTTTGGGTGGTAAGATATCTTCAGCAATTAGTTTGATTATTTAAAGGGTACAAACAAGAAGATCGAAATAAAAATAAATGAAATAAAAAAAATTGTATTTATTTTTTGGCATCCGTCAACAATGGTATAAAATAATAACAATTATAAGGGTGGTATTGTTTTATCCGATTCTTGTTTGATAAAATGGACTATCAAGATAATCAATCCCGTTTGATATCATGTCTAGTATTCCACCAAACGTTGGATAGGATAATGATATCCTATATGTCCTTGTACCAAACATGAGATATGATTTATCTATTCAATCATTTCTGACCATAAACACATTATATGATTATGTAATCGATCCTACGTCTAATCCTGCCTGACAAACACATCCCATACATAAATGTCGATGCACTTTATGATATTTCTAGTAAAGCAACAATTAAACCTAGTAGAATCACTTGTTAAATGATACGAATAAACATGAAATTATAAGTTAGTGGGTGAACCCTTAGCGAATTCTGGTGGTTATAAGGTCCATCCGTTTGATATAAAATGATAACGAATCGGTTACAAGTTTAACCTTAATGAATTAGGTCACCAGTTACACCTGTTAATTTTTTTTTAATTTTTTTTAATAAAAACTGATGTTTATTAAATCAAGAAAGGATTTGTATCTAGTTTAGGATCTAAGAACGTATATGCCTACATATATATAATTTTTTTTTTCAATAATTTTAGTTATTCACTTATCTTGTTAAAGCATCTCTAATGGAATAATATTAAAAAAAAAATTATGAACTTGAAGCTCAAAGGAGTAAAATAGAAAACTCAAAAACCTGACATGGCTTCAAACCAACATATTGCCTTCGAACTTTATATAATAGTAAATAGATACCTTCCAATGTGAGTAAACTAGGTCAATGCTATCTTCTCTCACAAAGTTGTGTTTGGGAGCTTTAATTTGGAGATAAAGCAACTTGTTTGGGAGTTTTTGATAGTGAGAATACGAAAAAAGGGGAGAATGTTAATTAATTTTTTCTCTCTAAATCAGAGAGGATAAACTTTTTCTTAATTTGTTTTTTTTTGAAGAGAAATTAACATTCTCTTTACAAATGAAAGATAGAAAATAATTATGCTTTCTCTTTCCTCCAATTAATAGTTTATTTTATCTCCTAAACCTCTTGACACAGTTAATCAAGCATGAATTTAGCAATTTTTGGTTGCTTTAATTCCTTCTTTCTCAGCCCATGATTTAATTGGGCAACTTGTGCTAATTCTCCAATAATTCTATGTAAATATAAATATATGACATAAAACTTGATAAATCAAATGTGGACACCATATATCAGTTAAAAGAGACTTCGTACTCTACTATATAACTAATGAGGCAATGAGTAATTAACACTTTGATATCTCTATTTTTTACATCAGATATTTACATTCATGTAGAAGTGCTCGCCAATTTTCTCGTAAATCGTATCCCCCTCTCTCTAATGTAAAGTTCGTCTCTAAAAATTGTTTCATTTTTTTGGACCGGTAAAACATGTTTCATTTAATTTCTCTTTTTATCTTTCCGAAGTATACCAATTATAGCAGTGCATACCTGCCTGCCCTCGCACTCTCTATTAAAGGTCATAAATACGAGGCACAAGGGCTCTCTTATTAACTAAATTCTGCCTAGAACAACTAATATTTCCCCCTCAAAAATTTCTTCAATTTTTTTTTCCGCAAAATACTCTTATATAATTTTATTTAAATATATAAATACATATATATATATATTATATAAAACTGCCAACCACCTTTGCCCCATTGCCGGAGTTTTGTGGATGTCACTGGAAGCTGGAGCTCCCGTCTCCAGGGTGGAGGGGAAGCGGTGGTAGCTGGTAATTAAGCATAGGACCGACGGTTAGTGAGAAGGGAATAAAATATTTAAAGAAGGGCATAATTGACCATTCCGAAAAAAAAAAATTAAGTGTATATATTACTGTGATGGATATATATATATCCATTATATATGAATTGCCTTTATGACTAAAATGAATGGTGAAGAAACCTCTCTATGTATTAGGTAAAAGATGGCGTCCTCATACCTATCAAGAGTTTTTAAGTGAGGTGCATAATGTCAATTCACATAGCGATCCCTAGCTAATACTTGGGGGATGCAATTATGCAATTTTAAAAACATTATTTTATGTCAGTATATAGTTTGTAGCATAGTAGTAATGTTGGCATGCATGGCGTTTCCCATAAATATATGCAGAGAAGGTAAAAAAACCACAAAAAAGAGAGATAAAGATTTGGAACACAGAAATGTTACTTTCTTTGGTTGGTGATGATATGCATTAGTTTGTTCCAATGATTTTCATAAACTTAACATTTAATAGGCTTTTAGTTCTTGACATTTATAGAAAATCTAATTTGTTAAATTCAAAAGTTTGAGTACAAGGTGCTGCAACTCAAAACATTATACATTTATACTTGAAATTATATGACTATTTTTATATTATGGGAAACAACAAAAATTTGAATCAAATGAATATTTACACCATACAAAGTTTGAATCCCTTTTCGTTTGTTGTGTTGAGGACCATATAGTCATTGTTCTACACTAGTTAAATTAGGATTTGTGAACAAAGGACCCCTTTAATAGTTGAACAATTCTGACACCCCTTATCCTCTTTCGTCCTTTGCCATTCGGCACACCAGAACACTAGAAGGAAAAGGTTCACTCTAACTCTTAGGTTTTTAACAAGAAGTATGTATACATTGCCTTGTTTAGTTGTTTCGTTAAGCAAAAAATTGGCAGGATTTTTTATTCAACACAGTGAATTTCAGCCTCAGGATGAACCATTGGTAGGTTCCAAGGATTCAAAATTGTTAAATTCACACGCAGGGTCTCATCATTCATGTCAAAAGTTTAAATCACAAATTATTGCACCTCAGAACCTTAAACTTGAAATTATAAATCTTTACATTCCAGGAAAGAACAAAAACTAGAATCAAATGACTACTTATAAACACATGCAAAGCTTGAAGCAACAACCCCTTTTTGCTTGTTGTGTTGAGGATACACGTTCTGTAGCACCTCAGAACCTTAAACTAGAGATTACAAAATTTTACATTCCAGGAAAGAACAAAAACTAGAATCAATCAATTACTTATACATACAATACAAAAAGCAACAATAATCTGATTTTGCTTGTTGTGTTCAGGATGATACTCATTCTTTAGATCTTCAGCAAGAATCGTGTATACATTACCTTGCAGCAACAATAATCTGATTTTGCTTGTTGTGTTCAGGATGATACTCATTCTTTAGATCTTCAGCAAGAATCGTGTATACATTACCTTGCTCCCACACAACAACATCAGACTTGGGTGTTTCTACTATCCTTAAACTGAAATGTCATGAACAACGATCTGAGCTCTCTCTCACAAGTAGTTTTGTTACTTGTGAATGCAGCAACCTGTGGAAACAAATCGAAAAATATATATTATGAAAATGAAAATTAAATTGCGACTGCCAAGCAAAAAATAAACATGACAAATTGATATTTTTTTCTTTTCTTGTGGTAAAACTGGCTACGATTCCAAAACTGATGAATTTGCTGGAAACCTTCTGTGGCAAATATATGCTTGGTCATTATAAAATTTTCACTGTTTCGTTTTATTAATTAACAAACTATAACTTTTTAGAGGCACATTTATCTTTAGCATAAATTCAACACATCGACTATTTAGGCTTGTCAACAGATCGGATTTGGGCTAGATGATGTCGTATCCAAATCCAAGCCAATTGATAATATACCGGATCCGATCCGATCCGTGAGTCCAATGGATATAGAAAATAGTAATCCATATCCGAATTTGTTACCAACTGGATATCCGATCTATATACCCGACCCGATTCAAAAATTGTATTTTTTTTGGACACATACCCATTTTCACAGGTTCCGAGGGTAACGGAAAAGCAGTCTTCCTTGTAACACATGGAGCCAGAAAATGGATGAAAGGGTTCATCCGGTTTTTCCAGTGAGAAATTTCCCTTTTCTTCCTTGCACAGTAGCTAGAAAGGATAAACTGATGAACATACCAGCAATATTTTAAATAACCCAACACAAATAAAATAAAATATGCCCATCATTACAAAAAGAAAAAAAAAAACTGTACAACCAAGAGGAGCTAGGGTCCTCTCGTTAATAAAAAAAATAAAAAAATAATAAAAAAATAAAATAATTGGGGAGATGGTTTCACGAAAAAAGATAATAATGAAATAACAGTAGATGAATTTGTAATTATTTTTCATTACAGCAAAAACTTCTAATCGAATTTTTTTAATCAAATTTTGTTAAAAATAATATATTCAATCATAATAATATCCCCACCAAAATTTTCACATATTCATTATTTTAAAATGAACTATCATTCTTTTTTATAAAGAAAGAAATGTGAGGAAAACATATTGATCCGGTCCGATGAACATCAATAACATTTGAAAATTTGAATCACTAATATTAAATTAAACGGTTCAGATATATATGGTGAAGACTAATTAAGATAATTTGACCATTCAATTTAAAATCTATTAAATAGGAGTTGATGTAACCATTTAAAATTTACTAAATACTAGACTGACAACTCAATTTGAAATTAATAAAGATCATAACATTATGGAGCCGGATCTAAAGTCGTTTTAGAGGTGAAGCACTCTAAATTATCATTTAATGAGTTCTCGCTAGAGGGAAACACTTCTTTTGTCGAGGACATACACCTATCTAGACCCTCCAATTTGAAATTTATGGCCATGATTTACCACTTTCCCTCTAAAATAACATTAACCATTTTAGAGGATCTTGATCCACGTGTGTGTATATATATAGATAAAAGTAGAGTGATCGAAGGATATAGATAAAGGGAGACAGTTTAATTACCTGATTTTGGTTTGACAAAAACTAAGAGATGATTTGCTGACTCCTACAGATCAAAGATGATTTGCTGACTCCTACAGATCTTCTTTTGAGACTAATTTTTTTTTGCTAAATGAGATAGAGACTCGATCAGATCGAAACTGCTATGCCAAAACCCTAGAAGACCACACACTTATATAGACAAAACGGAGGGTATTAATTGTAATAAATAAACTTCAAAAACAAGGGCATTGTGGTAACTTTGGGAAACTAGGGCACAATCTGTAATTGGGCTTTCTGGAACCGTCCTTATCATGTGAAAAAATTAGAAGAAGACATATTTATCACGTGTTATATTTACCCATTAATATGATTCCCACAAACCCAAAAAATATTTATGTCATTCTTATTTAATTTAGAGAACAATACTTTCCTTCTTGCTAGTGTGATTTAATTTATTCCAAAAAAGGAAATTTATGCAATGCTTTAAAACTAATTATGGAGATTAATATAAGTTCGATGTGATAAAATACAAATATAGCGCACTTATATATACAATGGTTATATAGTTAGTAAAACATTAATTATATTTAGCAATTAACATTTATAATGCTTGTCGTGCATGGTAACTTTGCTTGTGTGAGGTAGGTCGCATCGGGTATGGCATCTAAAAACAATGAACAATTTTAAATTTAATTCTTTGTTCATACGCTTTTGCAGTGACAATTCATAAACATATACGTCTTTGTAAGCCTATAATGACTAATTGTTAGTTATTGTTTAAGATTATCCAAAAGCATGCTAATTTTGTTAATTACAATTTAAGGTTACAATGATTTAGTTTGACGCTTACATAAACTATTCACATGAGTAGAAAGCTATGTATGAGAAACCTTTATGGAAGTTGTGCTATTTAATTTGGAGCTAGGTACATATTTGAGGTGCAAATAATAACGAGAATAGGCTGAAGCAACCTAGAAGTACTTAGATCCTAAGTATTGTCGCCTAAATTGTATTTTGTTACTTATTTTGTGTGTAAGTTATTAAAATTAATTGGATAGAACTCCTCCACATAACTTAGCATAAAATCAAACATGCATGGAAAAGGTTGTGATGTTTATTTCATTCTTTTAATGTCAATATTATATATTACTCTGGCAATACGCTAATCAACCCAAACTAAGAAAATCACACTAAAGTAGAAATTTACAAATGGTAGCCTTATGCAATATTTCCTATAAGTTATTTAGAGATGTGTTGTATGTTTTAAGAACGTAGCAGTCCAAGTTCCCTAATCACACCTTCTCAAAATGTAAGATTGGAGCTTTTGTTCTTTAAGAATAAAATAGCCCTCAAAGAAACCTTTCGCAGCTCGGGTATATTGTAAACGAAACCTCTTATATATTTATCTAGGCACCTCATTCTATGCAAAAGAATTAGTTACAATGTGTGTCCTTTTACTAAAGCACTGAGATGATAATTAGTAACAGGAAAACATTGTTATTAGATCTAACCCACGTAGAGTGACTCCAAATGTGAGTCGAGAGTAATGACAACCGTCCCAGTCTTTCAGTAGTCAGCCACAGTTTAAAGGTTCGAGCCGCATGGGCTGCGAGGGTCAGTCCTTTTCTAGCGGCCAGAGTGGTGAAGGTCGTTGACAGAGTTAGGGTAGGTCCCGTGGAAGTGGAGGTCCATACTTTAAAGATGGTTGCAGGACGCAAGGACGAGTCTACACGTTGACACAGTCAGAGCAACTTGAGGTCAAAGTTATGGAAGGTACTATCTTGTTCTTTAGTACCTGGGTTAAAGTTTTGTTTGACACTGGTGCCTCTCATTCCTTTATTTTAAATTGAATATACCCTTATGGGTTGGTACACCCACGGGAAATAGAATTCGGTTAGGATTTATTTGTAAGAACTGTTCTTTTGGGGAGTCCTCGGTAGAGTTTGATCTTGTCGTCCTAGATACGGGGGATTATGATCTTATTTTGTGTATGGATTGGTTAGCCACTTTTCATGTGGTGATCGACTGTTACAAACGTCGGGTGTCGATTCAGTTAACGTATAGTGAAGTATTGACCTTTTAATGTGAACTCGAGTCACTTATTTCGTGTGCATATCTGAAACCTAGAGAACAACGGAGTTACTTTGGGTGGTTGGCTAGCATCGTAGCACGAGAGGATGGTAGTCCTCATCCTTCTGATCTTCCTGTGGTTAAGGAATTTTTTGATGTGTTTCCCAATGATCTTCCAGGTCTACCCCCATATTGAGAGGTGGACCTCTCTATTGATATTGTTTTGGGTACTGCACCGATATCTTTGGCTTCGTATCGTATGGCTCCTACTGAGCTAAAGGAGCTAAAGATTCAGATTGATGAGCTATTGCGAAAGGGGTTCATTAGACCTAGTGTATCTTCGTGGGGTGCACCAGTTCTTTTCGCAAAGAAACAAGATGGGTCTTTGCCATTATGCATAGATTATTGATAGTTGAATCGAGTCACTATTAAGAACAAGTATCCATTGCCTCAAATCGATGATTTGTTCGATCAGTTGCAAGGTGTTGTTAAGTTTTCCAAGATCGATCTTCGATCGGGCTATCATCAAATGTTAGTCCGAGAGGAAGACATTCCAAAGACGACGTTTTGTACTCGGTATGGTCATTATGAGTTCTTAATAATGCTATTCGGGTTAACAAATGCACCAGTCGCATTCATGGACCTAATGAATCATGTATATCATCCGTATCTCGATCAGTTTATTGTAGTCTTCATAGACAACATTTTTATCTATTCTAAGTCGAATGAAGAGCATGAGAATCATCTTCACTTGGCTCTTCAAGTTCTTCGAGATCATAAGCTGTATGCAAAACTTAGCAAATATGACTTATGGATGTCGGAAGTCAAATTCTTGGGACACATCATCTCGAGAGAGGGTAATTCTGTAGACCAGCGAAGGTAGAAGCAGTCCCAAAGTGGGAGAGATCTCGAAATGTTATCGAGGTTAGGAGCTTCTTGGGTTTGAAGGGATATTATTATCGGTTTGTCAAGGATTTTTCTCGTATTGCCCTACCATTAACTCGCTTAAATCATAAGGGCGTTCAGTTCATTTGGGATGAGTCTTGTGAAAAAGCCTTCTTAGAGCTGAAAGATAGGCTTACCTTGGCTCCAGTTCTTGTTCCACCCGGCTTATGTTTCTCGTTAACTTAAACAATACGAGAAAAACTACCCTACCCATGATTTAGAGTTAGCTGCTGTTGTCTTTGCTCTTAAGATCTGGCGCCATTACTTGTATGGCGATAGATTTTGAAGTCTATTCAGACCATAAGAGTTTGACATATATCTTTACCCAGAAATACTTAAATCTTAGACAACGTCGGTGGATAGAGTATTTAGAAGATTATGATTTCACTCTCCAATACTATCTGGGCAACGCTAATGTGGTAGCCAATGCCTTAAACTGAAAATCTCAGGAGTTCTTAGTCGCTTTACGGTGTCAGGAATGGAGGTTGAGAGAGGAATTGCAACGATATAACCTTATGGTGAATCGTGATGAGAATCGAGCCTATTATATAACATGGTTGCCCAACCAGCAATCTAACACTGGTGATAGATGCTTAACTGGTAGATGAAGCATTTCGGGTAATACATGATCATTTGGCTACGGAAGCTGAATATGGTGAGTATAAACTCGAAGTCGATGAGGGAATCCAGGTCCAAGATAGGTTGGTGGTACCGAACGATTCGGAGCTTAGAAATGAAATCCTAAGTGAAGCATACCATTCTAGATTTTTCGTTCATCTCAGTGGTACAAAGATGTACCGGGACTTATGTCAAAATTTCTGGTGGAGCGGTATGAAGAAAGATGTCGCAAATTTTGTGGGTAGATGTATGACGTGTCAAATAGTGAAGGCCGAACACTAAAGGCCTGCAGGTCAACTATAGTCATTGCCCATTCCCAAGTGAAATTGGGAACACATCACCATGGACTTCGTTTTGGAATTGCCAAAGGCGTTAGGGGGTTAAGATACGATTTGGGTAATTGTTGATAAATTAACCGAATCCGCTTATTTCCTTTCCATCCGGAACCATCAAAATGTGGAGAGTTTGAAAAAACTTTACGTTTAGGAGATAGTTAAGCTCCATGGTGTTCCGTTGACTATTTTGTAGGATCGAGATCCTTGTTGTACATCTCAATTTTAGGAAAGTCTCCAAAGGGCTTTGGGGACTCAATTAAAATTTAGTATGGCGTTCCACCCGTAGATCGATGGCCAATCTGAGCAGCTTATCCAAATACTTGAAGATATATTGAGAGAGTGTATCCTTGACTTTCGAGGAAACTAGATAGAACATTTTCCATTAGTCGAGTTTGCATATAACAATAGTTTTTAGGATAGTATAGGCATGGCGCCTTACGAAGCCCTTTACGATCATCCGTGCAGATCCTCGATTTGTTGGTATGAAGTCGGGAAAAGAACTATGTTAGGTCCAGAATTAGTAAAGCAAACTGTCGAAAAGATCAAGTCCATTCGACAACATCTCTTTACCGCTTAGCGTCGGCAAAAGAGCTACGCCAACAAACGTCATCGCCCGTTAGAATTTGAAGTTGGTGTGAACCTCATTTTGCGACCCCCGCAAGAATGCTAATTTTCAAAGAAATAAACATGCATGCACGCACAAGCATTCCTAGATGCACATGTAGTTTGTTCATGTGATACAGGTCAAAGAAGAAAGCCGAAAGGACCCCGGATGAGAAGTTATAGAATTATCGAATATTGCCGGAACCAAAAAACCGTCAAAACTCCGGGAAATTTGTGAAAGGAGAGTCACGTACTTTGGATCATCCTCAAACTTTGAGAGTTGTTGGAAATTATCAAAAGGAGTAACATACTCAAAAATCAGCTAAATCCGACAGTCGAATCTCCGAAAATTCAGAAAATCGCGAGTTTATTTCGGGTGGTCAAATGGAGATCTTCTCGAAGTTAAAATGGTTTGAAGTTTAGTAAGTGGATAGGCCTTATTGTGGGGAAGAGCATATTAAAATTTCAGCTTTGTCGGACATGGGGTCCTCAAGAATCAATTTGTCTACCGTGCAATTCTAGTTGAAATGTCCTTCGTAGCAATTTAAAATAAATAGTGGCCTTCCCGTAATATGATCGACCTCAAATTTGGAAACAGGTTAGAAAACATTTGGAGGGAAAACATATCAAAAAATCAGCATAATCCAACGGTTGGAAGTTCAGTTGTCGAGGTTTTTGTACGCAAGTACGTTTCCTATGCGGGAACAAACTCTTTGTACCAAGCCAAGGAGACTGAGTCCTTCCCGAACGCCGATAGTCCTCAAATTTTTACAGGGTGTAAAAGACTTATATTGGCAATACATATCCAAAATTCAGCGTGATCCAACGGTTAGAACCTGACTTGTCGTGCAAACAAGGGACCTTGTCTACAACAAGTACCTTTCCTACGCGGACACAAACTCTTCGTACCAATCAGAACGAAAGGGAACCTTCCCGAAATCCGATCGACCTGAAATTTTTACACAAGCTAGAAGAGTTCTATTCCCAACACATATCCAAAAATCAGGATGATCCAACGGTGGGAAGGTTTCGCGATAATTTCCAAGAGTCCTAGTTGCAATCTCTTTTCTTGCTCTCCAAGTATTTTCTTCAACTATAAATAGACCCCCCTCCATTCATTATTTTCATCAACAATCAAGGGAATTTCGTGGTACACACCAAGAGATCCTTATTCTCTCCATCCAAGAAGGCTCGGGTATAATTTTCTCTCTCTTCTTTTATTTATTCGTCAGTTTTATAATTTATATTCTTGTCTGCATAATTTCTATCACTTGATAGCTTTTCAAAACCCTTTTTCAAATTGTTTTTTTCAAAACTAAAGGCGTATAACAAACCCTAATCCAATTCTAAAATAGTGTTATTACTTTCTTACTTTTTCAAAAGTTCGGATTAGCGTTATTGTTATACGAAGGAATCAATAATCGCTACATATCCAATCTAACTCATAGATTACGGTGTGTATGTGATAAATACTCGATTATGAAAGCACTAGTGCCATCTATACCGGTTTAATCAATAGACTTTGGTATACGACCGGTCAACTCGCCTCATATAATATCGAGTATAAGATTCCACATTGAATCAGTTTTCGAAAAGCCCAATGTTTTACAAAATCACTTGTTTCATTGCATCTATTATTATCAAAACTCTCTTTTTCAAATCACACACACACACACACACTTATTTTTAAAATCATGGGCGAACTAGGAAACACATCGTTTTCATCCCAACCCCAAAATCCCGATTTCTAAAGCAAGCACGAAAAGCTGTAAAGTAATAGCAATAGCATGCAAGAATTGAATTATAACACACGCATATCCTACTCAAGAGACCGAAAGGGCGAATTGGGTGCCTAACACCTTCCCGATTCGTAACTTAATCCCCGAACCTTCGAATCAACTAGTTTCGCATATATTGTGTATAAGAGGATATTTAGTCCATAAATACGTCTCTTTTACACAAATCTTTTGTTTGTTTAGTAAAACAAACTGGCGACTCTTATTCTTTTCAAAACCGATTTTCAAATCAACAAACGGAATCGCCGCCCACGAGGACCCCGGGGCGTCGAGAACGCGGGTTCTCACAGTGGTGACTCCGCTGGGGAATTTTAAGAGGATTAGACTCTAAACAAGAATAGAATATGCGTGGATAATTATTTTTGTTTGCATGCTTTCTTTTTTGGCCTTAGTCTTAGGATGACATATATGCGATTTAGGTGGATACCTTGATTCCCTTTTTGTTTGTAATAATTGTTTGAGGAAAATCTTTTCATAAATAAAATTTGAAAGTACTCGAACAAACCCTAAAGCGTTCTTCATAATGTACCTCCATAATTGTTATTTTGCACGCACTCACTATCATCATGCATTATCGCGAGTGTGAATTTACCCTATCAACCTCGGGACCAAAGTCGTGACTAGGCCATGGACTTGCGGGTCTACACTAGCCAAAAGCGCATGGGACCACTCTCCTTGGCCAAGTACCAAACTGAGGTATATCGAGTGACGAGAACACTCACGTACCCAGAATGTATATCAAAAGGTCCTTGCATGTACTCGCCCTTGGGGTATATAGCAAGACCTAGCCAAATAGGAGGGAGCCTTAAACCTTACCCCTTTCAACCACGCTTGCATATAGGATGCATCAGCCTAGTACACACGAATTTCTGCATGTTTTCTTGACCGTTGGTCGTGAGATTAGTGAACAAAAGGCCTTGTCATACATACCAACTCTTGGTTTGGCAAGTACGGTCGGTGGCTGTCCAACCCTGTCCGTAGAAATCCCTCACTAAAGCCCGTTAGTGAGAATTTCCCTGTCACTATTTCCATGAAAACAAGCAATCATCGAGTCTGTTTTCGCCTAAACACCAAAAAGTGGTTTTCGATTTGCATATCATCGAGTCACACTCTTTTCCGAGAATTACGCAATCAATTGGTGAAAAGTATCAGTTATCTAGTTCTGGCTCGTTGTCCTTATCTCAGTCTTTTCTCCACCACTCCCAGGTTTTTTTTTTATTGCGGAAACACACTGATCGGTTGGGCTGGTAGAGATCATACAGGCAGACTTACTCAACCAGATTCACCTCTCATCATGCCTCCACGACGTGCTCTCGATTATCACAATGACCAGGTAGAAGTTAACGAAGAAAGGGTTAATGATGCCGATGGTCAACACCATGCAGCGGATCTGTGAACACCCCAATCCATGACTCTCGAGTAAACTCTATTTTTCTTAAAAACAAGCATCTTGCATTTTAGTGATAAGTCATCATGCATATAGAAGAACGATAGGAAGGACTCCATTTTCGGCCGCGTTGGGGGTCTGATATAACCTTGGTTGCCTCTTCGCTTACTAGGACGGTTGGCCCCCTTTTCGCAGCCCCCTGCCGCAGCCCCCAGCCGCACGCCCCAACCGCACGACCTAGCCGCACGCCCTGCGGCTACCCCCTGTCGCACGCCCCAATCGCACGCCCTGCGGCTACCCCCTACGGTTGGCCTCTTTTGGGGCGTTTTTGGCGAGATTTTTTGCTATAAATAGGACCTTTGGGCTCCCAGTTTAGATCATCAACACTCAATAATGTTTTTAGTAAGTAGAAACTCTGTGAAAATCTTTAGAGAGTCATTTTAGAGAAATTCTGAGAGAGAATTTCTAGAGAGAGAAAGTTTTAGAGAGAGAAAATCTAGAGAGAGAAAGTTTTAGAGAGAGAGAGAAGCAAGCAAGCAAGGCAACAAGGCAAGGCTCTTATTTCTTCTTCAAGCGCATTAGGTATGTCTTTCTACCAAATCCTTAATTTCAGTACCGCATTTAATTTCACTTTTAATACAGAAAATTAGATAACTTGCAAGGAAGTTCATTACTTTCAGAATAAATCCTTTCTAAATTTTACAAGAAAACTAAAACCCGTTTTGACACGTTTTCAAAACAAACAAAAAATACAAAAAATAGTTTCCAAACAAATGGAACTACGAGACTCTGATTTCATTCTACGAATGAATATGTAGGCGCTCGCAAAGCTCGAGTCTGATTTCAAAATATTGTTTTAAACTAAATTTATCCGAAAAGGACTATTTTGAAAACCATTCGAACTACCTGCAAGATATCTAGAATAGAAATTAGATACATGGTCCATTAAGAGACCGAAAGGGCGAATTGGGTGCCTAACACCTTCCCAATTCGTAACATAGTTCCCGAACCCTAGCAAAGTAAATTTTTAAAATAATTCTCTGGTTTCAAACGTATGAAAGATAATTCGTTTCGAATTGTCCTTCGTACAATATTTTGTTTGTTTTCTTGTAAAACAAACTGGCGACTCTACAAAACACGTTTTCCTTCAAAATCGAGGACGAGGACTCTCTTTTCTCTCATCTCGGGTCGCGGGTCCGGATAATGATGCCGAGGGTCAACACCATGCAGCGGATCTGCCGCCCGGTCCCGTTTTACCAGTCAACCCCGAGGCCCTTACTCCAGATTAGCTTTACCAAATGATACAGGGTTTGGCTCAGTCTATGAATACCATGACCAATCTGCATAGGACCACCCAGGCCCGTCTGGATACCTTACTTGCTGCCCGGGCACCTGTCGAACTGAATCAACCAAATCTTAATCCCGCTCACAACCAAGGCCAAGGCCAAGGCCAACCTATTCCCCCACCTCTGGAAAATGTCCTACCGGTTCCCCCACTACGCCAAGGCCCGCCAGTGCCAGATGCTGTCAATATGTGGCTTCATCCTGAACACAATCAACCCCGACAACACCATAACCCACTCTTCGAAGGGCACGAACCAGATCCGTATATGGGGCAGTACGCTGAGTCGGTAGTTGAACAGATTAAGGAGAATGAAGCCATCACCCTACTAAAAGAACAAATGAAGGCTCTAAACCAGAAGGTGACGGATAAGGTTGATGACATAGCCGATCTTCAAAACATGTCTCTTTTCCCTGAAGCCAGGTTGCCGGTGGGTTTTAAACTCCCCAATGTAGAAAAATTCTCGGGAAATAGCCCGCCCCATCTACATCTTAAGGCCTATGTTCGCACTATGCAGTTGTATGGGTTGAATGAGACTCACTTAGCCCAAGGTTTCCATCAGACTTTAACAGGGCCTGCACACAGTTGGTTTTTTAGGGTTGGAAAAACACAGGGTGGCAGACTGGAAGAGTATTGTGAAGGAGTTTATGGAACACTACAAATCAAATGAGGAGTTGAAAATTACTCGTAAGCACCTCGAAGTGGCTAAGCAGCGAGACAATGAAAGTGTCAATGACTTCATCACACGCTGGAGGGAATTGGCATCTCAGATGATTGATCGGGTCCCTGAGGAAGAACAATTGGGTTTAATTGTCAAGAATTTTAAACCTGAGATCAAAAATGGTATGGGACGACAGTATTTTGAAAAATATAAGGCTTTGATGCACGTGGCTAATGAAACCGAAGAAGAACTTGTAAAAGCCGCTGAGGTTAAGAAGGCCTCGTCCCAATACAAGAAATCTGCTTCTGTTATTAATCAAGTGTGGTCTCATCAGAACTCGGGTCCTTATCAACGAACCAATTTTCAGTACCCAAGAGAGCAAGGGTCGGTCCAAGGCCAAGGATTCATGAACCAAAATAGAAAAAACAAAGATCGATATTTCTCACGTCTTCCGGCCTCCTTAAGTAAAACTCTAGCTGCATTGCAAGAAAGTGGGATCATGCGACCACTGGCCCCCAGGGCTCCTCCCGATCCACTGCCTCCTAGTTGGAACACAAATGAACGTTGCGAATACCACCAAGGCCCAGGACACCACACTGATCGATGCGTAGCTTTAAGGCATGCTATCCAAGATTTGATCGAGGCAGGAAAAATCCCTGACCTTGAAGCTCCGAATGTTGCAAAAAACCCACTCCCTAACCATGGAGGGAGAATTAATGCCTTATTAGTCGAGAATGAAGAAAATGATCCGATTTTCTTGATTAAGTCAGTAAAGAAGGGAGGAGAAGTCATGACAGCTATTCGTGTTGAAAATCGTGTAAATCGAATTCGAGTGAAGAAAGAAGAAGAAGACTTAGAAACTATGTTTCGAGATATGATGAAAGAAACTCCACAAATTTTGAAGGAGCCAGTATACGATTCCTATGTTAATAAGTGGATGCGAGAAATGAAAATATTGCCCTGTCAAGGACTAGGCAAGAATAATCAAGGCATTGCAGGGCCCATTGTTGTTAAAACCCAAATACACAGGCGAGGCTTGGGTTATTAGGAGAGGAAAATAAAATTTGGCCAAGATGCATCAAATAGGAAGTGGTCAATCTCAAGGAAGATCACTCGAGCACACGTCAATGTGGTCAGCTTCGATTGGGCAAAGGTTACGTCAGAATCTGATTTAGCTGAGGAAGAAGGTTTGGCCAGGTGGGTACAACAGCTCACAAGGTCAGGAAAATCATATCACCCGCAAGAAAAAGGAAAAGATGAAGGAAAGAAAGAGGTGGCTCAGCCCAAAGGGAGCCAAGTTATTGATCAATTAAAGAAGACTCAGGCCCAAATATCTATTTGGGGATTATTGGTTTCTTCCAAGCCCCATAGAGCAGCATTTCTCAAGCTCATGGATGAGGCCATAGTCCTAATAGAATCAACCCCAGAGCAACTAACAGCAATGATCGGGACCCTGAGCCTACAGAACAGTTTGTCCTTTTCAGACGAAGATCTATCACCACTAGGGAGGAACCATGATCAAGCACTCCACATATCTATTGAAACCAGAGGAATGGTAGTCCCGAAGGTACTCATTGACAATGGGGAGACTATAAACGTCTGTCCACTCAAAACCTTCAAGGCTTTAGGACTCGATGAAAGTAGCTTGGGAGAATCCTCGGTAACGGTAAGGGCATATGATAATACCAAAAGGGCAGTATTAGGGTCTGTTGGCTTAAACTTACTAATTGGGCCGATCGAATTTCCTGTTGAATTCCAAGTTATCGACATACCATCTAGTTTCAACTTGTTGCTCGGACGCGTATGGATACATTCGGTAGAGGCTCTTCCATCTTCTCTACATCAAAAGATCAAGATTCCGGTAGGGGATGAGGTTATCGTGATACATGGTGATTGTGATAAAACCATAATACCTAAAGATAAGCCTGTCTTAGGTATAGGAAGTCAAGATGTGCAGCTGGGGGCTTCCAATACGAACCTAGGGTACAAGCTCTGACTACGCAGAAGATCAGGTATCTACCGCCTGAAACAGTGCCATTTTTAAATGAGCGAGTGGTAGCCATGATGAATACTATGGGTTACATGCCAGGCCGGGGACTGGGAGATAAACATATTGGAATAGCTGAGCCAATTGAGCCCCATATGCAGGAAAGAAAATATGCTGGATTGGGTTTTACAGATCAAACAGGTAACACAGAAGATGGATTTACAGAAGGTTTGGGTTGCGGGGTGTTCAACACTTCTCTTAATGGGTTTTTCATGAAAGAAGGAGAGGATTTTCCATTTTGTGGGTTTCAGGAGCCGTGGGTCAATTCGAAAGGTGAAAGAATTCCAGGGTTTGAGATATTTTATGTTGAAGACTTGTACTGCAAGGAGGGCCATATGCATTGCACTGAAAGCCAGGATTACCACATGAAATTTCAACGCATGAATGAGGAAAAAGAAGTGGAAGATGTATCAAGCATGATGAGAAGCCTATTTTCTGAAGAACACACTCAGCCCCAAAAAGGGACTATATCATGGTGCTTACTGAGGAAGGCCAGGTAGTAGACCCAATCACATTGATTCGCCCGGTTAAAGATAAGGGAAATATGAGTGAGAAAGGGAGTGAACTTGTAAGGGATAAAATTGTGGGTAGAATGAGCGATTATGAGCTCTTAGGAAATTTTCTTAATAATGTCCTTGATAATGTTTTCATTAATAAGATAGAATCAGCTTCTCAGTACCCGAATGTGTCTGAATCTCATATTACCTTGACAGAAATTGAATCCATGAATGATACTCCTGAAAAACACGAGCAACGAATCCAAATCGAAGAGGGTGAAACTGTTATAGTTAACCTAGGGACCGATGAGGATAGGAAAGAAGTGAAAATCGGGGCTGAATTGAGTAAAGTTGAGGGTAAAGACTTGCATGAAATATTGAAGGAGTATGTTGACGTATTTGCCTGGTCTTACGCCGATATGCCTGGGTTAAGTACAGATATAGTGATGCATGAAATCCACACTAAGCAGGAGTGCAGGCCAGTTAAACAGAAGCTCAGGAAATTGATACCAGAGTGGTCATTAAAAGTTAAAGAATAGGTTGAAAAGCAACTAAAGGTAGGGTTCATCCGAGTGGTAGATTACCCAGCATGGCTAGCTAACATAGTACCCGTGCCAAAGCCAAATGGCAAAGTGAGGGTATGTGTCGATTACAGGGATCTCAACAAAGCCTGCCCAAAAGATGATTTCCCATTGCCCAACATTGATCTGATTGTGGATAATACCGCCAACCATGCTCTAAAGTCATTTGTTGATGGGTTTGCCGGTTATAATCAGATAAAGATGCATCCCGATCACCAAGATAAGACTGCCTTCATAACGCCATGGGGAACTTATTGTTATACAGTTATGCCATTTGGGTCGAAGAATGCTGGAGCAACGTACCAACGAGCTGCAACCACGTTGTTCCACGACATGATCCACAAGGAAGTAGAGGTTTACGTAGATGACATGATTATTAAGTCTAAAGAAAGAGAGGGACATCTCCCTGCCCTTAAAGCCTTCTTTGATAGGCTCAGACAGTTCCAGATGAAGCTAAACCCACAAAAATGTGTATTTGGGGTAACCAAAGGTAAGCTACTGGGGTATGTTGTCAGTAAAAAGGGAATCGAGGCAGATCCAGCTAAAATAAAGGCAATCAGGGAAATGCCCACGCCACGCACCGAGAAAGAAATAAGAGGGTTCTTAGGTAAGCTTCAGTATATCAGCCGGTTCATATCACAGCTCACACAAAAGTGCGAACCTATATTTAAATTATTGCAGAAGTCATCTGATGGTCAATGGAATGAACAATGTCAGGCAGCATTCGATAAGATCAAAGAGTGTTTGTCAAATCCACCGATCCTCGCCCCGCCACAGCCGGGAATTCCGTTATTACTATATCTCACGGTAAATGAAACTGCCGCAGGGGCCATGCTGGCCCAACATATAGCCCAGAGTCGAAGAGAACATGCGATTTATTACATCAGCAAGAAGTTATCACCTTATGAAAGGAATTACTCACCTCTGGAGAGATCATGTGCAGCCTTAATCTGGGCCACTCAGAAATTACGCCATTATATGCTTGTGTTTTCAGTCACTCTTATAGCCCGACTAGACCCATTGAAGTACTTGTTCGAAAAACCGGTGTTGACTAACCGCATGGCCAAATAGGTGTTCTTACTATCGGAGTTTGATATCACTTACGTCACTCAGAAGGCGATTAAAGGGCAAATTATCGCAGATTTCTTGGCAGGTAATCCTATGTTAGAAGGGGAAGAAGAGGAAGAATCCAAATTTCCAGATGAAACGGTTATGGTCACAGATACAGAAGGTGAATGGAAATTGTATTTTGATAGGGCTGCCAACAAGAACGGTTACGGGATAGGAATCCTCCTAATCTCACCAGATCAGATTCACTTGCCGTTGTCCTTTCGACTCCAATTTGATTGCACTAATAATACTGCTGAGTATGAAACTTGCATTGTGGGATTGGAAATCGCGCTTGAAAAAGGGGTAACAAAGATACAAGTATTTGGGGATTCAGCTCTTATCATTCATCAGATTCTACGAAAGTGGAAAATCAAAGAAGAAAAACTCATCCCCTACTTAGATCGATTACAAGACGTGGCCAACAGGTTCGACAGAGTTAAGTTTCACCATGTACCCCGCTGCCAGAACAACTTTGCTGATGCGCTAGCAACTCTAGCGTCAATGGTAGAAATTCCCGAAGACATGCAAACAGTACAAATAGCCATTGAGCAAAGGGAGATTCCCACATACTGTCTAGTCATCGAAAGTGAAAATAAAGAAATGGTGGACCCATCGATCTGGGATCATGACATTTGGAGAATCTTAAAAGAAGGAAAATACCCTGAGAGTGCTGATAAGAAAACTCGAGTAGCACTCCGAAGATTAGCTGCTCAATTCATTATTTGCTCGAGAAAATTGTATAAGAGGAGTCACGATGGGATACACCTCCGATGCCTAAAACAGGAAGAGTTCCAACCAGTCATGGACGAGATTCATGGGGGTGAATGCGGACCCCACATGAGTGGGCACACCTTGGCCCGCAAGATTGTCAGACAAGGATAATACTGGACCACCATGCAACAAGATTGCAACGATCATGTAAGAAGGTGTCACCTATGTCAGGTTCATGCAAAATCTCAGAAGCTTCCTCCAAAAGAATTATACACTATGACAGCCCCCTAGCCCTTTTCAGTTTGGGGTATAGATGTCATCGGAAAAATATCACCGACAGCAAGTAATGGACACGAATACATATTGGTAGCAATCGACTATTTCACAAAATGGGTAGAAGCTGAATCATATGCGAAGCTCGATGCAAGAAAAGTTGCAAAATTTATCCGAAAAAACATCATCTGCAGATACGGAGTACCGCATGAAATTGTGTCAGATAATGGAACCCACTTTGAGGGGGAAGCCAATGATGTAATGGAAGAATACGGGATATAGAGACACAAATCATCCCCCTATAGGCCCCAGACCAATGGCGTAGTAGAGGCAGCAAATAAAAACCTGAAGAATGTGATTAGTAAAATGGTAAAAAGTGGTCGAGACTGGGCCGAAAAATTGCCGTATGCGCTATGGGGATACCGCACTACCGAAAGGGTCTCTATAAACGCAACACCATTCTCACTAACATATGGAATGGAAGCAGTACTACCAGTAGAAATGGAGATTCCATCACTGAGGGTGATACTGGAGAGCTCGGTGTCCGAATTAGACTGGGTTCAAAGCCGTTATGAGGAACTGGCATTACTCGATGAGAAACGACTGAAAGCCGCCTATCATTAGCAGGGATATCAGAAAAGAGTCGCTAGAGCGTTCAATCAAAGGGTGAAAGTAAGAGGAATACAGATAAATGATTTGGTGCTGAAGGAAATCAGGGAACCAGCCAGAGATCCGAGGGGTAAATTCGCACAGAAATGGACTGGGCCATACATTGTTAAAGAAATCCTTTCCGGGGGAGCAGTCATACTCACAGATACAGATGGGCATCAGTTCAATTCTCCGGTTAATCTGGATCGTCTGAAGAAATATTATAAATAAAGGACCTAAGCCAGCATCCCAAAGAACTACGTAGACCTGAGCCCCACAACCAAGATTTGAGATATTAGAACAAGGGGAACGTAGGCAACCTGAGAAGTGACTTCAGGCCCGGTCTAAAAAAAATAAATAAATTAATTTCAAGAAAGCAAACATGATGGGAGAAATGGAGAAAGGAGTGACGTGAGGGACATAACCTCTTGTCTGTTAAATAAAAGGACACCCTTTTGTCTGTGAGACAGAAGGTCTGCTTTTGTCTACAAGACAAAATGATAAATGATACTTTCTTAAATAAGTTGACATATTCTCGGAAAAGAGTCAGCATTGCATGCATTTTCAAATAGCATATCATGCTTCATAAATCAGGCAACTCACGATTCACAACCTTTTCAAAACCAAGGTGCATGGTATGAGCATTTACATAGTGCATATATATAATCACTAGGTTCCGTGACCTGCCAGACGGGCTTTTCCACCCCATCATATTCCTCCCAGAGAATCGAATAATATATGAAATCCCAAAGCCTTTTTCTATAGGTAAGTTTAAGTCCTTTCTATAGGCACCAGTCAAATCCCAAGCCCTTTCTACAGGCACCATTCCAAAACCTTTCCTACAGGCACCAATCCAATCCAAGCCCTTTCCACAAGCACATACTAAAGCCCTTCATACAAGCAAACTCAAGCTTCTCCAAAACCAAAAAGCACCTTTTGAGAGGATATCAGAGAAAGATAGAGAAAAAGACTAGAATGAAAATTTTTTGGAACAAGCCCCACAAAAAGATTTTTGGCACAATTTCTTATTTTCTAAGAGAAGATTTCAAGATACGCTCCTAAAAGTTCTCGGACTGAAAATCACAAACACAGCACGACGATGTCAAATGCGAACTTTCAAAGTAAACATTCTCAAAATCGCAAGGACGATGATGCTCAGAAAACCTGACAAAGTGAGAGAAAACAAAGTGGGTACAAGAAAAAATTGAAAGAGTAGAAAAGAGGATAAATCCCACAGTGCCAAAAGAAAAGAATATTGAAAAAAAAAACAGAAAAAGAAAAAAAGATGACAGCGAGAGCCACACCAAGAGTGACAGCTAGGCTAAAAAGCCCAGGGCTACTTCTTGGGTGAGGAAGGCTGCTGACCTTGCAAAAAAATAAAAAAAATAATAAGCTGCATCAAAAAAGCTTTCAATTAATCAAGGAGGAATAAGGGCATCAAAAATAGAAAATGATGCAGGCATAAAAAAATTCTTCTCTCGCGAAGTCAGGAAACAATAAGCAGAATCGCACCCTAGTGACAAGAGAAAAAAATGCCACGGAAGCTGAGCAAGAGGCAAGGTCCAAAATTCATACACGAGGTTTCGAGAACAGAGAGAACGTAACTCGATCATTTTTCAAGGAAAAAGAGGCCAGCCAAAAGTATTTCCTTTCAAAAAAAAAAAAGAAAAAAAAAGATCACACCAGAACTCTCTCTCTCTCTCTATGTCTTCTCAGAGACTCTCACCTTCTCAGCATTAGCTCTCAACCATTATCCTAGCCAGTAGCAATTCTCATTTCCGTAATAGATCATCAACCCGCACATCAACCATCATATCCTCAGTAAATCACCAACCTTTTTTAGTAGACCATGAATCATCATATCCTTAGCAGACCATATGTTGTAACCAAAGCAATATCTTTGGTAAACCATCAACCATCATTTTCCCACCAGACCACCAGACCAACCCTGTCAAAGCTAACCGAGTCAGAATTCAAAATCATCCCTGCCTGTGAGAGTACGTCCCTGCCTGTGAGAGTACAAAACTTTCCCTGCCTGTGGGAATTCAAAATCATCCCTGCCTGTGGGAGTACGTCCCTGCTTGTGGGAGTACAAAACTTTCCCTGCCTGTGGGAATTCAAAATCAACCCTGCCTGTGGGAGTACGTCCCTGCCTGTGGGAGTACAAAACCTTCCCTGCATGTGGGAATTCAAAATCATCCCTGCCTGTGGGAGTACGTCCCTGCCTGTGGGAGTACAAAACATTCCCTGCCTGTGGGAATTCAAAATCATCTCTGCCTGTGGGAGTACAAAACTTTCCCTGCCTGTGGGAATTCAAAATCATCCCTGCCTGCCTGTGGGAGTACGTCCCTGCCTGTGGGAGTACAAAACTTTCCCTGCCTGTGGGAATTCAAAATCATCCCTGCCTGTGGGAGTACGTCCCTGCCTGTGGGAGTACAAAACATTCCCTGCCTGTGGGAATTCAAAATCATCCCTGCCTGTGGGAGTACGTCCCTGCCTGTGGGAGTACAAAACTTTCCCTACCTGTGGGAATTCAAAATCATCCCTGCCTGTGGGAGTACATCCCTGCCTGTGGGAGTACAAAAACTTTTTCTGCCTGTGGAAATTCAAAATCATCCCTGTCTGTGGGAGTACGTCCCTGCCTGTGAGAGTTCAAAACCTTCCCTGCCTGTGGAAATTCAAAATCATTCCTGCCTGTGGGAGTACGTCCCTGCCTGTGGGAGTACAAAACCTTCCCTGCCTGTGGGAATTCAAAATCATCCCGGCCTACAGGAGTATAACACGTTCCCTGCCCATGGATATATGTCAGTTTGAGGGAGAATCATTGGCAAGAGTCATCCCTACCAGCAGCGCATCAGCCAAATTAAAGTAAAGAGCAGGACATGTTCCAAACATCGCTCATCCATCCCAAGAAGAGAGAGAAGCAGCATAGCACATCATCATTTGCATTGCATTGTTTTCAAAATATCATCTGTGATTCATGCAAGTGCCACAAAATGATGCGTTCTCATTATCGTCCTGGTTTCTTTGCTTCACAAAGAACCCAGGCCGAGAGGGTCTGTGAACACCTCATTTTGCGACCCCCGCAAGAATGCTAATTTTCAAAGAAATAAACATGCATGCACGCACAAGCATTCCTAGATGCACATGTAGTTTGTTCATGTGATACAGGTCAAAGAAGAAAGCCGAAAGGACCCCGGATGAGAAGTTATAGAATTATCGAAAATTGTCGGAACCAAAAACCGTCAAAACTCCGGGAAATTTGTGAAAGGAGAGTCACGTACTTTGGATCATCCTCAAACTTTGAGAGTTGTTGGAAATTATCAAAAGGAGTAACATACTCGAAAATCAGCTAAATCCGACGGTCGAATCTCCGAAAATTCAGAAAATCGCGAGTTTATTTCGGGTGGTCAAATGGAGGTCTTCTCGAAGTTAAAATGGTTTGAAGTTTGGTAAGTGGATAGGCCTTATTGTGGGGAAGAGCATATTAAAATTTCAGCTTTGTCGGACATGGGGTCCTCAAGAATCAATTTGTCTACCGTGCAATTCTAGTTGAAATGTCCTTCGTAGCAATTTAAAATAAATAGTGGCCTTCCTGAAATATGATCAACCTCAAATTTGGACACAAGTTAGAAAACATTTGGAGGGAAAACATATCAAAAAATCAGCATAATCCAACGGTTGGAAGTTCAGTTGTCGAGGTTTTTGTACGCAAGTACGTTTCCTATGCGGGAACAAACTCTTTGTACCAAGCCAAGGAGACCGAGTCCTTACCGAACGCCGATAGTCCTCAAATTTTTACAGGGTGTAAAAGACTTATATTGGCAATACATATCCAAAATTCAGCGTGATCCAACGGTTAGAACCTGACTTGTCGTGCAAACAAGGGACCTTGTCTACAACAAGTACCTTTCCTACGCGGACACAAACTCTTCGTACCAATCAGAACGAAAGGGAACCTTCCCGAAATCCGATCGACCTGAAATTTTTACACAAGCTAGAAGAGTTCTATTCCCAACACATATCCAAAAATCAGGATGATCCAACGGTGGGAAGGTTTCGCGATAATTTCCAAGAGTCCTAGTTGCAATCTCTTTTCTTGCTCTCCAAGTATTTTCTTCAACTATAAATAGACCCCCCTCCATTCATTATTTTCATCAACAATCAAGGGAATTTCGTGGTACACACCAAGAGATCCTTATTCTCTCCATCCAAGAAGGCTCGGGTATAATTTTCTCTCTCTTCTTTTATTTATTCGTCAGTTTTATAATTTATATTCTTGTCTGCATAATTTCTATCACTTGATAGCTTTTCAAAACCCTTTTTCAAATTGTTTTTTTCAAAACTAAAGGCGTATAACAAACCCTAATCCAATTCTAAAATAGTGTTATTACTTTCTTACTTTTTCAAAAGTTCGGATTAGCGTTATTGTTATACGAAGGAATCAATAATCGCTACATATCCAATCTAACTCATAGATTACGGTGTGTATGTGATAAATACTCGATTATGAAAGCACTAGTGCCATCTATACCGGTTTAATCAATAGACTTTGGTATACGACCGGTCAACTCGCCTCATATAATATCGAGTATAAGATTCCACATTGAATCAGTTTTCGAAAAGCCCAATGTTTTACAAAATCACTTGTTTCATTGCATCTATTATTATCAAAACTCTCTTTTTCAAATCACACACACACACACACTTATTTTTAAAATCATGGGCGAACTAGGAAACACATCGTTTTCATCCCAACCCCAAAATCCCGATTTCTAAGGCAAGCACGAAAAGCTGTAAAGTAATAGCAATAGCATGCAAGAATTGAATTATAACACACACATATCCTACTCAAGAGACCGAAAGGGCGAATTGGGTGCCTAACACCTTCCCGATTCGTAACTTAATCCCCGAACCTTCGAATCAACTGGTTTCGCATATATTGTGTATAAGAGGATATTTAGTCCATAAATACGTCTCTTTTACACAAACCTTTTGTTTGTTTAGTAAAACAAACTGGCGACTCTTATTCTTTTCAAAACCGATTTTCAAATCAACAAACGGAATCGCCGCCCACGAGGACCCCGGGGCGTCGAGAACGCGGGTTCTCATAGTTGGTAATCATGTGTTTTTGAAAACCAAACCCCATTTTGGTATTACACGGTTTGGTAGTAAAGGAAAGCTGTCTTCACGATACATAGGGCCTTTTGAGATTCTCGAACGTATCGGGAATGTTTTATATCGTTTAGCTTTGCCGCCGCAGTTGTTTAACGTTCATAATGTCTTTCATGTATCGATGCTACGCAGGTACGTTCATGATCCTTCCCATATTATTCAATAGGAAAACCTTGAGAAGTTAGACGACGGGACTTACGAAACCCGCCCAATACGAATCTTAGATCATTGTGATCAAGTACTTAGGAATAATGTTATTCCTTTAGTAAAGGTTTTGTGGTTACATCACAGAGCCGATGAGACAACATAGGAGTTAGAGACTGAAATACGTAGTAAATATCCCGAGTTGTTTACTTAATGTGCAATATCGAAATTTTGAGGATGAAATTTTATTTAGTGGGAGAGATAGTAACATCCTGTATTTAAGTTAATGTTAATTATGTTGTACTAAGTTATTATTGTGTGAAATTTGTAATTCTAGAGAATTTTATATCCATAATTTAAGGAAAAGTTTCTCCATAAATTGCAGATCTCTGGATTACCTTTCTAGGGACATAAAGATCATCTCAATTGGAGTTCCGAGCGAGAAGTTATGGCCAAAACAAGAAAAGGGTAGCAGGGCAGAAAGTTTGCCTGCGGGCCATTATAAAGTTTTTGGAATACCGGTCTGGCGTTTTAATGTTGGGGGAAAACTAGACTATTGACCAGTATGCAGTTTTTAGTATATCAGTCCGGCGTGTAAATTTAGGAAAAAATTATGTTGCAGATCAGTACTCCCTTTTCAACATATCGGTTAGCCATCCGAAGTAGTGCACTGACTTAACCTGTTTTTAAGTGTGTTTTAACCCTTTTTCCACGCATGTTCGACTCAAACACTCCCACACACTAGGAGAGGGTTCTAGAGAGAGAAAGAAAGAGATTTTTGCACACCAATCCGTCAGTATCGAAGATTTTAGCTTCGAATCATTTGAATCTTTTTCTTATTTACTACTCATCATCTTCTTCGTGGGGATTGCTTGGGAAGGGACCTGAATCTTCATCTTTTCTTCTTCCTTCTTGCTAATCACTCGAGGTAGGAGTTTTCTTACTTTCAAAACTTAATAATTTGCTCTTATTCCTTAATACTGGTAGCGTTTGACTGGTGTTTGTTTGTGTAATTGAATATAAGTGAGATTATGATATTTTCGCAATTTATAAAGCTACGAAAGAATGATTTGAGACAAAATACGCTATCCACACTTGCTTTAAAGTGTTATTCGAACTATATGATATATTTCTTGGTTGTGTGAATAATATTTGCTGTTAAAAATGGGTTGTTGATGGATTATACACACCAAGAGATATAAAGTGGGACTTGGCTGATTGTGTATGGCATAAATTGTCCCATATGTTTATAAAATGGCATGTTTTTCATATTACATATTATTATTGTGTCAACTAGTATTATGGGATCTTTTCAGCGACCTCGGAATGCTCTTGCAATATATGAATTGGAATGGGTTTATGGAAGAATTTATATCTTTGTCTGTGATGAGGAGGGCTTGTAATGCCATAGGTGTTGAGAATGACATCTGTATCGATATAGTGATTGCCGAGATGGGAATATAAGTAGGGCCCGATGCCCTTGGGTTGAAAATCCTTAAACCGCTGGGGTGCAACATTTAGCCGCCTATAAGCCACCGGTGTGGAGCCCGAAAACCTAGGCAAATTGGCAAGGCACTATAGCTTTTGTTGTTATCTATGTTTATACGGGATCGAGATGATTGATCATAAGGCTGCTGTTTTATATGTTCATATGAAATCGGGACGATTGATCCCAGGATGTTGGCATGATAATCTTATATCTCGGATAGCAATGGAATATATTCACAGCTTAGGCTCTCTCTATTATACGGTAATCGGTTGACACGAGAGGTAACCTGCATTAGCACGAAGATGCATTATTACTTAATGATAATGAAGCTTATTGATTTTAAATGAGTAAACACAGTTTGAAAAATATGTTATAAACCTGTTTTGAAACACATGCCTCAAGTTCCCCCCTACTGAGCAAATAGCTCACCCCTATTTTCTTTAAAAATATTTCAGGTACTCACGAGTCCTATGAGGACAAAGAGACGACGGGGTTAGGGATGAAGTAGAGGCTTTGATACAACAAGTATTTTTATGATGCAAATGTTTTTTTTTCTCCAAGAAGCCACGGCCAGCTCGAGGACTGCATGTACTTTTGGAAGTTCATGTGGTTTCGTTTTTTTGTATAGATGTGATGCATGTTCAAATGTTATAATATGTTTTTATACCCCATGCTTAATCACACTTGATATGCATGTTTTTGAATTATTTTCTTCTTGCACACCTATGTTAGTCTTACTAAGATGGGTTAGTAACACTCTAGGTCTTAATTACATAAACTAGTTCTAGCCAATTTTTGTATATTGGTACACATGTATTCATTAGACTATAAATTGTGTGAAACCATTGATATTATGCCATAATATGTTATAAGTGTAGATTTGTGGGGTGTAGGTTGCTGTAGTAATAATTGAATAAGATTAATATACCATAAGTATACTGGTTAGACAAGAATCATAGAAATCGGTGCTTAGCTAGGGGTAGAACAACTTATGTATATGGATAAAACTCGTAAAGCCTTAGTATTACCAGTAGATCACGCTATAAGGCATATGATACCATTAATACTCCGGTTGGCCATAAATATGAATAATGATATGGCGATAAAGCTATAAATGAGAAATGTGATGACGAAACTACGTGAATGAATTATATATCTTCGATGAAGCCTCAATAGGTGTGATTAGGTTGTGCGGGCTTGTGAACACACACACATATATATCGATGGTGAATGGATATATTCTTGTCAATATGATCACACGTATGTGCTGAAATGATATTAATAATGATGTTGTGACATATATGTTGTATATTCATGTTATTCATTAATGTTTTGGCCAATTATCTATGTGTATATTGATTATAAGGTTGTAGCCTTACCAAGGAGGGTTGTCGCCCTAGCCCATTGAGTGCGGTTGTAATCCATTGAGTGTGGTTGTAGCTGCTAAGATTGAGTATCGGTACTAGTTTTGGGTTGGAGCCCCAACTGATTAAGGGTTGGAGCCCTGTGAGATATTAGAGTTGGAGCCTTATATTGTGCGGTTGTAGTCGCCTATCTCTGTGATCATATTGATGTATATTGCCTTCTCACAGATGAGTAATCGTAGTCCTGCGTTTACTAGTTTCCTTATCTTGCGGATTAGTTCCTGTGGCTCTATCAACGGGGCTATGTGTTCTGGGAAGTAGTAGCCATACACTTAAGTGAAAGATCCTAAGGTAGTGCTATCCTTAGAGGAACTTGGTTGTGCGGATATTCTTCTTGTTAACTATTTGGAGCATAGTCCTCGGAGAAATGTCTTACGTGGGTTTAACTCCAAATGAATTACAAGTTAAGGCCATGTCCCTGAGTAGTTCGCTCATTTGGAGGAGACATGATTAGTTTAGAACTTGGGGTTCTTCGGGAGCCGATGCTCTAAGCCTAATGACCGCGGGGGTAAGCTTGAGGCTTTATACAAGATATATGATAGGTTGATCTTTATATGGTTGTTATATCATATCTCTTATTGCCGTTATTGTTATTCTTCCTCATGTTATTATGTTGGGATTATTATATGACAAGTATTACATGTGCAAGTTGACTACGGAGGCAAGATTTGTGCATAAAGATATCCCCTAGGTTGGGGGTGCGTGACTGATTCTCATAATGTACAAATATTCATATTGATGAAATAATAAGTGAGAAGCTTTGTAGCCGTGTGCAAATTGATGGACTTCATAATGAATTATAATCAAAGTGAAAAATAATGAGTACCGTGGAATAATGAACCATAGGAAGCTAAAAAGACGTAGATTCATAGAGAGGGTTGTATCTATGAAATTGTACGGGGGAGATTGATTATTAAATGTAGTAGCTTCTAGTGTCTAGGATAGTGATCTTAGCAGGGTTCGACATGCATGTGAGAGTGTGTGGATTGCATTGCATTGCTTTCATAATACTACGTTATACTAAGGTACTTACTTTCTATAAAAGCTGCACATGCTTTTACATGCAATGTATATCTTTTATTCAAAATTACATAGTTCTCACTGAGCCCGGATTTGGCTCATCCCATTTTCTAATAGTTTTGCAAGTTAGATTTCGGGGATTGGAGTGTGATACATTCGTCTAGAAGCCTTTGATATCTAGAGACCTATTGTAGTCCTTAGATTAAGGACTAGATTTTATAATTATTTTGTTATGTAAAGCCATTTGTATTTGTAAATGGACTTTGGAACTCTTTAAGTAAAGGATGTTTAAAATGGCTTGTGTATATGTTTTTATATGTGAAGTTGCTTTACTACTTGGTTGAACATTTGGATGGATTTGGATGAAAATGGTTAAAAGGTTTTACAGGGCAATATATTACTTAAACGAACTCCACATGCTAATTTTTTTTTTTCAAAATGAGATTTTGTTGGATCACACTATATCTAAGCAAAATTTTTTAAAAGTTATGATTTTATATTTTATACCCGCCCTCGCGCACAACATCCTTGATTAACCAGGTCTCGGAGGTGAAAATCTCAGAACGGAATTCGGCGCGTCACATAAAGTGGGAAAAATCTACGCTTAATATATTATTATGGGCGAAAAAGAAGTAAAACACTATTCTTCTCAAAGTTCATTTGGCGGTAAGTTGAAGTACATTCATCGCAAGATAACCTGCAAGCAGCATATATCATAGTATATGAGCAACTAGCATGAGCTCCATATGACGGTGCTTATATACTTCTTCCTCATTACAAGATCTCGGACATTAGTTTGATACAAGATTCACACTTAGAAGGAATGTTCATCTCGACTCTTCGTACTTTACTATCGTACTTAATTAACACACTAATCATGTTCCTATTTCCTAATTTTAGTATGCTAAATAAGCCAGGTTTCTATTAAAACATCAAATGTCACTTTGGTAAACTGCAAATGATTTCCATACGCTTGCCATTTTCATACCCTCTTAGTGCTCATATGGTTGTGACTTATGACTGTTTGACATTTACAAGAACTTTAAATTATTAAATTCATATACAATGGGTGTATAATTCATGTTACGAGAATGAATCACAAGACGCTACAAGTCAAACATGATACTTAAAATTAATGATAAAGTTTCCATTCAATGAAAGAACTAAAACCTAAACCAAACCAGCACTTAAGGTAAACATTGCCTAGTTCGAAGGACTAACAAAAAAAATTATGGTGGCTGCATTGCAATCTTTCACAATGCCGATTAGTTGATAAGGAAAGTACTTCTACTCATTGTGTAGATGAGAAGGGCCTCATTGTTGGCTTTGTCAATTATCCTTTTGCCTTGGGGGAAAAAATTAATGCATGTTCTTTATGTGTATGAATTACAGCTAGCTGGGCTTATTGCTAGCATCTAAGAACCGTATCAGTGATGTGGTGCTATGTTTTTAAAAAGTGACCGAACTCATTGGCACGAAATTTTTAAACAAATGAAATGAGTTAATGAGGTACACTAGCATTCCTTTGAAGCGATTCAGAGATTTATGGTACTCGTATGTGTCTCGGCTTATATTTCTCCATGCTTCAATTCGGAATCCCCATCACTCGCAGTCAAAAATCCTTATCTCCAAAATGCCTACACGATCTGAGAGCCAAGGCCATGGTTCTCTACCAATAATTCTCATAAACAGAACCAACAATCCAACATTAAAACCTTCTGCATCAAAGGTAACATATGCATAAATTTGCCCTGTTTGTACAATTCAATTCAAGGCCTTGTTAAAAACAGCATTGAAGAGCTTGATGTTTCTTTATCAATCACTTTGATTTGCCTCGTCGCCTTTTCTCCTGTGAATCACTTAGGGTTCTAACTCTGAAAATTGCAATTATAACCAATGATTAGTGAGTAAGTATCTTAAAATTTGCTAAAAGGACGAGAAGAAAAATCTCAAGTTTTTAATATCATTCATGCCAAGAAAGGAAATTTAGGGAACCTGCTCAACATGGACCCATCAACTTCGGGTTGGTGTTTAAACTGAAACGCCATGAACAACGATTTGATGTTTGTTTCACAAGTACTACTCATGTTACTTGTGAATATTGCAGCAATCTGCAAAAACAAAAAGGGGATGATATATGTTATGAGAAATGAAGGAAACAAGATAGTCTAGATTAGGTGCTAGTTCTGTGATTAAAATGACAAAATACTTTACAAATAACAATAAGTCTAAAGGTGTTTGTTTAATTTATCATTTTGATAACAAGTTTATATATATATATATTTTAAAAAAAAGAAAATAAAAAATGGAAGACGATAAAAATAATAAAGAAAGAAAACTAATTCTTCATTAACGGCTCTCATGATCACAATCAGAAACTCTGCGAAAACCAATTTTGCAACCATTAATTGATCTATATTATTTCCTTTATCTTGAAGTAAAAGTTTTAGTGAGTATTTATGATTTTGCCACAACACAAATGCCTCTACTAATGAATCAATTTTATGCATGAATCCATAATATTAAGCATCTGATTAAAAGCTTACCAAGAAGTTAAAAAGTGATATGCTCGCAATTAATTTGAAATACTTCTCATGATAAAATGTCAAAAAAAGAAACTCAAACAAAATTGTAAATCTAGTGACAAATATATCGCCAAAACCCAAAGAATTGCATTATAAGAAATGAAAAGGCAAATAAGAAAGGAAACAAATGAGAAGGTACGTAGTGTTGGTATGTATATATACACACCTCATATTTACAGATTCTGAGCAAATACTGAGAAGTAGCTAGTCAACCTCGTAATTGATGGATCGAGAATTCTCACTTCTCTTCCTCACATGATGATATTGAAAATGAAACTGAAAGAGTATCAGTGCAAAGAATTTAAATGAGGGAGCTGAGACTGAGAGATAGGCAAGAGATTTGACATAATTTTGATTCAACCAAAATCTCATAGATTAGATTGCTATAGATTTTGATATAAGATTTGACAAAAAAATGAAGAACATCACAAAGGGTCGATAGATTCTGGGGAGGAGAGCAAGATTACTGAAAAATAGAATTGGGACTGCTGACAAATTAAACCCTAACTGGCCGGAACATATTCATATATTGGGGAGAGGGAATTGCCCTAAATTAGAATATACAAGGCTATTCTGGTAACTTCAAAATGTAGGGATTAGTCCTAATTATATATGGCCATTTTGGTTGCCACACAAAATTATGTATCATTCTGACTTTTATTAGCTAGAGTTAATTTGTCAAAAAAAAAAACCCTGAAAAAAGAAGAAGAAGATGATTTTATTAGAGAAAAAAATATAAATTTATGACTAGATAGTGATCTTTTATTTTACTTTCAATTAAATTACGCGTGTGCTGTAAACTTACTAATAACGATGAATTTACGCTGTGCTTTAAGATTAACTATACTAACAAATACATGTTAACGTGGTTCAATGAGAATACCAAATTGGATGTATGAAAGCGTTACGAATCTGTAATTAGTTTTGCGTCTTTAGTATGTAATTCTAAAAATGCTCGTCATGCATGTTAAATTTGTTTTACGTTATATTGATTGTATAGTGAACAACAGTTTTACTTGGTACAAGTCCCACTAAGTGATAATAAGAGTAGATAAAAATGAGCCTTATATAGTAAAGAAAAATTTAATATAATGAATCAATGACTTGCTTTTTCTCTGGATTCGGCTTGCCACATAACAATCATACTATCTGAGTTAGAGCTCATTAATATAATATTAAATGTTAATGTTAAACATATACGGCCGGGCAATAAAATTAGTTACTATATCACAACCACCAATCCAGAATAAAAAGATCCAGGAAGATTGGTCAATGGTAGCCTGTAACATATACTTCTTGTCAACATACTTATTATTCTTCAAAATCCGTTCTAAGTTGTTGGGGCAACATACTTTGCTGAAGTCCAAGTTGTAAAAGACCTCAGTATTCCAGTAGGGTCCGAGCTCTGTCCTTGGCCCCTCCCTTCCACAAACCACCCGAATGTAACTGTATATATTTATATATATATATATATAAACCTCCCTATTAAAAGTTGAACAATTTGCATGGCAAAATAACAGTAATTCTCTTTGACAAGAAAAAATGAAGAAGAAGAAGTACCTGCACATAGCATTGTTTTTATTATAAAAAAGATTCAAATTTAAATAAATTTTTATCTATATAATTTAATGAAATTACATGACAATTTTTTACATTCTAGGAAATAACAAAAACTTGAATCAAATGAATATTTACACCATACAAAGTTTGAAACAACAAGAATCACTTTTCGTTTGTCATGATGGGGACCATATATAGTCATTGTTCTATACTAGTTATACTAGGATTTGAAATCAAAGAATATATCCCTTTAATCGTTGCACAATTGGAAACCCCTTATCCTCTTTCATCCTTTGCCATTCGGCACAAATCCCCTTATCCTCTTTCATCCTTTGCCATTCGGCACACCAGAACCCTGGAAGGAAAGGTTCATTCCAACTCTTAGATCTTCAACAATAATTATGTATATGTTGCCTTGTTCAGTTCTTTCACTAATCTAAAAATTGGTAGGATCTTCAACAATAATTATGTATATGTTGCCTTGATTTTTGGTTACTGGTTTTGAGGATTCAAAATTGTTAAATTCACATCAAGGGTCTCATCATTCATGTCAAAAGTTCGAATTACAGAATATTGCACCATAGAACCTTAAACTTGAAACTACAAATTCTTACATTCCAGGAAAGAACAAAAACTAGAATCAAACAACTACTTATACACGCATGCAATTCTTGAAGTAACAATCCCTTTCTGCTTGTTCTGTTGAGGATACACATTCTTTAGCACATCATATTCCTCAAAGGCATGGTTCTCAACCATGACAACAGTTGACTTGCCACTAAGGCGTGGACGGAGTAACTGCTGTGCTTCTTCCCATGAGAGAGTCAGCTCCTTGGCATCCTCACTATCTATAAGAAGTCTCTAACTTTTGGACTGCAGGATGTTTCGAGCCCTTCTCTTCTCTGGAATCAGCATGAGCCACTAGCTGCAATGAATCCTCATTCTCCTTATTTTTGGCTCTAACAATTTTCCTTATAGTGAAATGCCATGAACAACGATCTAAGCTCACTTTCACAAGTACACTTGTTACTTGTGAATGCAGAAACCTATGGAAACAAATCGAAAAATATATATTATGAAAATTAAACATGACTGCACAGCAAAAAATAGACATGACAAATTGATATTTTTCACTTTTCTTGTAGTAAAACTAGCTATATATCATTCCAAAATTGATCAATTTGCTGGGAACCTTTTGTTGCAAAATACTTGGTCATTATAAAATTTTCACTGTTTTCTTTTAGTGATTTACAAACTATAACTTTTTAGTGGCGCATTTATCTTCAGCATAAAATCAACAAATTGGATTTGGGCCAGAAGATTTTGTATATATCCAAATCATATCTAATTGATAATATACCAGATCAAATCCGATCCACAAATCCGATGGATATACAAAATAGTAACCCATATCCGAATTTGTCAAGAACTGGATGTTCGATATGTATACCCGAGCCGACACAGAAATTGAAAATTTTGGACACATGACTTTAATGAAATGTATATATAGATGTCAGGTTGGATTAGATCGCACTTATATCCATATTTGTTTGTGAATCAAAAGGCTTAACGTAAATGGATTGAATTCAGATAAGTGGATTAGCAATAACAAATAAGCAAATGTGCTCATAATATACCCTATTTTCATAGGCTCTGAGGGTGACGGATAGGCAAGGCAGTCTTCCTTGTAACGCATGGAGCTAGAAACTGGATGAAAGGGAAAACTTCAATCTGGCTTTTCCGAGTGAAAAATCTCCGGGTTTTTTCCCTACAAAAATAAAATAGAATAAAATTATACAGCCAAGAGGAGGGGCCTCTCATTAACAGAAATGAAAAATATGAAATTCACGGAGATGGTTTCACGAAAAATTAAATGGAATAACAGTAGATGAATTTGTCATTATTTTTAATATAGCAAAAACTTCTAATTGAATTTATTTTAATTTTTTTTATCAAATTTTGTGAAAAAAATAAAATAAAATCTATTTCAATAATAGTAATTATCTCCACCCAATTTCTTCACATATTCATTACTTTAAAACAAACAATCATTCTTCTCATAAAGAAAGTACGTGAGGAAAACATATGGATCCAGCCCCTGTGAAAATCAATAACGTTAGGAAATTTGTACCATTAATATTAATTAAATTAAAAGGCTCAGATCTGGTGAAAAATAAGATAATTTGACCATTCAATTTAAGATCTATTAAATAGAGGATGATGTAACCACTTAAAATATAGTAAATAGAAGACTGACAATGTTGGAACCGGATCCAAAGTTATTTTAGAGGTGAAACTGTCTAGATTACCTTTTTAGAGGGGAACACCTCCTCTGATGAGGAAGCTAATCTAGACCCTCTAATTTGAAACTTATAACCATGATTTACAACTTTATCTCTAAAGTGACATTAATATTTTAGACAATCCAGATCCACATATTTGTATATCTCTCTATATATATACACATATATAAACTGCATTTTAGACAATCCAGATCTAAGTATTTGTATATCTCTATATATATACATAGAAACTGCACAAAAGTAGACTGATTGGAAGATATAGATAAAGGGCGAGAGCTTACCTAATTTTGGTTTGACAAAATCTAAGAGATAATTTGCCGACTCCTGTCGGATCCTTTTTTTAGACTTTTTTTTTTTTTTTTTTTGGTAAATGAGACAGAGACTGAGATACAAACAGCTATGCCAAAACCCTAGAAGACCACACGTATTTATAGGCAAAACGGAGGGTATTAATTGTAATAAATAAAATATTAATTAAAACAAGGGCATTGTGGTAACTTTCGAAAACTAGGGCACAGTCCGCTAAACCCATCTTCTTCACGTGCTATTTTATAGGGCCTAATTATAGATTTACCATTAATATGATTCCTACAAACAAAAAGATATTTATATCTTTCTTATTTTATTTAGAGAAAAAAAATAAAAAAATTGTTAAGTGAACAAAACTTTACTTTTTCTTTTTCGCGAGTCTGATTTAATTTATTCAAAAACTGATTATTATGTGATAAAATTGATTATGGAGATTAATATAAATATGATGTGATAAAATACAAATGTTGAAGCGTACGTATACCGCGGTTATAGTGTCAGTAAAACATTAATTATATTTAGCACTAATTAACATTTATAATGCTTGTTGTGCACGGTAACTTTGCTTACGTGAAGTAGACTGCTTTGCCTCTGACATTTAAAAACAAGGAAATAATTATAAATTTAATTCGCTGTTTTTATTTGCTTTGTAGTGACAAATTATAAATATAGATTATCTGTGTACGTAAGCATATAAAGACTAATAGTTGGTTATAAAAACAATAAATATCCTCTAGTCCTATTGTGTGGTTCAAATAAACTTGTTTAAGATTATTGAAAGGCATGAATGAAACAACCTTGGACTAGTTAGAACCTAAGTATCAAGGCCTAATTAAATTGAATTTTATTTCTTGAATTTTTTTTTGCTTAAGTTGATAAAATTAATTGCATAGAACTCTTCTACATAACTTAGCATTAAACATGCATGGAAAAGGCTTTACGATTTATTTCATTCTTTTAATATTAATATTATATATCAGCCTGATAACACGTCGGTCAACCCAAACTACAACAATCACGCTAAAGCAGACATTTACAAATGGTAGCTAGCCTTCGTTGTAAGTTCTTAGAGGGTAGCAATCCAAGTCCCCAAGCTATCCACAACTCTTCAAAATATAAGATTGAAGCCTTTGGAATCAAAATGAGGTTGGTGATGTTAAGTTCTTTATGGATAAAATGGCCCTCAGAGAAACCTTTCATAGCCTCGCATTTTTAGTAAACGGCACTTCTTATTTATCTAGCCACCAGATTTTATGCAAAAGAATTAGTTACTATGCGTCTTTTTTTGTAACTGGACACCGTAAAACTGTCGCGTTATGATAACTCAAGTACAGGCCCGTCAAGTTGTAATAATCTTGAAAGTCTGAGTATCGATCGATAAGGATAGTTGGAAAGGAATGAAATGGATCACAGGTTTACGGTTTTTTGATTTGGTAAATTGGTTGTTGGTTGGTTGTAGAACAACGTAAAAGTAAAACGGTTGTAAAAATATTAAGAAAGCACTAAGGGTTGTGGAAGTTGTTTGCGACATAAGAGACGACGATTACATTCTCGGGAATGGGGAATGTTGTCAAATCTCTTAATAGCAAAGAGTGCGAAGCTAGGCAACTCACTCCTGGGTTTAAGCTATATCAAGAGAGAATACAACAAAGTTCTACCAATTAAGAAGTTATTGTATCTATCTTTTTGCAACAGGTGTGAAGCAAATCAACCCATTTCCGATAAAGCTAATCCGAGATAGAGATGATAAACTCATCATAAAAAGGTTTAACATGTAGTTTGTATTAAAAATCTTATGACTTAAAAGAATGAAAATTAGATAGTGAAACCTCACAATGAAACGAACCGAAGTTGGAATAAATTCATTAACTAATCGATTATTACTTAAGAAAGACAATAAAGAGTTTAAATATCACTTAAAGTGTATGAAGTACTCAAAATGTCATTAAGTAAATCAAAGATTAGCATAACAAATTATGAATCATCTATGGATTTCCAAGAACTCAATATAGTCTCTACAAAGACATGAAAAACCCATATATGATGAAAGTGGCTACACGCTCTTTAGAACTATACAAGTATATTAAATTATCATTAGAGCACAAGAACTATACAAGGCATGTAAAGTCTAATCCTTTTCTGAAAATACCTAGAGAGCTTGTAAAATAATTGATTTGAAAAGGAAAATGATTTTCAATTATTTAACACAATTTAAACATGGATTGAGAAAGTAATTGTTGAAAATTATATCGGAATTTCCGCAACCTTAGTAAAAGATTACTCTATAATAATCGAGGCAAGAATTATAGAAGAAGTATTCATTTCTTAAAATAAAAGTGAACGTACAAGATACGAAAAATAAGGTTACAAGAATGAGTTATCCCTTCTCCCTCTATCTTGTTCTTGATGAAAAATAAGCTAAGTATGTATGAGAAGCTAAGCTATCACATAAATATTGAAGAAAAGCAAAATATCTGACAAATATCTAAAATAACCAAAAGCCAAAGATTTAGCTATAATATAGTATAAAAGCAACCAAAAGGGACCTCTGATTGATCAGAGGTTAAAGCCCTAATCGATTAGAGCTAGGGTAAAATCCTCTGGCAAAGCCTGATGGATTAGAGGCTACAGGAATGCAGCTGCAATGCTTTGTTAACTTGAATCTATAATTTTATTGATCCGAAGCATGCTCAACCAAACTCGACATCTGAAAATATATTTATACAACAAAAAATGACTCTTTTAAGCTATATTAGATACACAATGTAATAAGGGGGAGAATTGAATACATTTCAGCTAAAACGATGATTATTATAATAAATGCGTCGACAAACTCAATAAAAGAGTATAACAATTGATAATATTATATGTTTATGATAACTAAAGCACTGAGATGAGAATCAATAACATGAAAAGAAAATGTCATTAGAGTTAAGCCGCATCTTTAGTATAATGAAAATGACAAGCCATAAACTCATAAATGCTCATTGAAGCTTAATGGCATAATTAGCAATAAAAGTGATTTGCCAAAAAACCCCAGAATAATAGCAATATTACTTTTACTTTAAAGCCTCTAACAAAATGCATCTAATAAACTAGCTTACAACTAGAAAGTAACACTGTAAATGTGCACATCATACTTAATATATATACTAGTACAACAACACATTTCTGTGCATGTGCCATAATAGAGGAGGGGGGATGATGCACCAATGTCAAATGTCCGCAATAGAGGAATCGTTAAAAGAATAATTATACATGTTAATAGTTAATTTAAATGACCAAGTTAAGAGTCTAAATATTGTGTCAGAAAGTGCAATAATCTAAATCACTATTTGTCATTCAAAACATAGTCATATCAATGTTGTCCTAAAAGTCTTTGGAGTTTTTAGAAAAAAACAGCTCTACACCTGAGTTGCCCACTAGTCCACGTAGTTTGCGCTTAACTCTTGTTTAATTAGTTGTAATATGTAGTTTTCCATTATGTTGACGTGTTCTCTTTACACAATTATCTTTGTTTAAATCTCTACTGCATTCTTTTACAAGGTTTAATGAACTTTGTTTGCTAAGACCAAGTCCAGTGCTTCATCCCACTAGAAGGAAATATGTCTTTTGTGATGGCTATTAAGTGTCACAAGAGTGGTTTTATGACACTTAGTAATTAGAAATGTTGCGTCATATGTGTGGGGGTCATAAGAAGTTTAAGCAATCATCATAAAGGTAGCACCTGAAGTGACGATTTTAAGCCAAAACCCGTCATGAAATGTAGTCTGTTTAGGATGATTTTTGTATGAATATACATGCACTTTTATAGATTCCGAGTGATATGGAGAACTAGTCATGGATCTATAATTCTCACTTTCCTTTCTTACATGATAATACTGAAATTGAAACCGAAAGAGTTTCACAACAATGAATTTAAACGAGGGAGCTGAGACACAGTGAAAGAGAAGAGCTTTGACCTAATTAGACTGCTACATATTTTGAAAAGAACATCACAAAGGGGTAGATTTCTGGGGATGAGAGCGAGTTGACTGAAAAACCAAATTAGGATCGATGACAATACCCCCTAACTGACAGGCACATATTTATAAAGGGGACAGACATAGAGGGAATTGCCCAAAATTAAAATATATAAGGCTATTTTGGTAACTTCAAAATGTAGGGCTTAGTCCTAAATATATAAGGCCATTTTGGTCCCTACACAAAATTATGTGTCATTTTGATTTTTATTAGCTAAAGTTTGTCAAAAAAAAAAAAGAAAAGACGGAGATTTTATTAGAGAAAAAAAATATAAATTTGTGACTCGAGTGATCTTTTATTTCACTTTCTATTAAATTACGTGTGCTTTAAACTTACTAATAATGATGAATTTACGCCATGCTTTAAGATTAACTATGCTAACAAATACAGGTATAATGCGGTTCAATGAGAATACCAAAATGGATGTCTGAAAGTGTTACAAATTTGTTATAATTTTAGCTTCTTTAATATGTAATTATATTCTAAAAATGTTTGTTATACTTGTTATGTTTAGATTTACGTTATATAGATTGCATGGTGAACAATAGTTTTACTCGCGGTATGAGTCAGGCAAACTAATACAAGTAGACAAAAACGAGCCCTATATAGTAATGAAAACTTTAATATAATGATTTAACACGAGCCCTATATAGTAATGAAAATTAAATACAAGATTCAAAATGAGCCCAATATGGTAATAAAAATTTTAATATAACAATGTCATAATTGACAATACTTTAATTTATATAAAAAAAATTCCACTTAAATTCAAAATCAAGCCCAACTTGTATTTCTTTTGCTTAGAGGTTTTTTTGTATTGCTTAACTGGACTCTCCTACCCAACTTTATGTTAAATGGTAATGTTAGACATTACTTGGCAATAAAATTAAATACCATTTCACATCCATGTATTTCTTCGTTTATTATGGGTAATTAGCAAAAATGACCCCTAAATTAGCAAAAATTTAAATTCATATATATAAGTTCTCATAAGTTATGTTAAGACTTATATTCTCCCAATGCTACAAGTCAAATTACAAGATGCTCAACACCTGAAATTACAAATTTTACATTCAAGGAAAAGACTGAGGAGAATTTGGGTCATGGTTGGGCCCACTTTTTGTGGGAAAACAAACCAAGACAAAAAGGAGATTTTTTTTTTTAATATATGTAGGCCCAATATAAATACTTTTATTTTTTGGACTAGTATCATTCAATTCATGTTTTTGAGGGACCACAATTCATGTGTATCAGGTTTGTTTCGGATTCAGTCTCTAGAGTTTTATTTGTCAAAAATACCTTAAAAAAATCCAACTTGTTCTAAGGGTAAAATTGTTGAGCGTATGGTGAGTTGTCGCAAATATATTAGTAAATGAGTTACGCCTAATATAAATAAGGGTCAATTAGAATTGGTGTTTCTGTAATTTTTTTTTTTACAATGCGGTTCATTAAATAAAACAAAATTTTCAAATTTTTTGGTTCTTCAGGTAAGATATCTATTTTTGGTGAAAATTTAGATACAAAGATAATATACTTAAGTATATGTGATTTTTTGATCACGGATATAGAATATGTGATCGAAAATTCTCGATCATGCAATCACATGCTTGTGATTTCTTTTCAAAGGCAGATACTAAAATCAGGAACTACAAATTTTAAAAAAACAATAAAGATTGCATCCTAAAAATGTTTCACAACAAAGATGGAACCCTAATTTTTTCTCTAGGTAAAATTTATTTAAAGATTGTTGCGCGCAGACTAGTACATAGGTGACATAAAATTATTCGGTCAAAGTTGTGTCTTAAAACCGTGTCTTTCAAAAGTAATTGTGAAAATCCATCTATTCTAAAAGCAATACGGGTAGACATTATATTTTGTTTTGGAGTTTATAATGCGGAAATTAGTTGAGCACTAATTTGTAAAACAAAATAATTCTTGGATCTATCAACATCTTCTATAATTTTACTCATTTTGTTTTACCCACGTAGTTGATAGATTTAGAGAAAAAAAAAGAAGGGAAAAACATCACTTATTATTTAATAATATTATTTTTTGTTAAATATCATTATGTCATCAAAGTTATGACTGCATTTGGCACGTCAGATAAGAAGTATGACATGATAAAACACATGCCGAATATGAAAAGTTGGATATAAATTATATGGGATATGATATGACATGAGTAAATCGAATAAGGATTATGCGGGAATGGACATGATAAGAACTAATTGAATAAGGATTAAATAAACTCTGCATTTGGTGTGTTCTTGAATTAAAAGTCCAGATAAGTACAATACAACGCAACTTGACTTTAGATTAAAGCATACATGTAATTTTAGTTTAGTCCACAAAAACAATTTATTTTTATTTATTAAATGCAGTTTTCTTATTTATCAATATCAAATAAGTTAATTTCTTAATAATCCATTCTTTTATAAGTATAATTTTTTTTTTTAAATATATACATGGTTACAAATATTATATTTTTAACAAGCAATTGATTTTATTTACTTTACATAAGTATTAATTTCTAATGTAAATTATATGGGATATGATATGACATGAGTAAATCGAATAAGGATTATGCGGGAATGGACATGATAAGAACTAATTGAATAAGGATTAAATAAACTCTGCATTTGGTGTGTTCTTGAATTAAAAGTCCAGATAAGTACAATACAACGCAACTTGACTTTAGATTAAAGCATACATGTAATTTTAGTTTAGTCCACAAAAACAATTTATTTTTATTTATTAAATGCAGTTTTCTTATTTATCAATATCAAATAAGTTAATTTCTTAATAATCCATTCTTTTATAAGTATAATTTTTTTTTTAAATATATACATGGTTACAAATATTATATTTTTAACAAGCAATTGATTTTATTTACTTTACATAAGTATTAATTTCTAATGTAAATTATATGGGATATGATATGACATGAGTAAATCGAATAAGGATTATGCGGGAATGGACATGATAAGAACTAATTGAATAAGGATTAAATAAACTCTGCATTTGGTGTGTTCTTGAATTAAAAGTCCAGATAAGTACAATACAACGCAACTTGACTTTAGATTAAAGCATACATGTAATTTTAGTTTTAGTCCGCAAAAAAAATTTATTTTTATTTATTAAATGCAGTTTTCTTATTTATCAATATCAAATAAGTTAATTTCTTAATAATCCATTCTTTTAAGAGTATAATTTTTTTTAAATATATACATGCTTACAAATATTATATTTTTAACAAGCAATTGATTTTATTTACTTTACATAAGTATTAATTTCTAATGTAATATAATGTAGTTTTTATTTTGTTTATCAATATTAAGTAAAGTTTCATATAAGTTCCTCTATGTAATACAAGATATAATAATACAATACCATATGAAAAAAATGAATTTTATGAGTTGATTAACCATGATTTACGGTGTTAAGATATCTTCAGCAATCAGTTTGATTATTTAAAGTGTACAAACAAGAAGATCGAAATAAAAATAAATGAAATAAAAAAAATTGCATTTATTTTGTTATCCATCAATAATGAAATAAAATAATAATAACAATTACAAGGGTGGTATTGCTTTATCTGATTCTTGTTTGATAAAATGGACTATCAAGATAATCAATCCCGTTTGACATCATGTCTAGTATTCCACCAAACGTTGGATAGGATAAGGATATCCTATATGTCCTTGTACTAAACATGATATATGATTTATCTATTCAATCAGTTCTGACCATAAGCACATGATAGGATTAAGTAATCCATCCTACCTCTAATACTACTTGACAAACACATCCCATACATAAATGTCGATGCACTTTATGATATTTCTAGTAAAGCAACAATTAAACCTAGCAGAATCACTTGTTAAATGATACGAATCAACATGAAATTATAAGTTGGTGAACCCGTAGTGAATTCTCATGGTTATAAGGTCCATAACTTTGATACAAAATGATAACGAATTGGTTACAAGTTTAACCTTAATGAATTAGGTCACCAGTTACATCGGTTACACCTATTAATCTAATATTTTTTAATAAAAACTGAAGTTTATTAAATCAAGAAAGGATTTGTATCTAGTTTAGGATCTATGAACGTACGTATATGCCTATATATATATATTTAATAATTTTAGTTACTCACTTATCTTGTTAGAGCATCGCTAATGGAATAATATTAAAAAACAAATTATGAGCTTGAAGCTCGAAGGAGTAAAATTGAAAACTCAAAAACCTGACATGGCTTCAAACCAACATATTGCTTTTGAGCTTTATATAATAGTTTATAGATACCTTCCAATGTGAGTAAACTAGGTGTATGCTATCTTCTCTCATAAAGTTGTGTTTGGGAGCTTTAATTTGGAGATAAAGCAACTTGTTTGGGAGTTTTTTGATAGTGAGAATACGAAAAAAGGGGAGAATACTAATTAAATTTTTCTCTCTAAATCGGTGAGGATAAACATTTTCTTAATTTGTATTTTTTTTTGAAAAGAAATTAACATTATCTTTACAAATGGAAGATAGAAAATAATTATGCTTTCTCTTTTCTCCAATTAATAGTTTATTTTATCCCCTAAACCTCCTGACACAGTTAATCAAACATGAATTTAGCAATTTTTAGTTGCTTTAATTCCTTCTTTCTCAGCCTATGATTTAATTTGGCACCTTGTGCTAATTCTCCGATAATCCTATATAGATATAAATATATGACATAAACTTGATATATAAAATGTGGACACTATGTATTAGTTAATAGAGTCTTAGTACTCCACTATAACCAATGAGGCAATGAGTAATTAACACGTTGATATCTCTATTTTTAATTACATCAGATATTTACATTCATGTAAAAGTACTCCCCAATTTTCTCGTAAACAGTATCCCCCTCTCTCTAATGTAAAGTTCGTCTCTAAAAATTGTTTCATTTTTTTGGACCGGTAAAACATGTTTCATTTAATATCTCTTTTTGTCTTTCCGAAGTATACCAATTGTAGCAGTGCATGCCTGCCTGCCCTCACACTCACTGTTAAAGGTCATAAATAAGAGACACAAGGGCTCTCTTATTAACTAAATTCTCCCTAGAACAACTAATATTTCCCCTTCAAAAATTTCTTCAATTATTTTTTGCGCAAAATACTCTTATATAATTTTATTTAAATATATATATATACATGTATATATAAAACTGCCAACCACCTTCACCCCACTGCAAGAGTTTTGTGGATGTCACTGGAAGCTGGAGCACCCGTCTCCAGGGTGGAGGGGAAGCGGTGGTAGCTATTAATTAAGCATAGTGCCGACGGCCGGAATAAAATATTTGAAGAAGGGCATAATTGACCATTCCGGAAAAAAAATTAAGTTTATATATTAATATGATGGATATATATACATTATATATGAATTGTCTTTATGACTAAAATGAATGGTGAAGAAAACCCTCTATGTATTAGGTAAAAGATGGCGTCCTCATACCTATCAAGAGTTTTTAAGTGAGGTGCATAATGTCAAGTCACGTAGCGATCCCTAGCTAATACTTGGGGGATGCAATTATGCAATCTTAAAAACATTATTTTATGTCAGTATATAATTTGTAGCACAGTAGTAATGCTACCATGCATGGCGTTAGCGATTGGGAAGGAAATTAAGGGCCATAGGTTTAATTAAAAATAACATCCTTTTCCCATAAATATGCAGAGAAGATACAAAAAACCACAAAAAGAGAGATGAAGATTTGGAACACAGAAATGTTACTTTCTTTGGTTGGTGATGGTATGCATTAGTTTGCTCCAATGATTTTCATAAGCTTAACATTTAATAGGCTTTTAGTTCTTGACATTTATAGAAATTCTAATTTGTTAAATTCAAAAGTTTGAGTACAAGGTGCTGCAACTCAGAACATTATACATTTATACTTGAAATTATATAACTATTTTTATATTCTGGGAAACAACAAAAATTCGAATCAAATGAATATTTACACCATACAAAGTTTGAATCCCTATTCGTTTGTTGTGTTGAGGACTATATAGTCATTGTTCTACACTAGATAAATTAGGATTTGTGAACAAAGAATCCCTTTAATAGTTGAACGATTCGACACCCCTTATCCTCTTTCGTCCTTTGCCATTTGGTACACCAGAACACTAGAAGGAAAGGTTCATTCCAACTCTTAGGTCTTTGACAAGAAGTATGTATACGTTGCCTTGTTCAGTTGTTTCGTTAAGCAAAAATTGGCAGGATTTTTGTCTCAACACAACAAACTTCAGCCTCAGGATGAACCATTGGCATGGTAGGTTCCAAGGATTCAAAATTGTTAAATTCACATGCAGGGTCTAATCATTCATGTCAAAAGTTTGAATCACAAAATATTGCAACATTCCAAGACAGAACAAAAACTAGAATCAAAAGACTACTTATAAACGCATGCAAAGCTTGAAGCAACAACCTATTTTTGCTTGTTGTGTTGAGGATACGCATTCTTTAGCACCTCAGAACCTTAAACTAGAAATTACAAATTTTTACATGCCAGGAAAGAACAAAAACTAGAATCAATCAAGTACTTATACATACAATACAAAAAGCAACAATAATCTGTTTTTGCTTGTTGTGTTCAGGATGATACTCATTCTTTAGATCTTCAACAAGAATTGTGTATACATTACCTCGCTCCCACATAATAACATCAGACTTGGGTGTTTCTACTATCCTTAAACTGAAATGCCATGAACAACGATCTGAGCTCTCTCTCACAAGTACTCTTGTTACTTGTGAATGCAGCAACCAGTGGAAACAAATCAAAAAATATATATTATGAAAATTAAATTGGGACTGCTAAGCAAAAAATAGACATGACAAATTGATAATTTTTTCTTTTCTTGTGGTAAAACTGGCTAAGATTCCAAAACTGATGAATTTGGTGGAAAACTTCTGTGGCAAATACTTGGTCATTACAAAATTTTCACTGTTTCATTTTAGTAATTAACAAACTAACTTCTTAGAGGCACATATACCGGATCTGATCCAATCCGTGAGTCCAATGGATATACAAAATAGTAATCCATATCCAAATTTGTTACCAACTAGATATCCGATCTATATACCCGACCCGATACAAATTAAAATTGAAATTTTTTTGGACACATACCCATTTTCACAGGTTCCGAGGGTAACGGAAAAGCAGTCTTCCTTGTAACACATGGGGCCAGAAAATGGATGAAAGGGTTCATCCAGTTTTTCCAGTGAGAAATCTCCCTTTTCTTCCTTACACAGTAGCTAGAAAGGATAAACTGATAAATAACCTAACACAAATAAAATAAAATATGCCCATCAGTACAAAAAGAAAAAAAAAACTGTACAGCCAAGAGGAGCTAGGGTCCTCTCGTTAACAAAAAGAAATAAAATATGAAATTTGGGAAGATGGTTTCACGGAAAAGATAATAATGAAATTACAGTAGATGAATTTGTAATTATTTTTCATTACAGCAAAAACTTCTAATCGAATTTTTTTAATCAAATTTTGTGAAAAATAATATATTCAATCATAATATATGATATCCCCACCAAATATTTCACATATTCATTATTTTAAAATGAACTATCATTCTTTTTTATAAAGAAATAAATGTGAGGAAAACATATCGATCCGGCCCCGATGAACATCAATAACATTAGAAAATATGAACCACTAATATTAAATTATACAGTTCAGATATATATGGTGAAAACTAAGATAATTTGACCATTCAATTTAAGATCTATTAAATAGGAGTTGATGTAACCATTTAAAATTTACTAAATACAAGACTGATAACTCAATTTGAAATTAATAGTTCAGATCATAACATTATGGAGCCGGATCTAAAGTCATTTTAGAGGTGAAGCACTCTAAATTACCGTTTACTGAGTTCTCGCTAGAAGGAAACACTTCTTTTGTCGAGGACATGCACCAATCTAGACCCTCTAATTTGAAATTTATGGCCATGATTTACCACTTTACATCTAAAATGACGTTAACCATTTTAGAGGATCTTGATCCACATGTGTATATATCTAGATAAAAGTAGAGTAATCGAAGGATATAGATAAAGGGAGAGAGTTTACCTAATTTTGGTTTGACAAAAACTAAGAGATGATTTGCTGACTCCTACAGATCTTCTTTTGAGACTAATTTTTTGCTAAATGAGATAGAGACTCGATCAGATCGAAGCTGCTATGCCAAAACCCTAGAAGACCGCACACTTATATAGACAAAACGGAGGGTATTAATTGTAATAAATAAACTTTAAAAACAAGGGCATTGTGGTAACTTTGGGAAACAAGCTAGGGCACAATCTGTAATTGGGCTTTCTGGAACCGTCCTTATCATGTGAAAAAATAGAAGAAGACATATTTATCACGTGTTAGATTTATCCATTAATATGATTCCCACAAACCCAAAAAATATTTATGTCATTCTTATTTAATTTAGAGAACAATAATTTCTTTCTCGCTAGTGTGATTATGGAGATTAATATAAGTTCGATGTGATAAAATACAAATATAGCGCACTTATATATACAACGGTTATATAATTGGTAAGACATTAATTATATTTAGCAATTAACATTTACAATGCTTGTCATGCATGGTAACTTTGCTTATGTGAGGTAGATCGCATCGGGTATGGCATTTACTGTGACGCCCTGCGAGTGATGGAGTACTACTCCCTTGGGAGGATGAAATGTAGCTCAAAGGGGGAATCCCACATTAGAAGATGGGGGATCTTTGGAGACCCATATAAGTAAGAAATGGTCGCTAATTAAGTACGAGGCCTTTTGGGGGCTCACTGACTTCGGATCCCATAAGAACTCCAAAGTTAAGTGAGTCGGCGACCAGAGCAATCCTAGGATAGGTGACCCCCTGGGAAGCTGGTCGTGAGCTCCCAGAAACAAAGCCGTGCGAGAAAGGGCTGCCTAATTGGTGCTGGAGCGGAGCCACTCAAAGCGGACAATATCGTACTGAGGTGGGACTGGGTCATTACAAATGGTATCAGAGCGGACCCCGCCGAGTACGATGTGTCGACGAGGACGTCGATTTCCTTCGGGGGAAGGATGTGACGCTTGCTAGTGATGGAGTACTCCCTTGGGAGGAGGAAATGTAGCTCAAAGGGGGTATCCGACATCGAAAGATGGGGGATTCTTGGAGACCCATATAAGTAAGAAATTGTCGCTAATTAAGTACGAGGCCTTTTGGGGGCTCATTGGCTTCGGATCCCATAAGAACTTCAAAGTTAAGCGAGTCGGCGGCCAGAGCAATCCCAGGATGGGTGACCCCCTGGGAAGCTGGTCGTGAGCTCCCAGAAACAAAGCCGTACGAGAAAGGGCTGCCCAGTTAGTGCTGGAGCAGAGCCGCTCAAAGCAGACAATATCGTACTGAGGTGGGACTGAGTCGTTACATTTACAAACAATAAACAATAAACAATTTTAAATTTAATTCATTGTTCATACGCTTTTGCGGTGACAATTCATAAACATATAGGTCTTTGTAAGCATATAATGACTAACTGTTAGTTATTGTTCAAGTTTATCCAAAAGCATGCTAATTTTGTTAATTACAATTTAAGGTTACAATGATTTAGGTTGACGCTTACATAGATTATTCATATGAGTAGAAAGCTATGTATGAGAAACCTTTATGGAAGTTGTGCTATTTAAACGAAAGATTGGAGAAGTCCAAGTTCCCTATTCACACCTTCTCAAAATGTAAGATTGGAGCTTTTGTTCTTTAAAAATAAAATAGCCCTCAAAGAAACCTTTCGCAGCTCGAGTATATTGTAAACGAAACCTCTTATATATTTATCTAGGCACCTCATTCTATGTAAAAGAATTAGTTACAATGTGTGTCCCTTTTTGTGTAACTAAAGCATTGAGATGAGAATCAGTAACAGGAAAGCAATGCTATTAGATCTAAGCCACATAAGTTCGACCTTGGTCAACTATTAATAAAAAACAAATGACTTTACAAGTCGCGTTTTTAGTAATAAAACTTGCGTGCCAAATACTAAGAAATGGTCATTGAAGCTCAACAACATAATTAGCAGTAAAAGTGATTTGCCAAATAATGAGAATAATAGCAATATATATTATCTCTACTTCAAAGGCTATAACAAAACCAACATTTAATAAACTAGCTTTCAACTAGAAAGTAACACTGTAATGCGTACATCATGCTTAACAGGAGTCATTAAAAGTCCTGTTAACATCTAAATTAAATGACAAAGTTAAGAGACTAAATGATGTGTCAGAAAGAAGTGCATTAATCAATATCGATCATTAGTACTTGTTCAGAACATAGCCATGCTATATTGGAGTTGCCCCAAAATCCTGTAGAGTTATTAAAAAAAGAAGAAGAAGAAGCTCCATACCTGAGTTCCCTACTTGTACACGTAATTTGCACTTAACTCTTGCTTTATTAGAAGTAATTAATAGTACATAATAACCAACTTTCAAATAATGAATGATAAACGCATAATATTGTCATGTCTAAGCTCCTTCCCGGAGTCGCTTGACGCGTTTGTTGCTTTAATTATGCCTAATTATCCACTTATCTCGAGATTAGTACCTTAGCGAGTGTTGTATCTAACATGGCCCAAATTGGTGTGTATTTTGTAGTATTCCATGTGTTTGTAGGATTGGGATACAATGGCATTGCATGAAGTGATCAAGAGCAGGCTTGGAGGCTTGCTAAGTGCTGAGTGAAGAAATTCCAGAACCATGATTGATCATGGGTATAACCATGATCGATCATGGGCATAACCATGATCGATCATAGGCATGTCCATGATCGATCATGGGCATAACCATGATTGATCATGGAACCAAAATTTTCTGGCAGAGCACTTCCATGATCGATCATGGGCATAACCATGATCGATCATGGCCCTGGCAACTTGTCCATTTCACACCCAAAATGGGCTATTTTAGTGGTTCAAGCTATTTTAGATATTTAGTTAGATATTTTGCAACCTTTTAATATATATTATTTCTCTTAGCTTCTAGGCTAAGGGATAGCTAAGTTTTTAACACTTAGAAGTTCTAGAGAGAAGGGAGAGCTCTTGAGTATTGTTCTTCATTTTCCATTGTAAGTGTTTAATTTGTAAGAATGCTTTCTTCTTCTATAATATTTGTTCTTTCATTTATTATGGAGTAGTCTATTACTAAGGTTACGGAGGTGATTCGCGATATAATTTTCGGTGATTAATGGCTCAATCCATGTTTAAAGTTTGATAAATATTTGCGAATCCTTTTCTTCATCATATCTTCCATTATTTCAAGCTTTCTAGGTATTTTCATATTAAGTTAAGACTTTATATGCCTTGTATATTTAGTTCTTGGTTGTTAATGAACATACAACATATTTACATGGTTCTAGAAAAGCTTGTAGTCTTTTTCCCCCATCCATGGAGCTTTTTCCTCTTCGTAGAAATTATGAATAGTTCTTAAAACTCCATAGATGAATTATAAATTTGTTAATCTCATTTTTTATTCATTTATTGATACATTGAGTGCTTCTTACACTTTATGTGATACTTAGACTCTTTGTTTTCTACCATAAATAATAAATGATGAGTTGACTAATTTATCCCATAAACTTCATTCCATTTCATTGTTAGGATTCACTTTCTAATTTTCATTCTTTAAATCATGAGATTACCACACTTGCTTTATGTTAAATCTTTTTATGATGAGTTTGTCATATCTATCTCGGATTAGCTTCATCGGGAATGGGTTGCCTTGCTTCACACCCGTAGCTAAGAGGTAGGAATGATAACCTCGTCTTTGGTGGAATGTTGTTCGTCTCTCTCTTGATATAGCTTCAATTCGGGAATGAGTCGCCTAACGTCGCACCCTTTGCTATTGAGAGATACACCAACGTTTCCCATATCTCGAGAAACCTTGTGTTGAAATCTTTGTATGAGCTAGTGATCACCATCTCTCTTATATCGTAACTAACCTCCACATACCTTAGTGCTTTCTTATTAATTTTCACAACTGTTTTAAATTTCCGTTGTTCTACAACCTTTTCAACTTACAAGAATCAAAAAACACTTTAATCCGTAATCCATTCCATCCCTTTTCAATTCTCCCTGTGGTTCGACACTCGGACTTCCGAGACTATACTATAACTTGACGTGCCTGCACTTGGGCTACATAGAAGCGCGCTATTTTGGAGCCGTCAATGAAGTAATTTTTATTTATGTTGATATGTTCTTGTTATATTACTACCGCTGCTTAATTCTCTACTGCACTCTTTTTAAAAGGTTTAATGAACTTTGTTTGCTAAGGCCTAGTCCATTGCTTCACTTGACCTTCTTTGTGCCTTCAAAGGCTGCCTATGACATATTACAAATTTTAGTGAACTTGACATGGCTAAATCCAAGTCTCATGTAACCTCCTTTGTGCCATCAAAGGTCTCTTGTGACAGTTGGCCACAACGAGCTATAAGTTTAAAGAACATCTGTGGAATCTTATGTAACATATTGTATTTGGTTTTCTGTGCCAATCCTCCTCTATGGACCATTTAAGGCCAAACCTCCATTTAAGGAGTAAAATTTTGCTTCGAAACCTTGGTGGTTGATCGAACACTTCCAACAAGTCATTTTAATGATACTAAGTATGTGTATATGGTTATAACGCATTTCGGGAAGCCGTGGTTGAAATTGGGGGCAAATGGTGAAGAATCAAACTTTTGCCAAAATGAGTTTTTGGCCAACTTTGAGAGGCCATAACTTTCTCATACAAAGTCCAAATGACTCCAAGTTCTCTGCCAGAGTTTCATCTCTTTCCCCTTTACAAGTTTTATGTTTGGCCCGAGTTGAGATAACATCGTTTCGAGGGTCAATGGAGCACGACAAAATGAGAACTTTGTGCAGAATTTCCTTTGATCGATCAGAGAGGAGGCAGCGGGTTTTTTTGACCATTTTAGACTAGATATTTATGCCTATTTCTCCCCCTTTCATCTTCATTCGTCCCCCACCATTTTAGGGGCTAGAAAGAGTGGAGAGCTTAATTTTGGTGAGATTTGGAGGGATCATTCACCATGCTTCATCATCATAAAAGTTTATCATCCCCAATCATCATCAAATCATCTTCATCTTATTCATTCCCTTGGTTCCACCATTGTTAGGGTTCTTGAGCTCAATTGGGGGTTTTCGAAATTGGTGCTTCTTCGGCTCGATTCTGCGGCAAATCGTCGAGGGGTTAACCCTATAAAGGTGGGAACAATAGTATTTAAACATGTTTTTCGATTATCACAAGTTATTTCTCCCTAATCAAATCAAAATTGGGTATTTTACTTAAAGTTTGAAAGATAGCATGTTCATAAAGGTTGGGTTGATTCCACTTGGATCTTTTGGATAATTTGTAGTTTTTAGATTATTAATTTATCAGCTACACAAGTACTTTCCATGATTTTTTCATTTTATGGTTATTTTGGTATAAAACCTATATGGATGGATATGATAGTGGATAAATTATAGCAATATATATAATTGATAGATTGATGATTTGAAGTGCGTTTTGGTCGTGATTACTCATATATGTGATATTCTCGTTGTACTTCAGCCATAGGTTGTCTTTTGTGAGGTTTGTTGAATAAAAAGTCAGTCTGTAACTACGCTGGACAATTTTTATACCCATTTTGAGGGATCCATACTTTAAGAACATCAGGGGAAGTTTATATAGATTTCAAGTTGCATAAATTATGTTTATTACTTGGCTTAGAACCATTTATTGTATCATAAAGAAGTCCTATTATTTGTGAAACTAACTAATAAAATCACAACTAAGCCACTATTTAACGGACTTAGCGTACTGTTTGGTTTTAGTACAACAATGATGCAATTATATGAATTACGAAGATATGATTTGGGGATATCTATAGGTGATATACGTATATGTTGAGTACATATTTGATTGATACTATAGTTTACTTGATATATATATACTATTTTCGAAAACAATGTTATTTTGAGTACAGACAGGTATTAATGGTCCATGGGGTTAACTTAGCGTTGGTGGTTACATTAGCAGCATACTCTATGATCCGTGTAGAGGGATCCCTCTTTGGGAGTAGCATATTCTATGGTCCAGCAAGGGGGACAGCGCGAGGCGCTATACCTTGCACATCTAGGTGGTCCACAGGGGGACCCAGCCTTGGGGGCTTAGATTGAGATCGCTATGCACAGTTGAAAAAATCCTAAATGTTGGATATGAGATAGATTGATATAAGATAGATGGAAAGATATTGTGATTAAAACATTAGTGCCTTCGCTAGAATTCTAGTTAAATTATATTTTTTTTATTTACAGGTTTGAATTTATCAACTTTACAGACTCCACATTCCAAAATTTTCTTAAAATATGGCTTTATGTATAGATTTTATATTATAAGTTTTAAAATATGTACCTTAAACCCGTCGTCGTGTACGGCACCGTGATTAACCAGGTCTCGGAGGTCTATACCTCATAAGGGGATTCGGGGTGACAAGTTGGTATCAGAGGTATATGTTTGATTTTTCTTCGTGGGGTCACGGGTATATTCAAGTTTGTGGATGTAAATTGAGTTTTGTTACTCTTGTTCGACGCATCATCGTGCAATAGGTTTTCCTACGGTTAGGCTGCTAGGAAAATGAGAGATCGTGGAATAGAAGAACTACCTCTGACGGGTCATTTCCATCCTTGAAATTCTATTGTAGACGCAGTATTGGTTTTTGGATTATAACTTCTTTGTCCGATGTCCAAATGGACCCTTGTTTATGCTATTAGAAATGTAATTCGATTATCTACAACTTTTGTGTTTCGCCCGAGTCCAAATTCTCGCATCTTCAAGGTCAACGCAGCAGCCGAAGCCAACAGCATGCTGTTTTCCAGAACAGCAAGATGTTTTAGACGCCTAGATAACGCTATTGGGACTGTCCCGAAATAGCCTAGGGACAACATGTTGTCCATAAGAACAACGTGCTGTTTGTTCTCCAACGGCATGTTGTTGTCCCTCAGCATTAGTTATTTATTTATTTTCTTCCCTTTTTCTCTTCATTTTTCATATGCACACTTAGAGAGCTTAGAGAGAGAAATAGAGTGTCGATTCTGAGGGTTTTGTTAAAGATTTAAATCTCTTGATACAAACATAATTCAAGATTATCACCTTCATCTTCTTTATCACTATTCATCATCTTCTCCATTATTTTCCTTTATTGGAGCTCAAGTGAAAGCTTGTAACTTGGAGGATTTGCCAACAACTCTTCTCCCAACACTTAAAGCTCGTGGATTTAGTTTCTCTAAGGTGGGAACACTAGTATTAAACTTTTTTTTCAAATTATTACTTGTTGTATTAGAAATTTTACAAAAATGGGGGATTTTCATGAAAGCCCTAGGTTTGTGTTGATGCATGAGGGTTGGGTTAGATTAACCTTTAATTGGTAGATGATTATGGTGGATTATCACTCCAATTACATGTATGCATAATTTATTCCATGTTTAGCTAAAGTATTTGAGGATTTATAATAAACCCACCATATAGTGCATGTATAAATGAAGAATTTTGGAATTTATGGATTTACACTAAATTTGTAACATCCTGTATTTAAGTTAATGTTAATTATGTTGTATAAAATTTTTATTATGTGGAATTTGTAATTCTAGAGAATTTTCTATCCATAATTTAAGAAAAAGTTTATTCCATAAATTATAAATCTTTGAATTACCTTTCCAATGATAAAAAGATCATCTAAATCGAAGTTCCGAGCGAGAAGTTATAGCCAACACAAGAAAATGGTAGCAGGGTAGAAAGTTTACCTGCGGACTGGTATGGAGGTTTTGGCATATATACCAGTCTTGCTTTTTAATGTTGGGGGTAAACTAGACTGTGCATCAGTTTGCAGTTTTTAGCATACCGGTCCGGAGTGTAAAATTTAGGGGAAATTTATGCTGTGGACCGGTACTCCCTTCTCAGCATACCGGTTCTCCATCCGAAATAGTGTAATGACTTAACCCATTTTTGGGTAATACATGATCATTTGGCTACGAAAGTAGAAAACGGTGGGTATAAACTTGAAGTCGATGAGGGAATCCAGGTCCAAGATAGGTTGGTGGTACCGAACGATCCTAAGCTTAGAAATGAAATCCTAAGTGAAGCACACTATTCTAGATTTTTCATTCATCCCGGTGGTACAAACATGTACTGGGACTTATGTTGAAATTTTTGGTGGATCGGCATAAAGAAAGATGTCGCAAATGTTGTGAATAAATGTATGTCGTGTCAAATAGTGAAGGCTGAACACCAAAGGCCTGCAGGACAACTACAGTCATTGCCCATTCCCAAGTGAAAATAGGAACACATCACTATGGACTTCATTTCGGGATTGCCAAAGGCGTTAGGAGGTCAAGATACGATTAGGGTTATTGTCGATAGATTAACCAAATCCTCTCACTTTTTTCCCATCCGGAATAACCAAAATGTGGATAGTTTGGAAAAACTTTACGTTTGGGAGATAGTTAAGCTCCATGGGGTTCCGTTGACTATTGTGCTGGATCGAGATCCTCGTTTTACATCTCAATTTTGGAAAAGTCTCTAAAGGGTTTTGGGGACTCTATTAAAATTTAGTACGGCATTCCATACGCAGATTGATGGCCAATCTGAGTAGCTTATCCAAATAGTTGAAGATATGTTGAGAGCGTATATCCTCAACTTCCGAGAAAACTGGATAGAACATTTTCTGTTCGTTGAGTTTGCATATAACAATAGTTTTCAGGCTAGTATAGGCATGGCGCCTTATGAAGCCTTTTACGGTCGTCCGTGCAGTTCTTCGGTTTGCTGGTATGAAGTCGAAAAAAGAACTCTGTTAGGTTCAGAATTAGGAGAGCAAACTACCGAAAAGATCATGACCCTTCCACAACATCTCCTTACCGCTCAGAGTCGGCAGAAGAGCTATGTCGACAAACGTCGTCGCCTATTTGAATTTGAAGTTGGCAATCATGTGTTTTGAAAATCAAAACCCATTTTGCTATCGAGAATGTTTCATATCGCCTAACTTTGCCGCCACAGTTATCTAATGTTCACAATGTCTTTCATGTATCGATGCTACGCTGGTACGTTCATGATCCTTCCCATGTTGTTCAATGGAAAAACTTCGAGAAGTTAGACGATGGGACTTACGAAACCCGCCCAATACGAATCTTAGATCGTCGAGATCAAGTACTTAAGAATAATGTTATTCCTTTAGTAAAGGTTTTGTGGTTACATCATGGAGCCGATGAGGCAACGTGGAAGTTAGAGACTAAAATACGTAGTAAATATCCTAAATTGTTTACTTAATGTGCAATATCTAAATTTCAACGACGAAATTTTATTAAATGGGAGAGATTGTAACATCTTGTATTTAAGTTAATGTTAATTATATTATATTAATTTATTATTGTGTAGAATTTGTAATTCTAGAGAATTTTATATCCATAATTTGAGGAAAAGTTTCCTTTGTAAATTGTAGATCTCTGAATTACCTTTTTAGGGACATAAAAATCATCTCAATCGGAGTTTCGAGCGAGAAGTTATGGCCAAAACAAGAAAAAGGTAACAGGGCAGAAAGTTTGCTTGCGGAATGGTATAGAGGTTTCGGCATACCAGTCCGGGATTTCAATATTGGGGGAAAACTAGACTGCGGACCGATATGTAATTTTTAGCATACCGGTCCGGCGTGTAAAATTTTGGAAAAATTTATGTTGCGGACCGGTAATCTCTTTTCAACATACCGGTCTACCATCGGAGTAGTGCACCGACTTAACCCGTTTTTAAATGCGTTTTAACCCTTTTTTCACCTATTTTCGACTCAAATACTCTCACACACTAGGAGAGGGTTCTAGAGAGAGAAAGTTGGAGATTTTCGCACACTAATATGTCTTTAACGAAGATTTAAGCTCCGAATCACTTAAATCTTCTTTTTATTCACTATTAATGATCTTCTTCGCGGGGATTGCTTGGGGAGAGACCTGAATCTTCATCCTTTCTTCTTCCTTCTCGTTAATCACTCGAGGTAGGATTTTTTTACTTTTAAAACTTAATAATTTGCTCTTATTCCTTAATACTGGTAGCGTTTGACTGGTGTTTGTTTGTGTAATTGAATATAAGTGAGATTATGGTATTTTGGCAATTTATAAAGCAATGAAAGCATGATTTGAGACAAAAATATGCCATCCACAATTGCTTTAAAGTGTTATTCGAACTATATGAGATATCTCTTGGTTGTGTGAATAATATTTGTTGTTAAAAATGAGTTATTGATGGACTATACACACCAAGGGATATAAAGTGGGACTTGGCTAATAGTGTATGGCATAAATTGCGCCATATGTTTATAAAACAACATGTTTTGCATATTATATATTATTATTGTGTCAACTAGAATTATGGGACCTTCTCGGCGACTTTGGAATGCTTTTGCAATATATGAATTGGAAGGGGTTTATGGAAGAATTTATATCTTAATCTGTGATGAAGAGGGCATGTAATGCCGTAGGTGTTGAGAATGACATCTGTATCGATATAATAATTGTCGGGATGGGAAAATAAGTAGGGTCCGGTGCCCTTGGGTTGAAAATCCCTAAACCCTGGGGGTGAAATGTTTGGCCACTTATAAGCCACCGGTGTGGAGTGCGAAAACCTAGGCAAATTGGCAAAGCACTATGGCTTTAGTTGTTATTTATGTTTATACGGGATCGAGATGATTGATCCTATGGCTGCTGTTATCTATGTTCATATGGAATCGGGATGATTGATCCTAGGGTATCGGCATGAAGATCTTATATACGGTAGTAATGGAATATATTTACAACTCAGGCTCTCTCTATTATACGGTAATCAGTTGACACGGGAGAAAACCTGCATTAGCACGATCATGCATCGTTACTTAATGATAATGAATCTTGTTGATTTTAAATGAGTAAACACGGTTTGAAAAATATGTTATAAACCTTTTTTGAAACACATGCCCTAAGTTTCCCCCTACTGAGCAAATAGCTCACCCGTGTTTTCTTTAAAAATATTTCAGGTATTCACAAGTCCCATGAAGACAAAGAGACGACGGGGTCAGGGACGAAGTAGAGGCTCTAATACAACAAGTATTTTTGTGATGTATATGTTTTTTTTCTCTGAGAAGCCACGGCCAGCCCGAGGACTGTATATACTTTTGGAAGTTCATGTGGTTTGTTTTTTTTTGTATAGATATGATGCATGTTCAAATGTTATAATATATTTTTGTACCCTATGCTTAATCACACTTGATATACATGTTTTTGAATTATTTTCTTCCTGCACACCTATGTTAGTCCTACTAAGATGGGTTAGTAACACTCCAGGTCTTAATTACGGGTGTTATCCTGTAGATTAATACAGGGGCGTTACAAAATTAATGGTTGATTACGGGTCATAAACTATATGTATACACACTTACACTAGATAATGTGCATATGAACCATCTTCCTTGGGAATTGTACAAAAGTCCACAATTACATAAACTAGTTCTAGCCAATTTTTGTGTATTGGTACACATGTATTCATTTGACTATAAATTGTGTGAGACCATTAATATTATGACATAATGTGTTATAAGTGTAGATTTGTGGGGTGTAGGTTGCTGTAGTAATAATTGAACGAGATTAATATACCATAAGTATACTGGTTAGAGGAGAATCATAGAAATTAGTGCTTGGCTTGGGGTAGAACAACTTATGTACACGGATAAAACTTGTAAAGCCTTAGTATTACTAGTAGATCACGCTATAAGGTATAGGATACCATTAATACACCAGTTGGCCATAAAAATGAATAATGGTATAGCGATAAAGCTATGAATGAGAAACGTGATGATGAAATTATGTGAATGAATTATATATGTTCGATGAAACCTCCATAGGTGTGATTAGGTTATGTGCGCTTGTGAACACACACACATACATATATATATATATCGATGGGGAATGGATATATTCATGTTGATATGATCACATGTATGTGCTGAAATGATATTGATAATGATGTTGTGACATATATGTTGTATATTCATGTTATTGATTGATGTTTTGGCCAATTATTTATGTGTATATTGATTATAAGGTTGTAGCCTTACCAAAGAAGGTTGTCGCCCTAGTATATGATTGTGTTGTAGCCCATTGAGTGCAGTTGTAGCCGCTAAGATTATGTACTAGCCGGTACTAGTTGTGGGTTAGAGCCCCAACTGATTCAGGGTTGGAGCCCTGTGCGATATTAGGGTTAGAGCCCTATATTGTGCAGTTGTAGCCGCCTATCTCTGTGATCATATTGATGTATATTGCCTTCTCGTGGATGAGTAATCATAGTCCTACATTTACTAGCTCCCCTATCTTGCGGATTAGTTCGTGTGGCTCTATTAACGGGATTGTGTGTTCCGGGAAGTAATAACCCTATACTTAGGTGAAAGATCCTAAGGTAGTGCCATCCTTGGAGGAATTTGGTTGTAAGGATGTTCTTCTTGTTAACTATTTGGAGCGTAGTTCTCGGGAAAATGTTTTGCATGGGTTTAACTCCAAATGAATTACAAGTTAAGGCCAAGTCCCTGGGCAGTTCGCTCAATTGGAGGAGACATGATTAGTTTAGAGATTGGGGTAAGCTCGAGGCCTTATACAAGAGATATGACAAGTTGATCTTTATATGGTTGTTACCTTTATGGTTGTTATATCATATCTCTTGTTGCCATTGTTGTTATTCTTCCTCATGTTATTATGTTAGGATTATTATATGATAAGCGTTACATGTGCAAGTTGACTACGGAGGTCAGATTTATGCATAAAGATATCCACTAGGTTGTGGGTGCATGATTGATTTTCATAATGTACAAATATTCGTATTGATGAAATACTAAGTGAGAAGCTTTGTAGCCAAGTGCGAATTGATGGACTTCATAATGAATTATAATCAAAGTGGAAAATAATGAGTACCGTGGAATAATGAACCATAGGAAGCTAAAAAGTCGTAGATTCACAGAGAGGGTTGTATCTATAAAACTGTAAGGGCAAGATTGATTACTAAATGTAGTAGCTTCCAGTGTCTAGGATAGGGATCTTAGCAGGGTTTGGCATGCATGTGAGAGTGTGTGGATTGCATTAAATTACTTTCATAATACTATGTTATACTAAAATACTTACTTTCTATAAAAGCTGCATGTATTTTTATATGCAATGTGTATCTTCTATTCAAAATTACATAGTTCTCACTGAGCCTGGATTTGGCTCATCCCATTTTTTAACAGTTTTGTAGGTTAGATTTTGGGGATTGGAGTGTGATACATTCATCTAGAAGCCTTTGATATCTAGAGACCTATTGTAGTCCTTAGATTATACAATCATTTTGTTATGTAAAGCCATTTGTATTTCTAAATGGACTTTATAACTCTTTAAGTAATGGATGTTTAAAATGGCTTGTGTATATGTTTTTATATGTGAAGTTGCTTTACTACTTGGTTGAACATTTGGATGGATTTGGATGAAAATAGTTAAAAGGTTGTTCACGGTGATATATTACTTAAACGAACTCCATATGCCAATTTTTTTCCAAAATGAGATTTTGTCGGATCACACTTTATCTAAAAAAAGTTTTTTAAAAGTTGTGATTTTATATTCCAAACCTGCCGTTGCGCACGGCATCTGTGATTAATCGGGTCTCGGAAGTGAAAATCTCATAACAGGATTTGGAGCGTCAAAGAAAGTGGAAAAAGTCTACACTTAATATATTATTATGGGTGAAAAAGAAGTAAAATGCTCTTCTTCTCAAAGTTCATTTGGCGGTAAGTTGAAGTACATTCATCGCAAGATAACCTGCAAGTAGCATATATCATAGTATATGAGCAACTAGCATGAGCTACTTGCATTCTTCTTCCTCATTACAAGATCTTAGACATTCGTTTGATACAAGATTCACACCTAAAATGAATGTTCATCTCGACTTTTCGTACTTTACTATCGTACTTAATTAACACACTAATCATGTTCCTATTTCCTAATTTTGGTATGCTAAATTTGCTAAGTTTCTATTAAAACATCAAATGTCACTTTAGTAAACTATAAATGATTTTCATACGCTTGCCATTTTCATACCCTCTTAGTGCTCATGTGGTTATGACTTATGACTGTTTGACATTTACAAGAGCTTTAAATTATTAAATTCATATACATTGGGTGTATAATTCATGTTACGAGAATGAATCACAAGACGCTACAAGTCAAACATGATACTTGAAATTAATTACAAATTTTCCATTCAATGAAAGAACTAAAACCTAAACCAAACCAGCACTTAAGGTAAACATTGCCTAGTTCAAAGGACTAACAAAAAAAATTTATGGTGGTTTCATTGCAATCTTTCACAATGCCAATTAGTTGATAAGGAAAGTACTTCTACTCGTTGTGTAGATGAGAAGGGCCCCATTGTTGGCTTTGTCAATTATTCTTTTGCTTTAGGGGAAAAAATAAATGCATGTTCTTTATGTGTATGAATTACAGCTAACTGGGCTTATTGCTAGCATGTGAGAACCGTATCAGTGATGTGGTGCTATGTTTTTGAAAAGTGACCGAACTCATTGGCACGGAATTTTTAAACAAATGAAATGAGTTAATGAGGTACACTAGCTTTCCTTTGAAGCGATTCAGAGATTTATGGTACTCGTATGTGTCCCGGCTTATATTTCTCCATGCTTCAATTCGGAATCCCCATCACCTGCAGCCAAAAATCCTTATCTCCAAAATGCCTACACGATCTGAGAGCCAAGGCCATGGTTCTCTACCAATAATTTTCATAAACAGAACCAACAATCCAACATTAAAACCTTCTGCATCAAAGGTAACATATGCATAAATTTGCCCTATTTGTACAATTCAATTCAAGGCCTTGTTAAAAACAACATTCAAGAGCTTGATGTTACTTTATCAATCACTTTGATTTGCCTCGTCGCCTTTTCTCTTGTGAATCACTTAGGGTTCTAACTTTGAAAATTGCAAATATAACCAATGATTAGTGAGTAATTATCTTAAAATTTGCTAAAAGAATGAGAAGAAAAATCTCAAGTTTTTAATATCATTCATGCCAAGAAAAGAAATTTAGGGAACCTGCTCAACATGGACCCATCAACTTCAGGTTGGTGTTTAAACTGAAACGCCATGAACAACGATTTGATGTTTGTTTCAAGAGTACTACTCATGTTACTTGTGAATATTGTAGCAATCTGCAGAAACAAAAAGGGGATGATATATGTTATGAAAAATGAAGGAAATAAGATAATATAGATTAGGTGCTAGTTCTGTGATTAAAATAACAAAATACTTTACAAATAACAATAAGTCTAAAGGTGTTTGTTTAATTTATCATTTTGATAACAAGTTTATATACATATATATATATATATATATTTTAAAAAAAAAGAAAATAAAAAAAATGGAAGTCGATACAAATAATAAAGAAAGAAAACTAATTTTTCACTAATGGCTCTCATTATCACAATCAAAAAATTTGCGAAAACCAATCTTGCAACCATTAATTGATCTATATTATTTCCTTTTTCTTGAAGTAAAAGTTTTAGTGTGTATATATGATTTTGCCACCACACAAATGCTTCTACTAGCGAATCAATTTTATGCATGAATCCACAATATTAAGCATCTGATTAAAAGCTTACCAAGAAGTTAAAAAGCGATATGTTCACAATTAATTTAAAATACTTCTCATGATAAGATGTCAAAAAAAGAAACTCAAACAAAATTGTGAATCTAGTGACAAATATATCACCAAAACCCAAAGAATTGCATTATAAGAAACGAAAAGGCAAATCAAAAAGGAAACAAATGAGAAGGTACGTAGTGTTGGTATGTATATACATACACACCTCATATTTACAGATTCCGAGCGAATACTGAGAAGTAGCTAGTCAACCTCGTAACTGATGGATCGATAATTCTCACTTTTCTTCCTTACATGATGATATTGAAAATGAAACCAAAAGAGTATTAGTGCAAAGAATTTAAATGAGGGAGCTGAGACTAAGAGATAGGCAAGAGATTTGACATAATTTTGATTCAACCAAAATCTCATTGCTATAGATTTTGATAGAAGATTTGACAAAAAAATGAATAACGTCACAAAGGGGTTGATAGATTCTAGGGAGGAGAGCAAGATTACTGACAAATAGAATTAAGACCGCTGACAAATTAAACCCTAACCAGCCGGAACATATTCATAGAGGGGAGAGGGAATTGCCCTAAATTAGAATATACAAGGCTATTCTGGTAACTTCAAAATGTAGGGCTTACTCCTAATTGTATATGGCCATTTTGGTTGCTACACAAAATTATGTATCATTTTGAGTTTTATTAGCTAGAGTTAATTTGACAGAAAAAAAACCCCAAAAAAATGAAGAAGAAGATGATTTTATTAGAGAAAAAAATATAAATTTGTGACAAGATAGTGATCTTTTATTTTCTTTCAATTAAATTACGTGTGTGCTGTAAACTTACTAATAACGATGAATTTACGCCGTGCTTTAAGATTAACTATACTAACAAATACATGTTAATGTGGTTCAATCAGAATAGCAAATTGGATGTATGAAAGCTTTACGAATCTGTAATTAGTTTTGCTTCTTTAGTACGTAATTCTGAAAATGCTCGTCATGCATGTTAAATTTGTTTTATGTTAAATAGATTGTATAGTGAACAACAGTTTTACTTGGTATGAGTCCCACTAAGTGATAATAAGAGTATATAGACAAAAATGAGCCTTATATAGTAAAGAAAAATTTAATATAATGAATCAATGACTTGCTTTTGCTTTGGATTCGGCATACCATAGAAAAATCATACTATCTGAGTTAGAGCTCATTGATATAATATTAAATGTTAATGTTAAACATATATGGCCGGGCAATAAAATTTGGTACTATATCACAACCACCAATCCAGAATAAAAAGATCGACGAAGATTGATCAAGGGTAGCCTGTAACATATACTTCTTGTCAACATACTTATTATTCTTCAAAATCCGTTCTAAGTTGTTGGGGCAACATACTTTGCTGAAGTCCAAGTTGTAAAAGACGTCAGTATTCCAGTAGGGTCCGAGCTCTGTCCTTGGCCCCTCCCTTCCACAAACCACCCGAATGTAACTGTATATATATATATATAAACCTCCCTATTAAAAGTAGAACAATTTACATGGCAAAATAAAAGTAATTCTCTTTGACAAGAAAAAATGAAGAAGAAGTACCTGCACATTGCATTGTTTTTATTATAAAAAAGATTCAAATTTAAATAAATTTTTATCTATATAATTTAATGAAATTACTTGACAATTTTTTACATTCTAGGAAATAACAAAATTAAACTTGAATCAAATGAATATTTACACCATACAAAGTTTGAAACAACAAGAATCACTTTTCATTTGTCACGATGAGGACCATATATAGTCATTGTTCTATACTAGGATTTGAAATCAAAGAATATATATATCCCTTTAATCGTTGCACAATTCGAAACCCCTTATCCTCTTTCATCCTTTGCCATTCGGCACACCAGAACCCTGGAAGGAAAGGTTCATTCCAACTCTTAGATCTTCAACAATAATTATGTATATGTAGCCTTGTTCAGTTCTTTCACTAAGCTAAAAATTGGTAGGATTTTTGTTTCAACACAACAAACTTCAGCTTCGGAATGAGCCATTGGTTACTGGTTTTGAGGATTCAAAATTGTTAAATTCACATCAACAGTCTCATCATTCATGTCAAAAGTTCGAATTACAGAATATTGCACCATAGAACCTTAAACTTGAAACTACAAATTCTTACATTCCAGGAAAGAACAAAAACTAGAATCAAACAACTGCTTATACACGCATGCAATTCTTGAAGTAACAATCCCTTTCTGCTTGTTCTGTTGAGGATACACATTCTTTAGCACATCATATTCCTCAAAGGCGTGGTTCTCAACCATGACAACAGTTGACTTGCCACTAAGGGGTGGACGGAGTAACTGTTGTGCTTCTTCCCATGAGAGAGTCAGCTCCTTGGCATCCTCACTATCTATAAGCAGTCTCTTACTTTTGGACTGCAGGATGTTTCGAGCCCTTCTCTTCTCTGGAATCAGCATGAGCCACTGGCTGCAATGAATCCTCGTTCTCCTTGTTTTTGGCTCTAGCAATTTTCCTTATAGTGAAATGCCATGAACAACGATCTAAGCTCAATTTCACAAGTACACTTGTTACTTGTGAATGCAGAAACCTATGGAAACAAATCGAAAAATATATATTATGAAAATTAAACATGGACTGCACAGCAAAAAATAGACATGACAAATTGATATTTTTCACTTTTCTTGTAGTAAAACTAGCTATATATCATTCCAAAATTGATGAATTTGATGGGAACCTTTTGTTGCAAAATGCTTGGTCATTATAAACTATAACTTTTCTTGGTCACTGTTTTCTTTTAGTGATTTACAAACTATAACTTTTTAGTGGCGCATTTATCTTCAGCATAAAATCAACAAATTGGATTTGGGCCAGAAGATTTTGTATATATCCAAATCAAATCTAATTGATAATATACCAGATCAAATCCGATCCACGAATCCGATGGATATACAAAATTGTAACCCATATCCGAATTTGTCACGAACTGGATGTTCAATATGTATACCCGAGCCGACACAGAAATTGAAAATTTTGGACACATGACTTTAATGAAATGTATATATAGATGTCAGGTTGGATTAGATCGCACTTATATCCATATTTGTTTGTGAATCAAAAGGCTTAACGTAAATGGATTGAATTCAGATAATTAAGTGGATTAGCAATAACAAATAAGCAAATGTGCTCATAATATACCCTATTTTCATAGGTTCCGAGGGTAACGGAAAGGCAAGGCAGTCTTCCTTGTAACGCATGGAGCTAGAAAATGGATGAAAGGGAAAACTTTAATCTGGTTTTTCCGAGTGAAAAATCTCCGGTTTTTTCCCTACAAAAATAAAATAAAATAAAATTATTCAGCCAAGAGGAGGGGTCTCTCATTAACAGAAATGAAAAATATGAAATTCAGGGAGATGATTTCACGAAAAATTTAATGAAATATCAGTAGATGAATTTGTCATTATTTTTAATATAGCAAAAACTTCTAATTTAATTTTTTTTAATTTTTTTTAATCAAATTTTGTGAAAAACAAATTAAAATCTATTTCAATCATAATAATTATCTCCATCCAATTTCTTCACTACATATTCATTACTTTAAAACAAACAATCATTCTTCTCATAAAGAAAGCATGTGGGGAAAACATATGGATCCAGCCCCTGTGAAAATCAATAACGTTAGGAAATTTGTACCATTAATATTAATTAAATTATACGGTTCAGATCTGGTGAAAAATAAGATAATTTGACCTTTCAATTTAAGATCTATTAAATAGAGGATGATGTAACCATTTAAAATATAGTAAATAGAAGACTGGCAATTCAAATTGAAATTAATATTTCAGATCATAATGTTGGAACCGGATCCAAATTAAGTTATTTTAGAGGTGAAACTGTCTAGATTACCTTTTATCGAGTCTTTGCTAGGGGGGGAACACCTCCTCTGACGAGGACGCTAATCGCTAATCTAGACACTCTATTTTGAAACTTATAGCAATGATTTACAACTTTACCTCTAAAGTGACATTAACATTTTAGACTGATTGAATGATAGAGATAAAGGGTAGTGTTTACCTAATTTTGGTTTGACAAAATCTAAGAGATAATTTGCTGACTCCTGCCGATATTTTTTAGTGACTTCTTTTTTTTTTTGTAAATGAGACAGAGACTGGGATACAAACAGCTATGCCAAAACCCTAGAAGACCACAGGCTTTTATAGAGAAAACGGAGGGTATTAATTGTAATAAATAAAATATTAAAACAAGGGCATTGTGGTAACTTTGGAAAACTAGGGCACAATCAGCTAAACCCATCTTCATCACGTGTTATTTTATAGGGCCTAATTATAGATTTACCATTAATATCATTTCTACAAACAAAAAGATATTTGTATATTTTTTATTTTATTTAGAGAAAAAAAATAAAAAATTGGTAAGTGAACATAACTTTACTTTCTTTTTTGCTAATCTGGTTTAACTTACTCAAAAACTGATTATGATGGGATAAAATTGATTATGGAGATTAATATAAATATGATGTGATAAAATACAAAAATCGAAGCGTATGTATACCGCAGTTATAGTGTTAGTAAAACATTAATTATATTTAGCACTAATTAACATTTATAATGCTTGTTGTGCACGGTAACTTTGCTTACGTGAAGTAGACTGCTTTGCGTATGACATTTAAAAACAAGGAAATAATTATAAATTTAATTCGCTGTTTTTATTTGCTTTGTAGTGACAAATTATAAATATAGATTATCTGTGTAAGCACATAATGACTAATAGTTAGTTATAAAAACAATAAATATCCTCTAGTCCTATATAGAATGGGGGAGTAGAGCGCTCCAACAAGCTATAAAATAGTGTGCGGTTCAAATAAACTTGTTTAAGATTATCGAAAGGCATGAATGAAGCAACCTTGGACTAGTTAGAACCTAAGTATCAAGGCCTAATTAAATTGAATTTTATTTCTTGAATATTTTTTTTGCTTAAGTTGATAAAATTAATTGCATAGAACTCTTCTACATAACTTAGCATTAAACATGCATGGAAAAGGCTTTACGATTTATTTCATTCTTTTAATATTAATATTATATATCAGCCTGATAACACGTCGGTCAACCCAAACTACAACAATCATGCCAAAGCAGACATTTACAAATGGTAGCTAGCCTTTGTTGTATGTTCTAAGAGGGTAGCAATCCAAGTCCCCTAGCTATCCACACCTCTTCAAAATATAAGATTGAAGCCTTTGGAATCAAAATGAGGTTGGTGATGTTAAGTTCTTTATGGATAAAATGGCCCTCAAAGAAACCTTTCATAGCCTCGCGGTTTTAGTAAACAACACTTCTTATTTGTCTAGCCACCAGATTTTATGCAAAAGAATTAGTTACTGTGCGTCTTTTTTTTTGTAACTGGACACTGCAAAACTGTCGCGTTATGATAACTCAAGTATAGGCCCGTCAAGTTGTAATAATCTTTAAAGTCTGAGTATCGATCCATAAGGATAGTTGGAAAGGAATGAAATGGATCACATGTTTACGGTCTTTTGATTTGGTAAATTGGTTGTTGGTTGGTTGTAGAACAACGTAAAAGTAAAACGGTTGTAAAAATATTAAGAAAGCACTAAGGGTTGTGGAAGTTGTTTGCGACATAAGAGACGACGATTACATTCTCGGGAATGGGGAATGTTGTCAAATCTCTTAATAGCAAAGAGTGCGAAGCTAGGCAACTCACTCCTGGGTTTAAGCTATATCAAGAAAGAATACAACAAAGTTCTACCAATTAAGAAGTTATTGTATCTATCTTTTTGCAACAGGTGTGAAGCAAATCAACACATTCCCGATAAAGCTAATCCGAGATAGAGATGATAAACTCATCATAAAAAGGTTTAACATGTAGTTTGTATTAAAAATCTTATGACTTAAAAGAATGAAAATTAGATAGTGAATCCTCACAATGAAACGAACCGAAGTTGGAATAAATTCATTAACTAATCGATTATTACTTAAGAAAGACAATAAAGAGTTTAAATATCACTTAAAGTGTATGAAGCACTCAAAATGTCATTAAGTAAATCAAATATTAGCATAACAAATTATGAATCATCTATGGATTTCCAAGAACTCAATATAGTCTCTACAAAGATATGAAAAACCCATATATGATGAAAGTGGCTACACGCTCTTTAGAACTATACAAGTATATTAAATTATCATTAGAGCACAAGACCTATACAAGGCATGTAAAGTCTAATCCTTTTCTGAAAATACCTAGAGAGCTTGTAAAATAATTGATTTGAAAAGGAAAATGATTTGCAATTATTTAACACAATTTAAACATGGATTGAGAAAGTAATTACCGAAAATTATATCGGGATTAACTTTTGCAACCTTAGTAAAAGATAACTCTATAATAATCGAGACAAGAAATATAGAAGAAGTATTCATTTCTTAAAATAAAAGTGAACTTACAAGATTAGAAAAATAAGGTTACAAGAATGAGTTATCTCTTCTCCCTCTATCTTGTTCTTGATGAAAAATAAGCTAAGTGTGTATGAGAAGCTAAGCTATCACATAAATATTGAAGAAAAGAAAAATATCTGACAAATATCTAAAATAACCAAAAGCCAAAGATTTAGCTATAATATAGTATGAAAGCAACCAATAGGGACCTCTGATTGATCAGAGGTTAATAGCAATGAAAGAGTATCAATAACATGAAAAAATCAATAAAAGAGTATTATAATAAATGACAATATTATAATAAATGCGTCGACAAACTCAATAAAAGAGTATAACAATTGACAATATTATATGTTTATCATAACTAAAGCACTGAGATGAGAATCAATAACATGAAAAAAAAATGTCATTAGAGTTAAGCCGCATCTTTAGTATAATGAAAATGACAAACCATAAACTCACAAATGCTCATTGAAGCTTAATGGCATAATTAGCAATAAAAGTGATTTGCCAAAAAAACCCAGAATAATAGCAATATTACTTTTACTTTAAAGCCTCTAACAAAATGCATCTAATAAACTAGCTTACAACTAGAAAGTAACACTGTAACTGTGTACATCATACTTAATATATATGCTAGTACAATAGCACATTTCTGTGCATGTGCCATAATAGAGGAGGGGGATGATGCACCAATGTCAAATGTCCGCAATAGAGGAGTCGTTAAAAGAATAATTATACATATTAATAGTTAATTTAAATGACCAAGTTAAGAGTCTAAATATTGTGTCAGAAAGTGCAATAATCTAAATCACTATTTGTCATTCAAAACACAGTCATATCAATGTTGTCCTAAAAAGTCTTTTGAGTTTTTAGAAAAAAATAGCTCCACACCTGAGTTGCCCACTAGTGCACGTAGTTTGTGCTTAACTCTTGTTTAATTAGTTGTAATACATAGTTTTCCATTATGTTGACGTGTTCTCTTTATACAGTTATCTTTGTTTAAATCTCTACTGCATTCTTTTACGAGGTTTAATGAACTTTGTTTGCTAAGACCAAGTCCAGTGCTTTATCCCACTAGAAGGAAAAATGCCTTTTGTGATGGCTATTAAGTGTCACAAGAGTGGTTTTATGACACTTAGTAAATAGAAATATTGCGTCATATGTGTGGGGGTCATAAGAAGTTTAAGCAATCATCATAAATGTAGCACCTGAAGTGACGATTTTAAGCCAAAACTCGTCATGAAATATAGTCTGTTTAGGATGATTTGTGTATGTATATACATGCACTTTTATAGATTCCGAGTGATATGGAGAACTAGTCATGGATCTATAATTCTCACTTTTCTTTCTTACATGATAATACTAAAATTGAAACCGAAAGAGTTTCACAACAATGAATTTAAACGAGGGAGCTGAGACACAATGAAAGAGAAAAGCTTTGACCTGATTAGACTGCTACATATTTTGAAAAGAACATCACAAAGGGGTAGATTTCTGGGGATGAGGGCGAGTTGACTAAAAAACCAAATTAGGATCGATGACAATACCCCCTAACTGACACGCACATATTTATAGAGGGGAGAGACCTAGAGGGAATTGCCCAAAATTAAAATATATAAGGCTATTTTGGTAACTTCAAAATGTAGGTATATAAGGCCATTTTGGTCCCTACACAAAATTATGTGTCATTTTGATTTTTATTAGCTAAAGTTTGTCAAAAAAAAAAAGAAAAGACGGAGATTTTATTAGAGAAAAAAAACATAAATTTGTGACTCGAGTGATCTTTTATTTCACTTTCTATTAAATTACGTGTGCTTTAAACTTACTAATAATGATGAATTTACGCCATGCTTTAAGATTAACTATGCTAACAAATACAGGTATAATGCGGTTGAATGAGAAAACCAAATTGGATGTCTGAAAGTGTTACAAATTTGTTATAATTTTAGCTTCTTTAATATGTAATTATATTCTAAAAATGTTTGTTATTCTTGTTATGTTTTGATTTACGTTATATAGATTGCATGGTGAACAATAGTTTTACTCGCGGTATGAGTCAGGCAAACTAATACAAGTAGACAAAAACGAGCCCTATATAGTAATGAAAACTTTAATATAATGATTTAACACGAGCCCTATATAGTAATGAAAATTAAATACAAGATTCAAAATGAGCCCAATATGGTAATAAAATTTTTAATATAACAATATCGTAATTGACAATACTTTAATTTATATAAAAAAAATTTCCACTTAAATTCAAAATCAAGCCCAGCTTGTATTTCTTTTGCTTAGAGGTTTTTTTGTATTGCTTGACTAGACTCTCCTACCCAACTTTATGTTAAATGGTAATGTTAGACATTACTTGGCAATAAAATTAAATACCATTTCACATCCATGTATTTCTTCGTTTATTATGGGTAATTAGCAAAAATGACTGACGCAGCCGAAATAGTGTGTTGTGTTAAAGCCCAAGTGCAGGCTCGTCAAGTAGTAATATAGTCTCGGAAGTCCGAGTGTCGAACCACAGGGATAAGTGAAAAGGGATGGAATGGATTACGGATTAAAGTGTTTTTTGATTCTTGTAAGATGAAATGGTTATCAAACAACGTAAATGTAAAATGGTTGTGAAAATTAATAAGAAAGCACTAAGGTAGTTGGAGGTTAGTTACGATTAAAGAGACGGTGATCACTAGCTCATACAAAGATTACAACACAAGATTTCTCGAAATATGGGGAATGTTGGTGTATCTCTCAATAGCAAAGGGTGCGACGCTAGGCGACTCATTCCCGAGTTGAAGCTATATCGAGAAAGAGACAAACGACATTCCACCAAAAACGGGGTTATCATTCCTACCTCTTAGCTACGGGTGTGAAGCAAGGCAACCCATTCCCGATGAAGCTAATCCGAGATAGATATGACAAACTCATCATTAAACGATTTAACATAAAGCAAGTGTAGTAATCTCATGATTTAAAGAATGAAAATTATAAAGTGAATCCTAACAATGAAACGGAATAAAATTTATGGGATAAATTAGTCAACTCATCGTTTATCACATATGGTAGAAAATAAAGAGTCTAAGTATCACAAAAAGTGTAAGAAGCACTCAATATATCAATAAATGAATCAAAGATAAGCTAAACAAATTTAAAATCCATCTATGGAGTTTTGAGAACTATTCATAATTTCTATGAAGAGGGAAAAACTCCATGGATGGGGGAAAAAGACTACAAGCTTTCTAGAACCATATGAATATGTTGTATGCTCATTAACAACCAAGAACTAAATATACAAGGCATATAAAGTCTTAACTTAATATGAAAATACCTAGAAAGCTTGAAATAATGGAAGATATGATGAAGAAGAAGAAGATTCACAAATATTTATCAAACTTTAGATATGGATTGAGCCATTAATCACCAAAAATCATATCACAATCAACCTCCGTAACCTTAGTAATAGACTACTCCATAATAGATGCAAGAACAAATATCATAGAAGAAGAAATCATTCTTACAAATTAAGCACTTACAATGGAGAAATGAAGAACAATCAACAAGTGAGCTCTCCCCTCTCTCTAGAACTCTAAGTGTGTTCCAAAAAAGAAAATATCCCCCTCTTAATGTAAAAGAAATAATATATATTAAAAGGTAGAAAAATATCTAACTAAATATCTAAAATAGCTTGAACCACTAAAATAGTCCATTTTGGGTGTGAAATGGCCAAGTTGCCAGGGCCATGATCGATCATGGCCAACTCATGATCGATCATGGGGTCTTCTGCCTGAATGCCAGTTTGTACCATGATCGATCATGGTTAACCCATGATCGATCATGCTTCTGGGAAATTCCTCAGATCAGCATTTTGCGAGCTTTTCACTAGCGCTTGATCAATCATTCGAAGGCCATTGCATCCTATGCCTATAAACACATAGAAACACAACAAAAGCACACCTAGCGGGACGATGTTAGATACAAAACTCGCCAAGACACTAATCTCGAGATAAGTGGATAATTAGGCATAATTAAAGCAACAAACGCGTCATGCGACTCTGGGAAAGAGCTTATGCATGACAATATTATGCGTTTATCAATGACCCATAAAGTTTAACCTGAATCTCTCGCTCATCCTTAAAGATCAATTTTTGGTTGAGGCATGCTTAAAGTTTCTAATTTTCCCTCAGTCGTCCAAAACTACATGCCCTTTAAAAAGATGGATGGAAAACGCAAGTGATTGTCACGAGCCACTTTTTTAAGGGGGCGTTTTTAGATACTTCAACCGAAATTAGAAACTTTAAGGATTGCTTTAACAGAAATTAGAAACTTTAAAGATGTTTAAACTTAAATTAGAAATTTTAAGAGTGCTTCAATCGAAATTAAAAAATTTAAAGATGGTTCAATGAAAAATTGAACTTTGGAGATGAGTGAGGGATTTTGGTCAAACTTTAAGGGTCATTTGTGTTAATTACATTATTCTCCAAAATCCATTTTTAACTTGTTGAGGCAACATTGCACCCGAACTTAAGCCCAAGTGATAAAAGACTCAAGTATTCAAGTAGAGTAACTAGGTTTGTGCTCTGTCCCCGCCCCTTCCCTCAAATTATCCGGATGTATCCATCGATGGCATATGAAAAACAAAAAAATCTCTCCATGCTAAAGCAGAACAATTTAACTCTTTGCATTGCCAAAAGAATTTGAGTAATTCTCTTTAATAAGAAAAATGAAGAAGAAAAAGAAAAGGTAAGTCCACGTTGATCGCATTATTTTATTATAAAAAAGAAGTATATTTAAATAATTTTTTATCTACATAATTTAATTACTGCCAATGTATGGATAATTTGTTTCAAACATGAACAATTTTGTTCCAATTCGTAACATGGATAATGCGACGTAAGCATGGACAATTGATAATAAATGTGAATACTTGCAACGAGTTAAAATATCCTACGTAGATAGTGTAACAGGAAAGTCCTTAGTATATATGAGGGTGCAATGAACCTAACTTACAACTTTGGCTAATCATTTTAGCTTTTTTACATATAGTATCAGAGCAAACCTAGGATCACTACCATGTTAATGTTTTGATATTATGGGCCATGTATATGCGGCTGACGGCTAGTTAGAATCGCTGGATGCAGCTAGCAAGAGTCGAGATTGTTTGCATGACCACTACCATGTTAATGTGTGGATATTATGGGTCATGTTTGTGCGGCTAAGATTGTTCGTGTGTGACCCTTACCTGACGATTACGCTTGGGAAGGTTCTTAGTATATATATGAGTGCAATAAATCTAACTTATGACTTGGGTTAGGCATTTTGAATGACAACTAGGGCGGTTACAATATATAGTGCGCGCAATTGACACGTGTTATTTATATTGTGAACCATCTCCTAAGCATAAAGATCATTTATAAACATTGATAGTAATGTGAGCACAAGATAACGTTGGCATATAGTCTCCTTTTAAACCTTGAGCTATGCACATGAAGTTTTCTATTGTAGTTTATACATGCCTGATCGAAAGACTATCAAAGACAGTACACCCTAAAGTTAAAGCAATGCCTAATTAACTGTTACTAACTCTAGAGGCGCAATTAGCCACCACATACAAATCAAATTTGGTTGCAATAATTGTTACAATGAATAGCGAGATCAGCTAAAATAACCATTACAATGAATATATTTTCCTGGACTAACAAATTAATAGAGAGAAAGATATACATAAATTAATGGATGTGGAGATATGCAAATACACACACACAAGAGAGAGATCGAGTGAGAGAGAGTTAATGCAAGCTGCTTGAATATATAGAGCTGTTGATAACATGTAACAACCTGGGTTCCCATTGCCAAATTTACCAGCTCTAGAAACTTTAAATTTTAAATTCATATATATAAGTTCTCATAAGTTATGTTAAGAGTTATATTCTCCAAATGCTACAAGTCAAATTACAAGATGCTCAACACTTGAAATTACAAATTTTACATTCAAGGAAAAGACTGAGGAGAATTTGGGTCATGGTTGGGCCCACTTTTTGTGGGAAAACAAACCAAGACAAAAAGGAGATTTTTTTTAATATACGTAGGCCCAATATAAATACCTTTATTTTTTGGACTAGTATCATTCATGTTTTTGAGGGACCACAATTCATGTGTATCATTTGGTTTGTTTCGGATTCAGTCTCTAGAGTTTTCTTTGTCAAAAATACCTTAAAAAAAATCCAACTTGTTCTAAGGGTAAAATTGTTGAGCGTATGGTGAATTGTCGCAAATATATTAGTAAATGAGTTACGCCTAATATAAATAAGGGTCAATTAGAATTGGTGTTTCTGTAATTTTTTTTATTTTTTTATTTTTTTTACAATGCGGTTCATTAAATAAAACAAAATTTTCAAATTTTTTGGTTCTTCAGGTAATATATCTATTTTTGGTGAAAATTTAGATACAAAGATAATATACTTAAGTATATGTGATTTTTTGATCACGGATATAGAATCTGTGATCGAAAATTCTCGATCATGCAATCACATGCTTGTGATTTATTTTCAAAGGCAGATACTAAAATCAGGAACTACAAATTTAAAAAAAACAATAAAGATTGCATCCTAAAAATGTTCCACAACAAAGCTGGAACCCTAATTTTTTCTCTAGGTCAAATTTATTTAAAGATTGTTGCACACAGACTAGTACATAGGTGACATAAAATTATTCAGTCAAAGTTGTGTCTTAAAACCGTGTCTTTCAAAAGTAATTGTGAAAATCCATATATTCTAAAAGCAATACGGGTAGACATTATATTTTGTTTTGGAGTTTATAATGCGGAAATTAGTTGAGCACTAATTTGTAAAACAAAATAATTCTTGGATCTATCAACATCTTCTGTCATTTTACTCATTTTTTTTTACCCACGTAGTTGATAGATTTAGAGAGAAAAAAAGAAGGGAAAAACACCACTTATTATTTAATAATATTATTTTTTGTTAAATTTCATTATGTCATCAAAGTTATGACTGCTTTTGGCACCTCAGATAAGAAGTATGACATGATAAGACACATGCCGAATATGAAAAGTTGGATATAAATTATATGGGATATGATATGACATGAGTAAATCGAATAAGGATTATGCGGGAATGGACATGATAAGAACTAATTGAATAAGGATTAAATAAACTCGGCATTTGGTGTGTTCTTGAATTAAAAGTCCAGATAAGTACAACACAACACAACTTGACTTTAGATTAAAGCATACATGTAATTTTAGTTTTAGTCCACAAAAACAATTTATTTTTATTTATTAAATGCAATTTTCTTATTTATCAATATCAAATAAGTTAATTTCTTAATAATCCATTCTTTTATAAATATATATATATATATATATATATTTAAATATATAAATGGTTACAAATATTATATTTTTAACAAGCAATTGATTTTAATTACTTTACATAAGTATTAATTTCTAATGTAATATAATGTAGTTTTTATTTTGTTTATCAATATTAAGTAAAGTTTCATATAAGTTCCTCCATGTAATACAAGATATAAAAATACAATACCACATGAAAAAAAATGAATTTTATGAGTTGATTAACCATGATTTATGGTGGTAAGATATCTTCAGCAATCAGTTTGATTATTTAAAGTGTACAAACAAGAAGATCGAAATAAAAATAAATGAAATAAAAAAAATTGCATTTATTTTGTTATCCGTCAATAATGGGATAAAATAATAATAACAATTACAAGGGTGGTATTGTTTTATCCGATTCTTGTTTGATAAAATGGACTATCAAGATAATCAATCCCGTTTGACATCATGTCTAGTATTCCACCAAACGTTGGATAAGATAAGGATATCCTATATGTCCTTGTACCAAACATGAGATATGATTTATCTATTCAATCATTTTTGACCATAAGCAAATGATAGGATTAAGTAATCCATCCTACCTCTAATACTACTTGACAAACACATCCCATACATAAATGTCGATGCACTTTATGATATTTCTAGTAAAGCAACAATTAAACCTAGCAGAATCACTTGTTAAATGATACGAATCAACATGAAATTATAAGTTAGTGAGTGAACCCTTAGCGAATTCTCGTGGTTATAAGGTCCATCCGTTTGATACAAAATGATAACGAATTGGTTACAAGTTTAACCTTAATGAATTAGGTCACCAATTACACCTGTTAATTTTTTTTAATAAAAACTGAAGTTTATTAAATCAAGAAAGGATTTGTATCTAGTTTAGGATCTATGAACGTACGTATATGCCTATATATACTTATTGCTTCAAACTCAAAAGTTGTGAGGATAAACATTTTGCTCGAAGGATAAACATATATACGTATGCCTATATATACATATCAAGCTCGAAGGAGTAAAATTGAAAACTCAAAAACCTGACATGGCTTCAAACCAACATATTGCTTTCGAGCTTTATATAATAGTATATAGATACCTTCCAATGTGAGTAAACTAGGTGTATGCTATCTTCTCTTATAAAGTTGTGTTTGGCAGCTTTAATTTGGAGATAAAGCAACTTATTGGGGAGTTTTTTGATAGTGAGAATACGAAAAAAGGGGAGAATATTAATTAAATTTTTATCTCTAAGTCGGTGAGGATAAACATTTTCTTAATTTGTTTTTTTAAGACAAATTAACATTATCTTTACAAATGAAAGATAGAAAATAATTATGCTTTCTCTTTCGTCCAATTAATAGTTTATTTTATCCCCTAAACCTCCTGACACAGTTAATCAAACATGAATTTAGCAATTTTTAGTTGCTTTAATTCCTTCTTTCTCAGCCTATGATTTAATTTGGCACCTCGTGCTAATTCTGCAATAATTCTATATAGATATAAATATATGACATAAACTTGATATATAAAATGTGGACACTATGTATTAGTTAATAGTCTTAGTACTCCAATATAACCAATGAGGCAATAAGTAATTAACACGTTGATATCTCTATTTTTTATTACATCAGATATTTACATTCATGTAAAAGTACTCCCCAATTTTCTCGTAAACAGTATCCCCCTCTCTCTAATGTAAAGTTCATCTTTAAAAATTGTTTCATTTTTTTGGACCGGTAAAACATGTTTCATTTAATGATAAACGCATAATATTGTCATGTATAAGCTCTTTCTCGGAGTCGCTTGACGCATTTGTTGCATTAATTTTGCCTAATTATCCGCTTATCTCGAGATTAGTATCTTAGCAAGTTTTATATCTAATATTTCCCCTCTAGGTGTGTTTTTATGTGTTTTTAGGCATATGATGCAATGGCCCTCGAAGAATTGATCAAGCGCTAGTCAAAAGCTGGCAAAGTGATGATTTGGAGAATTTCCCAGAAGCATGATCGATCATGGTGCAAATTATCTTCAGGCAGAACACTCCATGATCGATCATGGGTTGGCCATGATCGATCATGGCCTGGCGGGGACAGCCGCCAACTCCTGCTTTTAGCCTTTTTTTGGGGAATTTTGTTTCTAAGATATTTTCCCTTGTTTATTTTATTAGTTTTTGTACTTCTTTGGCTAGTTTTTAGTCTAAGAAAATAAAGTAGATAGGATGATCTAGATTTTTACACACAAGAGTTCTAGAGAGAAGGGAGAGCTAAAGTGTATTATGTTCTTTATTTTTCCTCTTGTAAGTCCTTGTTATGAGAATGATTTATTCTTCTATAATATTTGTTCTTGCATTTATTATGGAGTAGTCTTTTACTAAGGTTACGGAGGTTGATCGCGATATAATTTTTGGTAATTAATTTCTCAATCCATGTTTAAAGTTTGTTAAATATTTGTGAATCATTTTCCTTTCGAAATCCTTCATTCTAGAAGCTTTCTAGGTATTTTCATTGTACGATTAGACTTTAATTTCATGCCTTATATGCTTAGTGCTTGTTGGTTAATGAAAAAAAAACTTATTTATATGGGTCTAAGAACCTTGTAGCTCATTTCCCCATCTATGGATTTTTGTTCCTTGTACTAGAGATTACTAAGAGTTCTTAAAGCCCATAGATGATTTATAAAATTGTTAATCTAGTTTTCTTGCATTGCTTTATGATATTTTGATTGCTTTGTACACTTTACGTGCTATCTAGACTCATTATTGTCTTTCTAGAGTAATTGTTGGCTAGTTGGTGATTTTATTCCATAAACTTCATTCCTTGTCATTGTGATGATTCGCTACATAATTTTCATTCTTTTAAACCATGAGATTTCACATACATGCTTATTATAAAACCTTGTTTCGATGAGACTACCATCTCTACCTCAGATTAGTTGCAATGGGAATGAGTTGCCTAGCTTCGCACCCGTGGCTAAGAGATAGATATGATAGCTTCATCTTAGGTGAAATTTTGTGATTTTCTCTCTTGATATAGCTTTGGCCCGGGAATGAGTTGCCTAGCTTCGCACCCTTTGCTATTTAGAGTTATCACAACATTTTCACTTATGACAACTTTGTGTTGAAATCTATGTATGAGATTGCAATTACTGTCTATCGTATCGTAGCTAACCTCCACATACCTTAGTGCTTTCTTATTAATTTTCACAACCGATTTACATTTCCGTTGTTCGATACCCAAACTAACTTTCAAAACCAGAAAAACCATTTAACTTGTAATCTATTCCATTCCTTTTTAACTATCCCTGTGGTTTGACATTCGGACTTCTGAGACTATATTACAACTTGACGCGCCTACACTTGGGCTAACACAAAGCGATATTCCTTCGGCGTGAAGTTTTTGGCGCCATTGCCGGGGATAAGGCAAAAGGCGGATTTTAGGTTTTTGATAAACGCATAATATTGTCATGCATAAGCTCTTTCCCAGAGTCGCATGACGCGTTTGTTGCTTTAATTCTGCCTAATTATCCGCTTATCTTGAGATTAGTGTCTTAGCGAGTTTTGTATCTAACATGGCCCAAGTTGGTGTGTATTTTGTAGTATTCCATGTGTTTGTAGGATTGGAGTACAATGGCATTGCATGAAGTGATCAAGAGTAAGCTCGGAGGCTTGCAAAGTGCTGAGTGAACAAGTTCCAGACCCATGATCGATCATGGGCAAAGCCATGATCGATCATGGTTGCAAGATTTTCTGACAGAGCACTTCCATGATCGATCATGGGCATAGCCATGATCGATCATGGCCCTTGCAACTTGGCCATTTCACACCCAAAATGGGCTATTTTAGTGGTTTAAGCTATTTTAGATATTTAGTTAGATATTTTGCAACCTTTTAATATATATTATTTTCTCTTAGCTTCTTGGCTAAGACATCTAAGTTTTTGTACAAATTCTAGAGAGAAGTGGGAGCTAAAACCTTGTAATTTCTTCTTCTTCTTGGAAGTTCACTTTGATTTTAAGAAATGAATGCTTCTTCTATAATTCTTGTTTCGAGTATTATGGAGTAGTCTTTTACTAAGGTTACGGAGGTGAACCGCGATATAATATTCGGTGATTTATGGCTCAATCCATGTTTAAAGTTTGAGAAATAGTTGTAAATCCTTTTCTTCTTCATTTCCTCCATTGATGCAAGCTTTCTAGGTATATTCATAATATTAAGACTTTATATGCCTTGTATATTTAGTGCTTGGTTGTTAATGAACATACAACATATTTATATGGTTCTAAAAAGCTTGTAGTCCCTTTCCCCCATCCATGGAGTTTTTCCCTCTTCATAGAAATTATGAATAGTTCTTAAAACTCCATAGATGGATTTTAAATTTGTTTAGCTTATCTTTGATTCATTTATTGATATATTGAGTGCTTCTTACACTTTATGTGATACTTAGACTCTTTATTTTCTACCATATGTGATAAATGATGAGTTGACTAATTTATCCCATAAACTTTATTCCGTTTCATTGTTAGGATTCACTTTATAATTTTCATTCTTTAAATCATGAGATTACCACACTTGCTTGATGTTAAATCTTTTTATGATGAGTTTGTCATATCTATCTCGGATTAGCTTCATTGGGAATGGGTTGCCTTGCTTCACACCCGTAGCTAAGAGGTAGGAATGATAACCTCGTCTTTGGTGGTATGTCGTTTGTATCTCTCTTGATATAGCTTCAATTCGGGAATGAGTCGCCTAGCGTCGCACCCTCTGCTATTGAGAGATACACCAACATTCCCCATTTCTCGAGAATCCTTGTGTTCTAATCTTAGTATGAGCTAATGATCACCGTTTCTTAAATCGTAACTAATCTCCACCTACCTTAGTGCTTTCTTATTAATTTTCGCATCTGTTTTACATTTACGTTGTTCTACAACAAACCAACTCACAGAAACCAGAAAATCACTTAATCCGTAATCCATTCCATTCCTTTTCACTTATCCCTGTGGTTCGACACTCGGACTTCCGAGACTATATTACAACTTGACGTGCCTGCACTTGGGCTCTATCGCAAAACGCGATATTCTAGCGGCGTCAAGTTTTTGGCGCCGTTGCCGGGGAATAAGACAATAGGCGGATTTCGGGTTTTGTACAAAACCATTCTGTAAGTATTTCTCTCTATTTAATTAATTTATTTTTCTCCCTTATTTTCTGTTTCATTTTGTAGAGTTTTCGTGGAGCAATTCGAATAGTTTTTCAAGTCCATGCAAGGGCAATTGTTTGTGGATATTCGAATTAGCCCTCCCCCGTCACCAAGAATGGCAAATCAAGGAAGAATGGCGGACCACGAAAGTGATAACGAGGGGGAAGGAGTGAACAACGTTCCTCCGGTTCGCACTATGAGGGATTATCTTCAACCACCTCGGATGACGTCCAACTCGTGCATTGTTCTTCCCGCCGGTCAAGCGGAAACTTTTTCCTTCAAGCCGGGTATGCTTCAACACATCCCTTCCTTCCATGGTATGGAATCTGAAAACCCATATTTACATTTGAAAGACTTTGAAGAAGTATGCTCCACGTTTCGTGAGGCAAACACTAATGAGGAGGTTATGCGTTTAAAACTATTCCCTTTTTCATTAAAAGATAAAGGAAAAATTTGGTTGAATGCTCAAAGACCGCAATCTATTCGGTCTTGGCAAGTACTTCAATCGGAGTTTTTAAAAAAATTCTTTCCCGTCCATCGGACCAACGCTTTGAGAAGGGCGATATCCAATTTTTCGCCAAAAGAAAATGAAAGATTTTATAAGTGTTGGGAAAGATACAAGGAACTTTTAAACGCATGCCCTCACCATGGTCACGAAACATGGAGCCTCGTAAGTTACTTCTATGAATCCCTTACTCCCGAGATGCGTACTTTTGTAGAGACCATGTGCAATGGTCAATTTTTGAGTAAGAATCCTGATGAGGCCTTGTTGTATTTTGATGAATTAGCGGAGGGTGCCCAAAATTGGAACACCTATACCGAAGAGCCTAAGGCCAAACCTCAAGGAAAGGGTGGGTTGTACCAAATATCCAATGACAATGACATGGGAGTGAGGTTGTTCCAATTGACTAAAAAGGTAGAGGCCTTAGAGTCAAGTAAGCATAGAGAGGTTAACGTGGTGTCGTCGAGTCAATTGTGTGTCATTTGTGAAAACAGGGGACACACCACCGAGGAGTGCCCCACCATTCCCGCATTTCGGGAAGTCCTCAAAAACCCTTCCCAAGTTAACGCCATGAACCAATACAACCCAAACCAAAACGACCCTTATTCTCAAAAGTACAACGAGGGATGGAAGAATCACCCTAATTTCAGTTGGGGTGGTAATCAAAGTCAGAACCAGAACCAATACCATCAAAACCAAAGACAACAACAACCTCAAAACTCTTTTGCTCCACCGCAAAGTCAAAATCCAAACCAAAACTTAGAAACTTTGTTAAGAACTTTTGTGGATAAGACGGATCGAGATGTGAGTGATTTGAAAACTCAAATGTCTAAGCTCACCACTGCCCTAGCAATCCAAGAGAAGGGAAAATTCCCATCTCAACCTTTAATTAATCCTAGAGGTCAAGCTTTGGTTATAGAGGGAGGAGAGCCTAGTAGTAAAATGGAAGAACTTAAATCCATCATGACCCTTCGGAGTGGAAAAGTTGTAGATAAGACTATGGTTCCTAAAACCCCCAAGGTGGCGGACATAGTTGAATCTACGAGTGTTGAGGAGTCGGAGGTTGAGAAAGTTGTGAGAGAGGAAAAGAAGAGGGAAGAAGAGAGACAAGGAAAGGAGGATCTTGAGAAAATCAAGAACGGAATTAAGGTCCCTTTCCCGGAGAGATTGAACCAACCATCCAAATCTAATACTGAGATTTTGGATGTGTTTCGACAAGTGAAAATCAACATTCCATTGCTTGACGCGGTCAAGCAAATACCTTCGTATGCTAAGTTCCTCAAGGACTTATGCACGACAAAACAAAGGTTGAATGTTAAGAAGAAGGCCTTTATGGCGGAGCAAGTGAGCTCCATCATGCAAGGCACGAGAGCCCCTAAGTTCAAGGACCCCGGTTGCCCCACAATTTCGTGTGTCATAGGAAATTGTAGGATCAAAAATGCTTTGCTAGATTTGGGAGCGAGTGTGAACGTACTCCCATATTCTGTATATCAACAATTGGGGTTGGGTGAGTTGAAACCCACGAGGGTTACAATCCAATTAGCGGACCGATCCGTTAAGATCCCAAGAGGGATAGTCGAGGATGTACTTGTCCAAATTGACAAGTTTTATTTTCCGGTTGATTTTATCATCCTCGACATGCAACCCGTGTCGAATCCCGCTAACGAGATTCCGGTCATCCTTGGCCGACCATTTCTTGCGACGTCCAATGCCATTATCAATTGCAAGAATGGAATCGTTAAGTTAGCTTTTGGTAACATGACTCTAGACCTTAACGTGTTCCGTTTAAATAATCAAAAAGATGATTATGATGAAGAAAGTGAACACGTCAACATGATAGAATCTTTGGTCCAAGACGACTTTGTTGCCAATGTAGAATCGGATTCTACGGAAGGTTTTTTAACCACTTTCGAGGAACCCGAGGAATGTATGCAAGTGTTTTCTTTGTTGGATAAACAGGTTAATTCATCCGATGATCAAGAAGAAAACACACCCACGTCCACCAAGAAGCTTGAAGGAAAAATCGAGCTAAAGCCATTACCAAGCAATTCAAAGCATGCCTTCTTAGGAACTTTTCAAGCTCGTTATCTAAATGGATTTAGAAAAGCCAAAGTGGATTCCTCCACTTTTCACCAATCTCTTCACATTGAGGACAATGTCTTCTTCAAGTTGGGGGGTATGCGTATTCTAACACGCTTTTCATTTTTTGTTTGGTTGGCTTTTCTATTTATGCTTGTAAAAATTCCATGGGATTAGAACTTTTGTTCTAATTTTTTTTTTTTGTGAAGTTTGAAAATTGATGAATGATTGAGTTTTTGTTCAAATGAAGACTATTGTTTCATTAGCGTTTGGCATGAATTCTTTGATTCAGATAGGAATTTGAATGATAATCTAAATTGCCTTGCTCCACTTAGTCTCATATCCCGTTATATTCTCCTGTTCCACATGCTAGATTGCTTTGGTTGTTTCTAATTCGGTAATAGCACTTAGATTTATTTTCATTGAGAGAAGAGAAATTTTTGTCCAAAAATGATGGAAGCTCTTTCGAAAAGATCCTCCAATGAGAGGACAAAAGCATAGCACTTTGAAAACTTGGATGACTTTTATCATAATATTGACTTAAAGCTTCACTTGACTAAATCTTAAGTCTCTTTGTCTAATATTATGGATGGGTATAGGTTGCCATATGGGAAAGGGTGAATAGCTTCCTTTGGGCTCCAATGAATGAGCAGAATTTGAAAAATTTCATAAGTGAGACCGCTGCCCCCCATAGAGACGAAAACCACCCTGATCTAATTTAGCGAAATTTTCAAGTAAAAGATAAAGAAAGTGCTTAGAATCGACATATCTTGGAGCTTTTGTTTTTGAAAAAGTTCTCTCTTCCTTCTTGAATGATTATGACTCTTTGTGTTTATATCGAATTGTTTGAATCGAAGTCTGGTATTTGAGCATTGGAGAATATGGGATTGTGTTCTAAAGGAGATAGGTGAATTAGATGATCATTCAAAAGTCCGTCATTCTGGAAAATTGACAATAATGCCTCTTGCTTCGCAAATTGAAACTTGAATCTTCATTCTCACCATTCATCATGATCAAACTTCCAATGTTTGTAGGTATCATTTCTGAAAACCTTCACGAGATGCAACTCGTCTTCTTTGGGAACTTAGAAGTTAACATCTTTTTGTATAGTGTTTTATTTTTGTAATTATATATTTGTGTCTTGCTAAGGGACTAGCAAGAGATAAGTTGAGGGGAGTTGATAAACGCATAATATTGTCATGCATAAGCTCTTTCCCAGAGTCGCATGACGCGTTTGTTGCTTTAATTCTGCCTAATTATCCGCTTATCTTGAGATTAGTGTCTTAGCGAGTTTTGTATCTAACATGGCCCAAGTTGGTGTGTATTTTGTAGTATTCCATGTGTTTGTAGGATTGGAGTACAATGGCATTGCATGAAGTGATCAAGAGTAAGCTCGGAGGCTTGCAAAGTGCTGAGTGAACAAGTTCCAGACCCATGATCGATCATGGGCAAAGCCATGATCGATCATGGTTGCAAGATTTTCTGACAGAGCACTTCCATGATCGATCATGGGCATAGCCATGATCGATCATGGCCCTTGCAACTTGGCCATTTCACACCCAAAATGGGCTATTTTAGTGGTTTAAGCTATTTTAGATATTTAGTTAGATATTTTGCAACCTTTTAATATATATTATTTTCTCTTAGCTTCTTGGCTAAGACATCTAAGTTTTTGTACAAATTCTAGAGAGAAGTGGGAGCTAAAACCTTGTAATTTCTTCTTCTTCTTGGAAGTTCACTTTGATTTTAAGAAATGAATGCTTCTTCTATAATTCTTGTTTCGAGTATTATGGAGTAGTCTTTTACTAAGGTTACGGAGGTGAACCGCGATATAATATTCGGTGATTTATGGCTCAATCCATGTTTAAAGTTTGAGAAATAGTTGTAAATCCTTTTCTTCTTCATTTCCTCCATTGATGCAAGCTTTCTAGGTATATTCATAATATTAAGACTTTATATGCCTTGTATATTTAGTGCTTGGTTGTTAATGAACATACAACATATTTATATGGTTCTAAAAAGCTTGTAGTCCCTTTCCCCCATCCATGGAGTTTTTCCCTCTTCATAGAAATTATGAATAGTTCTTAAAACTCCATAGATGGATTTTAAATTTGTTTAGCTTATCTTTGATTCATTTATTGATATATTGAGTGCTTCTTACACTTTATGTGATACTTAGACTCTTTATTTTCTACCATATGTGATAAATGATGAGTTGACTAATTTATCCCATAAACTTTATTCCGTTTCATTGTTAGGATTCACTTTATAATTTTCATTCTTTAAATCATGAGATTACCACACTTGCTTGATGTTAAATCTTTTTATGATGAGTTTGTCATATCTATCTCGGATTAGCTTCATTGGGAATGGGTTGCCTTGCTTCACACCCGTAGCTAAGAGGTAGGAATGATAACCTCGTCTTTGGTGGTATGTCGTTTGTATCTCTCTTGATATAGCTTCAATTCGGGAATGAGTCGCCTAGCGTCGCACCCTCTGCTATTGAGAGATACACCAACATTCCCCATTTCTCGAGAATCCTTGTGTTCTAATCTTAGTATGAGCTAATGATCACCGTTTCTTAAATCGTAACTAATCTCCACCTACCTTAGTGCTTTCTTATTAATTTTCGCATCTGTTTTACATTTACGTTGTTCTACAACAAACCAACTCACAGAAACCAGAAAATCACTTAATCCGTAATCCATTCCATTCCTTTTCACTTATCCCTGTGGTTCGACACTCGGACTTCCGAGACTATATTACAACTTGACGTGCCTGCACTTGGGCTCTATCGCAAAACGCGCTATTCTAGCGGCGTCAGTTTTGTATAAAACCATTCTGATAAATGCGTAATTTTGTAGTCACTAACGCCATTTTGATTGTTACTATCGCGTTTATCTTAGCATAGTTTAATTAAATTAACTCACTTTTGCACATACACTAAAAATATCAAGAATTGCTTTAACATGGCTCAAAGTAGCCTTTTCTAGTGTCTTGATTGTGCCCATAGATTTTGGAAGCAAGTTGGGGAGCTTTGGGAAGTGTACAAGAGAGATAGAAGCCAAAAGAGAAGAAAAAAAGTCTCCCGAAGTGTCCTCTGATCAATCAGAGGAGCCTCTGATTGATCAGAGGCTACCTTTTAGTGCAGAACTTGCCCTCTGATCGATCAGAGGGTGCTCTGATCGATCAGAGCCCACCTTTTTAAGCCAAATCTCCCCTCTGATCGATCAGAGGAGCCTCTGATCGATCAGAGACCTCCCAGAATTCACATTACAGCCCCCAAAAGCAGTTTTTCTCCCATTTTAATGCATTGAAACTCACCAAAAGTGCTGGACTTTCCATTTCTAGATAGGATGAGGTGCTTACCCATTGGGTTATTTAGAAAAGTGTACTAGAATATCCATTTTTGGGCATTGCTCTCCCATTATTTAATTGCTCTTTGTCCCTCATGTAATGGATGCAATTTTCTAGATCTAGATTCAAGTTAGATAAATATTATTTTCCTGCACTTTCTCTCTATCTATCACTTGTAGGAAATCTAGTTAGAGAAACTCTTGAGAGAAATGGAAATCCTTTTAATGGTTTTTGTTCATACAATTATCATGGAGTAGTTTCATTGCTAAGGCTAGAAGATGAAGTTTGCATTGCATTAATTATGTAAGTTTGTTTCTCATTCCATTGTTAGTATTGTTAAATACTTGTTGAATCCTTCATCTTCTCCATTCAATCAACCATTCATAAGCTAGTAACATAATCCTCATAAGGTGATTTGACTTTGTATGCCTTGTATACATAGATCTCAAGCATTAATGAGGAGATGATGCGCTTGTGTATTTCTTATTAGCCTATGTCCATTCCTTCTATGATTGAGATACTTTACATTGCCAAGCATGTTTAGTCTTTGAATATTCATAGAAATACCATAAATTTGAGATTCCAATCCTTGAATGCTTTAATGATATGTCGAGTGCTTTCTACACTATATGTGATTTTGAGACTCAATATTTTCTTAGTTAGAGTGTTGCCAAGGAGGATCTCTTAAGTTTATGCCATAATCAACTACACTAATCACCTTAAGGATTCAATTTGTATTTATCAAATGTGTCTATACCGGATGATTTAATCTCCACCTAGACCTCCCAATCTTAGACAAATGAAATGTTATGATTTATTGTGCTAAACTTTTTAGTTGGCCATTTTCATAATCAAGTCAATTGCCTAGGGGAAACTAACAATGAATTCTCAATGCCTAGTTTAATTTTATGCCTTTTCTTTTGGTGTATCTCAAGTTTGCATCTTGGTTGGACATTATATGGGAATGGGTTGCACGTGCTTCACACCCTTTGTTACAAGATAAAAATGAGGGATACATTTGTGTTGAGTTTTACTTACACCCTTTCTTTATATGGCATTTATATGGGAATGGGTTGCTTTTGCTTCACACCCTTTTGCTTAGAAAAGTGTAAGGTACTCAACACTTAGGAATTTCATTGAGAATTTTGAATGAGATTTATTTTACATAACATTGCAAAGCAAATGAATTCTATAATGCCTTAGCCTTTTCTTTATCAATTGATACATCACTTTAATTTTTATTGCAAGACTTTAAAATCAACAACTAAAATCAACCAATCAAATTCTCTTGAACAAAGCCTTGGACTCGTAATCACCACATCGTCTTTCCGACTATCCTTGTGGTTCGACACTTGGACTTACCAAGTATTATAACTTGACGACCTACACTTGGGTCCCTAAGCGCGGAAGTATTTTCGGGCGCGTCACATTCTTTGTAAGTATCTCTCCATTCAATTAATTTATTTTTCTCTTTTATACTTGTTTGATTTTGTAGAGGTTTCCGAGGAGCTATTCGATCAAGTTTTCCAAGCCTATGCAAGGGCAATTATTCGTGGAAATCCGAATTAGCCCCCCCCCTTCACCAAGAATGGCAAATCAAGGTAAAGCGGAGGATCATGAGAGCGATAACGAAGCGGAAGGTGCCAACAATGTTCCTCCGGTTAGGACCGTGAGGGACTATCTCCAACTGCCTCGGGCAACTTCCAACTCAGGCATCATACTTCCCACCGGTCAAGCAGGTGCGTTCTCTTTTAAATTGGGTATGCTTCAACATATCCCCTCCTTTCATGGTATGGAGTCTAAAAACCCATACTTACATTTGAAACACTTTGAAGAAGTCTGTTCCACATTTTGTGAGGCAAACATTGACAAGGATGTCATGTGATTAAAACTCCTTCCTTTCTCCCTAAAAGATAAAGGAAAAATTTGGCTAAACGCTCAAAGACCGCAATCAATTCGGTCTTGTCAAGAGCTTTAAGCGAAGTTTTTAAAAAAAATCTTTCCCGTCATAGAATTAATGCTTTAAGAAGGGCGATGTCCAATTTTTCGCCAAAAGATAACAAATCTTTTTATAAGTGTTGGGAAAGATACAAAGAGCTCTTAAACGCATGCCCTCACCATGGTCACGAAACTTGGAGCCTTGTTAGTTTTTTTTTATGAATCCCTCACCCTTGATATGCGTCTTTTGTCGAGACCATGTGTAATGGTCAATTCTTGAGTAAGAATCCCGATAAGGCTTTGTTATATTTTGATGAACTAGCAGAAGGTGCCCAAAATTGGAACACCTATACCAAGGAGCCCGAAGCCAAAACTCAAGGAAAGGGTGGGTTGTACCAAGTATCCAACGAGGATGACATGGGTGCAAGATTGTTTCAATTGTCTAAAAAAGTAGAGGCAATGGAGGCCAGTAAGCTTAGAGAGGTCAATGTAGTATCCTCGAGTCAGTTGTGTATCATTTGTGAAAATTCGGGACACACTACCAAGGATTGCCCTACCATTCCCGTTTTCCGGGAAGTCCTCAAAAATCCTGCCTAAGTCAATGCTTTGAATCAATACAACCACAACCGAAATCAAAACGATCCTTATTCTCAAAGGTACAATGAGGGATGGAAGAATCACCCCAATTTCAGTTGGGGAGGAAATCAAAGCCAGAACCACAACCAATATCATCAAAACCAAAGGAAACAACAACCTCAAAACTCTTTTGCTCCACCTCATAATCAAAATCCCAACCAAAACTTAGAAGCTTTATTGAGATCATTTGTGGACAAAACGGATCGTGATGTGGGTGAGTTAAAAACCCAAATGTCTAAGCTCACCACCACCCTAGCTACCCAAGAGAAGGGAAAATTTCCCTCTCAACCTTTAGCTAATCCTAGAGGTCAACTTCAAGTCATAAAAGGAGGAGAGTGTAGTACCAAGTTAGAAGAACTTAAATCTATCACAATCCTAAGGAGTGGCAAGGAGGTAGACAAAACTATTGTTCCTAAAACCCCTAAGGTGGTGGACATAGTTGAGCCTACGAGTGTTGAGAAGGTTGTGAGTGAAGAGAAGAAGAGAATCAAGGAAAGGAGGATCTCAAAAATATAAAAAATGGGATCAAAGTCCCATTTCTTGAGAGATTGAATCAACCATCCAAATCTAATACCGAGATTTTGGATGTTTTTAGGCAAGTGAAAATCAACATTCCCTTGCTTAACGAGGTCAAGCAAATACCTTCGTATGCTAAGTTCCTCAAGGACTTATGTACTACCAAACAAAGGTTGAATGTCAAGAAAAAGGCTTTTATGGCGGAGCAATGAGCTCCATCATGCAAGGCACGAGAGCCCCCAAGTTCAAAGACCCCGGTTGTCCTACAATTTCGTGTGTCATAAGAAATTATAGAATAAAAAATGCTTTGTTAGATTTGGAAGCAAGCGTGAATGTGCTCCCATATTCGGTATATCAACAATTAGGGTTGGGTGATTTAAAACTCACGAGAGTTATAATCCAATTAGCGGACCGATCCGTTAAGATTCCAAGAGGGATAGTCGAGGATGTACTTGTCCAGATCGACAAGTTTTATTTTTCGGTTGATTTTATCATCCTCGACATGCAACCCGTGTCGAATCCCGTCAACGAGATTCTGGTGATCCTTGGACGACCATTTCTTGCTACTTCTAATGCTATAATAAATTGCAAGAACGAAATTATGAAGTTAGCTTTTGGAAATATGACTCTAGAGCTAAACGTGTTCTCTTTGAGAAATCAAAGAGATGATGGTGATGAAGAAGAAAGTGAACACGTGAACATGATAGAGTCATGTATCGAAGACCACTTTGTGGCGAACTTCGAATCAGAGTCAACGGAAGGTTATCTAATCACTTCCGATGAACCCGAGGATTGTATGCAAGTGTTTTCTTTGTTTGACAAACAAGTTGAATTCTTGGATGGAGAGGAAAACACACCAACTTCTAACAAAAAGCTTGAAGGGGAAATGGAACTCAAGCCATTACCTAGCAATTTGAAGTATGCCTTTTTGGGAGCTTCAGACACTTACCCCGTCATCATCTCATCCGATCTTTCGGATGACCAAGAGGTAAGGTTGGTTCATTTGCTTGGTAAATACAAAAAAAGCTTTTGGTTGGTCTCTTGCCGACCTCCAAGGAATAAGCCCATTGATTTGTACACATAAAATTCACTTGGAGGATAGGGCGAAAACATCAAGTCAATTTCAACGCCGGTTGAATCCTAACATGCAAGAAGTGTTTAGGAACGAGGTGCTGAAATTGTTAGATGCAAAGATCATCTATCCAATCTCGGATAGTAAATGAGTTAGTCCAAATCAAGTGGTACCGAAAAAATCGGTCTCACGGTAGTCAAGAATGAATCAAACGAGTTGATTCCACAAAGAGTCACCACCGGGTGGCGAATGTGCATTGACTACCGTAAACTCAATGAGGCAACTCGTAAAGATCATTTTCCACTCCCCTTCTTGGATCAAACTCTAAAAAGCGTAGCGGGCCATGAATATTACTCGTTCCTCGATAGTTTTTTCGGGTATAATCAAATTGAGATTGACCTAGATGATCAAAAAAAGACCACCTTTACATGTCCCTTTGGCACATTCGCTTATCGGAGAATGCCCTTTGGTCTATGTAATGCACCGACCAGTTTTCAACAGTGTATGCTAAGTATTTTTAGCGATATGGTGGAAAGAACATTGGAAGTTTTTATGGATGACTTTACCGTCTATGGTAAGTCATTCGACAATTGCTTGACTAACCTGGAACAAGTTTTAAAAAGATGTGTGGAAAGACAATTGGTGCTAAATTGGGAGAAGTGCCACTTTATGGTTTCCAAGGGTATCGCACTAGGACACATCATTTCGTCCGAAGGAATTGAAGTGGACAAAGGAAAAATCGAATTGATTTCCAAACTTCCTACACCTAAGAACGTCAAAGATGTCCAATCATTTCTGGGACATGCTGGGTTTTATTGGAGGTTTATCAAAAATTTCAGTTCCATTTCCAAGCCAATGTTTAATCTACTCCTCAAGGACGCATCATTTGAATGGGTGCCAAGTGTGAAGAAGCTTTTACCTCTCTGAAGCATATGCTCATTACTGCACCGATTATGCAGACACCGAACTGGAGCTTGCCATTCGAGCTCATGTGTGACGCGAGCGACTATGCGGTTGGAGCGGTTCTTGGTCAACGGAAATACAAGAAACCGGGTGTAATATATTATGCAAGTAGGACTTTGAAGGATGCAAAAATGAATTATACCACGACAGAGAAAGACCTTCTGGTAATTGTTTTTGCCTTGGACAAGTTTCGATCCTATTTGATAGGATCGCCCATTATTATTTTCATGGATCACGCGGCATCAAAGTATTTGTTCATAAAGAAGGATGCCAAGCCGCGACTTCTTAGGTGGATACTTTTGTTGCAAGAGTTCCATTTAAGCATCAAGGATAAAAATGGAGTCAAGAACGTGGTGGCCGATCACCTGTCTCGACTCACTTTTACGAATAACATCGAAGAAAGCCCGATCCAAGATTCATTTCCGGTTGAGCAATTGTTAGCAATCTCAATACTCCCATGGTATGCAGACATTATAAATTATCTTGTAACCGACAAGATACCAAAGTCATGGGGCACACAAGACAGAAAAAGATTCTTGAGCGAAGTAAGTCGATTCTACTTGGATGAACCGTACATGTTTAAGTATTGTGCGAATCAGATTATCCGACGGTGTATTCCAGATGAAGAAATGGAGAGAGTTCTGTCCTCCTGCCATTCTGAGGCTTGCGGAGGACACTTCTCGGCAAAGAAGACTACCGTGAAGATTTTGCAAAGCGGACTGTGCTGGTCGTCGCTCTTTAAGGATGCGCAACGCTTTTGCAAGGCATGTCAAAGATGGAAAATGCTTGGAGGGATCTCCAAAAGGAACATGATGCCACTCAACCTAATCTTAATGATTGAAATCTTTGATTGCTAGGGCATCAACTTTATGGGACCATTCCCATCCTCCTACGGTAATCTTTATATTTTAGTTACCGTAGATTATGTTTTAAAATAGGTGGAAGCCCAAGTGTGCAAGAAAAATGATCACAAAGTGGTGATCCGATTTCTAAAAGAACACATTCTTGCACGTTTTGGCACCCCCAAAGCAATAATAAGCGATGGCGGTATTCATTTTTGCAATAGACCATTTCAATCATTGATGCAAAAGTATGGTGTAAACCACAAAGTATCGCTCGCTTATCACCCTCAAACTAACGGTCAAGGTAAATTGGCAAATAGGGAGATTAAACAAATTCTAGAGAAAACGGTAAACTCGAACCGCAAGGATTGGTCGTTAAGACTGACCGATGCACTTTGGGCTTACCGTACTGTGTATAAAACAACTCTAGATATGTCTCCTTATTGCCTTGTGTACGGAAAACCATGTCATTTACAGTAGAATTGGAACACAAATCATACTGGGCAACTAAGATGGTTAACTGTGATTTAGAAAAAGCCGGGCTCGACCATAAGTTACAAGTCGATGAAATTGAGGAACTAAGAAGAGATGCTTATGACAACGCAAAGATAAGTAAGGAACATGCCAAAATTTTTCATGATAAATCCATTTCGAGAAAAGAATTCAAACTTGGGCACAAAGTTCTTGTTTATGACACTCGTCTGCATTTCTTCCCGGAAAAGTTGAAGTCTCGTTGGACCGGCCCATACATTGTCCGCCATGTATTTCCTTTTGGGGCTGTGAAAATTGAGGATCCTAAAACCAGCTTCATTTTTAAAGTGAAGGGGCAACGCCTTAAGCCATTTTTGAAATTCCCACCTCGAGAGGAGTCCACCCCTCTCGAAGACCCGACTTATGCCTAACAAGCATGGGTCGATTTTGTAAATAATGTTTTTGTTAGTATTTTTGAGTTTCAGGAATTTCTATTGGAGATTCGGCTGTCATTGGGTATGAACGGACCAAGTTGGGGGGAGCCATAAGGTGTTTTGGAGTATAGAGTGGAAGATAAATTTTTCTGGCAAATTGGTCCATGATCGATCATGGTTGAAAAATTTCTCAGGCAGAGTAAGGCATGATCGATCATGGTAGTCATTAAAAATGGGCAGTGGGCAGCATGATCGATCATGGTCCAACCATGATCGATCATTGTACAAAAAAATTGGCTGGGCAGAATAACCCATGATCGATCATGGCCCCGAATTAAAACAGGGGAGCTGTAATACCTCGTACTTTAATTTATGTTAACTGGAATTATATTGGATTATTTATGCTCATATGAGTGATCGTTATGTGATTCGAGTGGTTCGAATTGATTTTGGTTGGTAAATAAGAAGTTTTGGTCTGTCGCGATTTGTTATTTCTTGCTATCTTTGAGCTATCGTAGTTTCTTCTCTATTTATCGGACTGAGATTCCATAGACGTCAGTGTCTAGTATTTGTACCATTCTACAACTTTTGTGTTTTGACCGAAGTCCAATTCACATTCCTCGTGGGTCAAAATAGGGCGCAAAATAGGCCCATTGCAAAATTCTGGTCATTCGGTAGTACTTCGGCAGAGCGCTATCTTCGGTGAATTTATGGAAAAAATATATCCATAATTTGGGAAAACTTTCTCTTAGAAAGTTGTAGAGTTTTGAAATACCTTTCCGAGGACATAAAGAACGCCTCAATCCGAGTTCCGAGTCAAAAGTTATGGCAAAAACAAAAACAGTGCTCCAGGGCCCAAAAATTAAAGCGCGGACCGGTATGGTGTTTTTGGCATACCGGTCCGGCACCAAATTTTTGGGAAATTTGTGCTCCGCGGACCGGTATTCAGTATTTGGCATACCGCTCCGCCAGTTAACTATTCCCATCAACTTAAACACGTTTTTAAGCCATTTTTGGTCATTTTCAACCCAACTTCGACACACCCTCTTCCACACTCCTCTAGGGAGTTCTAGAGGGTTCTAGAGAGAGAAAGAGAAAGATTTCATGCATCTTTCATCCTCGATCAAAGATTCAAGCTCGAAATCATCCAAACCACCTTTAAGGTACTATTCATCATCTCCTACCTTGATTTTCTTTTATAAAAGCTCAAGTATGAGCTTTGGCTATACGAGTTGGAGTTTATACATCATTGATTCGTGGGTTTTGCTAGTCTAAGGACGTGGTGACGCGAAAGCTCGAGTATGTCACCGAACGGGGTTTCGGTTTATATCCTTCTTCCTTCTTTTGGTCTATAAACTTGAGGTAGGGGTTATATCTTTTCAAAACTCGATATTATGATTTTATTTATTGAAAGATGAATGATTTTACATATATATGTTTAATACAAAGTATATATTCCTTATTAGTGAGTATCCTTGGATGATTTATGCATGTATGATTATTATGAAAACCATGCTAATTGATATTCGTGACCTATGCATGATTAAGCTATGATTTTACGATATGAAGCAAAATATGCAATCTAAGCTCCATGATTATATGTTATTGATTCGTAGGAATGTTCTTTGGATGTATATGTGTTTGTTTGACAAGAAAATGATTAGTAAAGGGTTTGTATACACCAAAGAACATGGACGTGAATTGGATAGAGTTTATATGGCATATGTTGCTTCTATTTTCTATATGATGCATTAGTTGGGACAAGATATGTCGTTTGAACTTGATATATATGTAATAGAGACTAGTAAGCGATGTTCCTTGAATATACATGCTTGGTTGTTTCCAAGTGGATTTGTAAATGGGTTATGTGTACGCTGAGGAACATGGCTACATGATGAATGAAGTTTAAGTGGCATGTGTTGTTTTTAGTTGTCATAAAGAGCATATATACATGTTGTGCATCACTATTGTGTCAACTGCACTCTTGAAGATTCTTCGGCAAGCTTGGATTCCCTTATGGCCTATCGAATGGGCGTATATCTCTTATTATGATGCTGAAAGCTTCATTATATATATATATATATATATCTGCTCGGAGGCTACATGGAGGCTTATTTCTTATGGCAATTCATGGCAGCTTCATTTCTATCTTGATATTGTCTTATCGGATACGATTGGTTGATTAATCTCTTGAAAATGATTGTGCTTGGTCGTGGATGACCAAGGGTGATACGAATTCTGTATGAATATCTGTTTTCATGGTACTTTTCGGGATGGGAAAATAGGCAGGGCCCAGTGCCCTTGGGTTGAAAAGCCCTAAACCCCTGGGGGATATTGTTTGGCCGCCAATAAGCCACCGGTGAAAGACCCGGGAACCTTGGCATTGGCAACGCACCATGAATTCGATTATTCTCTAAGGAAGATGGACGGGATTGTTGTTCCACTTCCTGGGTATGATAATATTAGTATGCCGTTTGAGGCGACATATTCTATATTGTGACGTCAGTTTGGATTCTTATTGAAGCAAACTATGGTTATATTATATTCTCTGGGAGCGGATGAATTTCATAAGGCTATGTTGGGTTGGATTTTCACTGGGGCGTATCATCAAGGCTTGGAGATGGGTTGACACAAAGGGAGGTAACCTGCATATGCATGAGCACGCACCATCATGAATTAGTTATATTTTATGATATATTACAAATAACGTTTAAATTATATGATGAAAAGGTCTACTTGGTTTACAGTAATATGTCAAGGAATATTTTCAAAACTTTCCCCTTCTACTTTTCCCCCTACTGAGCTAAGAGCTCATCCCGTGTTTTATTTACAATTACAGGTATACAGGGGGCGAACGATGGTTACGGGACGACGGGATTGGGATCGAAATAGATGGCTCTGATACATATTCATTATTGTTAGGTATATATTATCTCGGGAAGTCACGACTAGCCCGAAATGTTGTATATTATTTTTGAACTACTTAGTTGGTTTTGTAAAACAGTTGCATGTACACATGTGTGTTTATGTACAGTAATATTATTTTATATCTTGTTGTAGGTTGAATAACATATATGACATTTATTGTTTGGATTTTCTTTGTGCATATACATATATACCCATTTTAGTTAATCTAAAATGGGTTAGTAGCACTGCAGGTCTTAATTATGGGTGTTGTCCTGTAGATTAAGGCAGGGGTGTTACAGGAGCCGTTTCTCAAACCCCAATTTCTTATTTTCCTCAAGTTAAATCCTCTTCAAACCCTAGCCCCTTCTCTCCCATTCTTCCCAAATCCTCCCCAAACACCATTTCCATCCTTCCTCACCTAGAATCAACCATCAAATCCTTCAATTTCAAGTCCCCATTGCCAAACCCATCTCAAACTCCATTTTTCTCTCTCTACTCACCAATTTCGAGCCCTAGCAACCCCAATCTCAAAATTTCTCATCCATTTCTCCTCTCCACCATCATAATACTCTAATATGGCTTCCTTTAACCCTCCCACCAAGCCGATTGTCATTCAAGATGCAAGGGGCGACTATCGCGAATTTCGGAGCTTCCAAGAATTTGAATGGTGGAACTATGCCTTCAAGACGAGGACGGTAGTCATAGAGAGGCCAGTCTACATCGGTACACTGGACGATTTCCCATAGAGAGCAACGTTTGAGCGGAACCCGGGATGGATTAACTACTTGCGAGAACAAGGTAATCAATGCAATATCACTATTTGTCGTGAATTTGTTGCAAGTTTAATTCAAGTTCCAAATACATTGTACACACATGTTGCTCATGTTCGTGGTAAGACAGTTGATTTTAATCTTGAGGTGTTGAGTGAAATCACGGGTATTCCGGCTTTGCCACACAATGCCTATGACCTCCCTTATTCAGATGGTACCCCCTATGTAGAGCCATCGGCTAACGATTTAGCCTCATTTCTAGCCGGTAGACCCATGGAATGGATTGGAACTCAATTTGATAGGAGCAACTTAAACGATAGCCTTAAGACGTTGTGGCTAGTAATTGTCAATGCCTTGGACCCGACCTCTCATATCTAACACCTCTGCCCATCTCAAGCGTATGTATTATACGCTATAGCAACAAACAAGCATTGTTGCCTGTTACGACACATTATTGGGTGAATCGCGAGAATCATCGATTTGGTCGCCCACAATGAAACAATCAAATTCGGGTCCTTGATTACTTGTATATGTCTGCGAGCGGGTGTAAATGAGAGGGATGAGGATGAGAAGAAAATGCCTTGTGCACCGCTTAACAGGTCAACCCAAACTCGAGCCGCTGGTCAATTGAGGAACTGGCCGAGTTCTTTCACGGATGCACCACCACCGTGTGATGATGAGGAAGAGAGGGAAGAAGAAGCAGGAGCAGATGTTTTGGGTCCTTCGAGGCATAGAAGAAGAGCAAGCTCTGGGCCGGTTGATGACAATAGGGAGTTCATGAGAGAGCAGTTTGAGCAGATGACTGCTTTGATGCAGACTGGGTTCGCTAGCATAAATGAGAGGATAAAGATCATGGTGCTGCGGCAGGATCGTTTGGAGGCAGACATAGCAGCCCAAGTGGAGGCTAGAGTTCAGGCACATATGGCGAATCAACAGGAATTCATACACCAGCAGTTCGAAGGGTTGTATGGCCGTTTCCCCCAGCCCCCACCTCTCGACATGTGATGCATTTGCTTAACCTGAAAACTCTTGAATTAGTTATATTTATGCTTAGTTTTATTTTATTTTATTTTGGGTTGTATTAGAATTCAGACATGATGTTAACTCTAGAACGTGGTTCTAATGGTTAGATATTATGGTTTTTGCTAATGGATTCTAATTCTAACCCGTTTATTGTATAGTTGTTTTTTGTTGTCTCTTGTTTTTGTCTCATGGAAAGCAAAGCCAAAGTAGCTCGTTCGTGCATTTGATTATTCTCCTTTCATTGAGGACAATGTTTGCTTTAAGTTGAGGGGGGGTACGCTATTTTGTGATTATTGTGTTTTGGCTTACTATTGTCTATTTCCATGAGTAGAAGAGATGTGTTTCAAATTTTTTTTTGGGAAGTTTAAAAATTGATGATTGATTGAGTTTTTTGTTCAAATGAAGACTATTGTTTCATTAGCTTTTGGCATGAATTCTTTGATTCAGATATGAATTTAAATGATAATCTAAATTGCTTTGCTCCATTTAGTCTCATATCCTGATATATTTTCCCTTTCCGCATGCTAGATTGCTTTGCTTATTTCCAATTCAGTAATAACACTTAGACTTATTTTCATTGAGAGGAGAGGAATTTTTGTTCAAAAATGATAGAAGCTCTTTCGAAAAGATCCTCCAATGAGAGGATAAAAGCATAACACTTTGATAACTTGGATGACTTTTCTCCTAATATTGACTTAAAGCTTCACTTGACTAAATCTTAAGTCTCTTTGTCTAATATTAGGGATGGGTATAGGTTGCCATATGGGAAAGGGTGAATACCTTCCTTTAAGCTCCAATAAGTGAGCAAGTTATGTAAATTTCATAAGTGAGACCGCTGTCCCCATAGAGATGAAAACCGCCCTGATCTAATTTAGCGAAATTTTCAAGAAAAATATAAAGAAAGTGCTTAGAATCGACAAATCTTGGAGCTTTTGTTTTTGAAAAAGTTCTCTCTTCATTCTTGAATGATTATGACTCTTTGTGTTTAAATTGAATTGTTCGAATCAAATTTTAGTTTGTGAGCATTGGAGAATATGGGATTGTGTTCTAAAGGAGATAGGCGAATTAGATGATCATTCAAAACTCTGTCAGTCTGAAAAATTGATATTAATGCCTCTTGCTTTTCATATTGAAACTTGGATCTTCATTCTCATCATTCATCATGGTCAAACATCTAATGTTTGTAGGTATCATTTCTGAAAACCTTCACGAGATGCAACTCGTCTTCTTTGTAATCTTAGAAGTTAACAACTTTTTGTATAGCGTATTAATTTTTGTAATTATATATTTTTGTCTTGCTAAGGGACTAGCAAGAGATAAGTTGGGGGAGTTGATAAACGCATAATATTGTCATGTATAAGCTCTTTCTCGGAGTCGCTTGACGCGTTTGTTGCATTAATTTTGCCTAATTATTCGCTTATCTCGAGATTAGTGTCTTAGTAAGTTTTGTATATAATATCGCCCCTCTAGGTGTGTTTCTATGTGTTTTTAGGCATATGATGCAATGGCCCTCGAAGAATTGATCAAGCGCTAGTCAAAAGCTGGCAAAGTACTGATTTGGAGAATTTCCCAGAAGCATGATCGATCATGGAATTCCATGATCGATCATGGTGCAAATGATCTTCAGGCAAAACACTCCCTAATCGATCATGGCTTGGCGGGGGCAGCCACCAACTCCTGCTTTTAGCCTTTTTTGGGGGAATTTTGTTTCTAAGATATTTTCCCTCGTTTATTTTATTAGTTTTTGTACTTCTTTGGCTAGTTTTTAGTCTAAGAAAATAAAGTAGATAGGATGATCTAGATTTTTACACACAAGAGTTCTAGAGAGAAGGGAGAGCTAAAGTGTATTATGTTCTTTATTTTTCCTCTTGTAAGTCCTTGTTATGAGAATGATTTCTTCTTCTATAATATTTGTTCTTGCATTTATTATGGAGTAGTCTTTTACTAAGGTTACGGAGGTTGATCGCGATATAATTTTTGGTAATTAATTTCTCAATCCATGTTTAAAGTTTGTTAAATATTTGTGAATCATTTTCCTTTCAAAATCCTTCATTCTAGAAGCTTTCTAGGTATTTTCATTGTACGATTAGACTTTTCACGCCTTGTATGCTTAGTGCTTGTTGGTTAATGAAAATATAAAATATTTATATGGTTCTAAGAAGCTTGTAGCTCATTTCCCCATCTATGAATTTTTGTTCCTCGTTGTAGAGATTACTAAGAGTTCTTAAAGCCCATAGATGATTTATAAAATTGTTAATCTAGTTTTCTTGCATTGCTTTATGATATTTTGATTGATTTGTACACTTTACGTGCTATCTAGACTCATTATTGTCTTTCTAGAGTAATTGTTGGCTAGTTGGTGATTTTATTCCATAAACTTCATTCCTTGTCATTGTGATGATTCGCTACATAATTTTCATTCTTTTAAACCATGAGATTTCACATACATGCTTATTATAAAACCTTGTTTCGATGAGACTACCATATCTACCTCGGATTAGCTGCAATGGGAATGAGTTGTCTAGCCTCTCACCCGTGGCTAAGAGATAGATATGATAGCTTCATGTTAGGTGGAATTTTGTGATTTTCTCTCTTGATATAGCTTTGACCCGGGAATGGGTTGCCTAACTTCGCACCCTTTTCTATTGAGAGTTATCACAACATTTCCGCTTATGACAACTTTGTGTTGAAATCTATGTATGAGATTACAATTACCGTCCATCGTATCATAGCTAACCTCCACATACCTTAGTGCTTTCTTATTAATTTTCACAACCGATTTACATTTCCGTTGTTCAATACCCAAACCAACTTTCAAAACCAGAAAAACCATTTAACTTGTAATCCATTCCATTCCTTTTCGACTATCCCTGAGTTTCGACACTCGGACTTCCAAGACTATATTACGACTTGACGCGCCTGCATTTGGGCTAGCACAGCGCGATATTCCTTCGGCGTCATTTAATTTCTCTTTTTGTCTTTCCGAAGTATACCAATTGTAAGTCATTTGGGCTAGCAAGGGCTCTCTTATTAACTAAATTCTCCCTAGAACAACTAATATTTCCCCTTCAAAAATTTCTTCACTTTTTTTTGCGCAAAATACTCTTATATAATTTTATTTAAATATATTAATATATATTTACATGTATATATATATTAATATATAAAATTGCCAACCACCTTCGCCCCACTGCCAGAGTTTTCTGGATGTCACTGGAAGCTGGAGCACCCGTCTCCAGGGTGGAGGGGAAGCGGTGGTAGCTAGTAATTAAGCATAGTGCCGACGGTTAGTGAGAAGGGAATAAAATATTTGAAGAAGGGCATAATTGACCATTCTGAAAAAAAAATTAAGTTTATATATTACTATGAAGGATATATATATACATTATATATGAATTGTCTTTATGACTAAAATGAATGGTGAAGAAAACCCTCTATGTATTAGGTAAAAGATGGCGTCCTCATACCAATCAAGAGTTTTTAAGTGAGGTGCATAACGTCAAGTCACATAGCGATCCCTAGCTAATACTTGGGGGATGCAATTATGCAATCTTAAAAACATTATTTTATGTCAGTATATAATTTGTAGCACAGTAGTAATGCTAGCATGCATGGCGTTAGCGATTGGGAAGGAAGTTATGGGCCATAGGTTTAATTAAAAATAACATCCTTTTCCCATAAATATGCAGAGAAGATACAAAAAACCACAAAAAAGAGAGATGAAGATTTGGAACACAGAAATGTTACTTTCTTTGGTTGATGATATGCATTAGTTTGCTCCAATGATTTTCATAAGCTTAACATTTAAAAGGCTTTTAGTTCTTGACATTTATAGAAATTCTAATTTGTTAAATTCAAAAGTTTGAGTACAAGGTGCTGCAACTCAGAACATTATACATTTGTACTTGAAATTATATGACTATTTTTATATTCTGGAAACAACAAAAATTCGAATCAAATGAATATTTACACCATACAAAGTTTGAATCCCTTTCTGTTTGTTGTGTTGAGGACTATATAGTCAATATTCTACACTAGTTAAATTAGGATTTGTGAACAAAGAATCCCTTTAATAGTTGAACGATTCGACACCCCTTATCCTCTTTCGTCCTTTGCCATTTGGCACACCAGAACACTAGAAGGAAAGGTTCATTCCAACTCTTAGGTCTTTGACAAGAAGTATGTATACGTTGCCTTGTTCAGTTGTTTCGTTAAGCAAAAATTGGCAGGATTTTTGTCTCAACACAACAAACTTCAGCCTCAGGATGAACCATTGGCATGGTAGGTTCCAAGGATTCAAAATTGTTAAATTCAAATGCAGGGTCTAATCATTCATGTCAAAAGTTAGAATCACAAAATATTGCACCTCGGAACCTTAAACTTATTACAAATTTTAACATTCCAAAAAAGAACAAAAACTAGAATCAAAAGACTACTTATAAACGGATGCAAAGCTTGAGGCAACAACCCCTTTTTGCTTGTTGTGTTGAGGATACACATTCTTTAGCACCTCAGAACCTTAAACTAGAAATTACAAATTTTTACATTCCAGGAAAGAACAAAAACTAGAATCAATCAAGTACTTATACATACAATACAAAAAGCATCAATAATCTGTTTTTGCTTGTTGTGTTCAGGATGATAGTCATTCTTTAGATCTTCAACAAGAATCATGTATACATTACCTCGCTCCCACATAATAACATCAGACTTGGGTGTTTCTACTATCCTTAAACTGAACTGAAATGCCATGAACAACGATCTGAGCTCTCTCTCACAAGTACTCTTGTTACTTGTGAATGCAGCAGCCTGTGGAAACAAATCAAAAAATATATATTATGAAAATTAAATTGGGACTGCTAAGCAAAAAATAGACATGACAAATTGATAATTTTTTCTTTTCTTGTGGTAAAACTGGCTAAGATTCCAAAACTGATGAATTTGCTGGAAAACTTCTGTGGCAAATACTTGGTCATTACAAAATTTTCACTGTTTCGTTTTAGTAATTAACAAACTAACTTTTTAGAGGCACATATACCGGATCTGATCCAATCCGTGAGTCCAATGGATATACAAAATAGTAATCCATATCCAAATTTGTTACCAACTAGATATCCGATCTATATACCCGACCCGATACAAATTAAAATTGAAATATTTTTGGACACATACCCATTTTCGCAGGTTCTGAGGGTAATGGAAAAGCAGTCTTCCTTGTAACACATGGAGCCAGAAAATGGATGAAAGGGTCATCCGGTTTTTCCAGTGAGAAATCTCCCTTTTCTTCCTTACACAGTAGCTAGAAAGGATACACTGATAAATAACCCAACACAAATAAAATAAAATATGCCCATCATTACAAAAAGAAAAAAAAACTGTACAGCCAAGAAGAGCTAGGGTCCTCTCGTTAACAAAAAGAAATAAAATATGAAATTTGGGGAGATGGTTTCACGGAAAAGATAATAATGAAATAACAGTAGATGAATTTGTAATTATTTTTCATTACAGCAAAAACTTCTAATCGAATTTTTTTAATCAAATTTTGTGAAAAATAATATATTCAATCATAATATATGATATCCCCACCAAATTTTTTACATATTCATTATTTTAAAATGAACTATCATTCTTTTTTATAAAGAAAGAAATGTGAGGTAAACATATCGATCCGGCCCCGATGAACATCAATAACATTAGAAAATATGAACCACTAATATTAAATTATACGGTTCAGATATATATGGTGAAGACTAAGATAATTTAACCATTCAATTTAAGATCTATTAAATAGGAGTTGATGTAACCATTTAAAATTTACTAAATACAAGACTGATAACTCAATTTGAAATTAATAGTTCAGATCATAACATTATGGAGCCGGATCTAAAGTCATTTTAGAGATGAAGCACTCTAAATTACCGTTTACTGAGTTCTCGCTAGAAGGAAACAATTTTTTTGTCGAGGACATGCACCAATCTATACCCTCTAATTTGAAATTTATGGCCATGATTTACCACTTTACATCTAAAATGACATTAACCATTTTAGAGGATTTTGATCCACGTGTGTATATATATAGATAAAAGTAGAGTGATTGAAGGATATAGATAAAGGGAGAGAGTTTACCTAATTTTGGTTTGACAAAAACTAAGAGATGATTTGCTTACTCCTACAGATCTTCTTTTGAGACTAATTTTTTGCTAAATGAGATAGAGACTCGATCAGATCGAAGCTGCTATGCCAAAACCCTAGAAGACCACACACTTATATAGACAAAACGGAGGGTATTAATTGTAATAAATAAACTTTAAAAACAAGGGCATCGTGGTAACTTTGGGAAACTAGCTAGGGCAAAATCTGTAATTGGGCTTTCTGGAACCGTCCTTATCATGTGAAAAAATAGAAGAAGACATATTTATCGCGTGTTAGATTTATCCATTAATATGATTCCCACAAACCCAAAAAATATTTATGTCATTCTTATTTAATTTAGAGAACAATACTTTCTTTCTCGCTAGTGTGATTTAATTTATTCAAAAAAAGGAAATTTATGCAATGCTTTAAAACTGATTATGGAGATTAATATAAGTTCGATGTGATAAAATACAAATATAGCACACTTTTATATACAACGGTTATATAGTTAGTAAAACATTAATTATATTTAGCAATTAACATTTATAATGCTTGTCGTGCAAGGTAACTTTGCTTATGTGAGGTAGATCGCATCGGGTATGGCATTTAAAAACAATAAACAATTTTAAATTTAATTCTTTGTTCATATGCTTTTGAGGTGACAATTCATAAACATATACGTCTTTGTAAGCATATAATGACTAATTGTTAGTTATTGTTTAAGATTATCCAAAAGCATGCTAATTTTGTTAATTACAATTTAAGGTTACAATGATTTAGTTTCATGCTTACATAAACTATTCACATGAGTAGAAAGCTATGTATGAGAAACCTTTATGGAAGTTGTGCTATTTAATTTGGAGCTAGGTACATATTTGAGGTGTAAATAATAACGAGAATAGAGCGAAGCAACCTAGAAATACTTAGATCCTAAGTATATATAGTGGCCTAAATTGTATTTTGTTACTTGTTTTTGTGTGTAAGTTATTAAAATTAATTGGATAGAACTTTTCCACATAACTTAGCATAAAATCAAACATGCATGGAAAAGGTTATGATGTTTATTTCATTCTTTTAATGTCAATATTATATATTACTTTGGCAATACGCTGATCAACCCAAACTAAGAAAACCACACTAAAGTAGAAATTTACAAATGGTAGCCTTATGCAATATTTCCTATAAGTTATTTAGAGATGTGTTGTATGTTTTAAGAACGTAGCAGTCCAAGTTCCCTAATCACACCTTCTCAAAACGTAAGATTGGAGCTTTTGTCTTTAAGAATAAAATAGCCCTCAAAGAAACCTTTCGCAGCTCGAGTATATTGTAAACGAAACCTCTTATATATTTATCTAGGCACCTCATTCTATGCACAAGAATTAGTTACAATGTGTGTTCTATTACTAAAGCACTGAGATGAGAATCAGTAATAGGAAAACATTGCTATTAGATATAAGCCACGTAGAGTGACTCCAAATGTGAGTCGAGAGCAATGACAACCATCAGAGTCTTTCAGTAGTCAACCACAGTTTCAAGGTTCGAGCCGCATGGGCAGCGAGGGTTAGTCCTTTTCTAGCGGCCAGAGTGGTGAAGGTCATGGACATAGTCAGGGTAGGGCCCGTGGAAGTGGAGGTCTAGACTTTAAAGGTGGTTGCAGGACGCAGGGATGAGTCTACACGTTGAAACAATCAGAGCAACATGAGGTCAAAGTTATGGAAGGTACTATCTTGTTCTTTAGTACCTGGGTTAAAGTTTTGTTTGACACTGGTTCCTCCCATTCCTTTATTTTACATTGAATATACCCTTATGGGTTGGTACATCCACGGGAAATAGAATTCGGTTAGGATTTGTTTGTAAGAACTGCTCCTTGAGTTTTGGGGAGTCCTCGGTAGAGTTTGATCTTGTCGTCCTAGATACGGGGGATTATGATCTTATTTTGTGAATGGATTGGTTAGCCACTTTTCATGCGGTGATCGACTGCTACAAAGGACGGGTGTTGATTCAGTTATCGTATAGTGAAGTATTGACCTTTCAATGTGAACTCGAATCACTCGTTTCGTGTGCATATCTGAAACCCAGAGAACAACGGAGTTATTTTGGGTGGTTGGCTAGCATCGTAGTACGAGAGGATGGTAGTCCTCGTCCTTCTGATCTTCCCGTGGTTAGGTAATTTTTTGATGTGTTTCCCAATGATCTTCTGGGTCTACCCCCACATCGAGAGGTGAACTTCTCTATTGATATTGTTTTGGTTACTGCACCGATATCTTTGGCTCCTAGTGAGATAAAGGAGCTAAAGATTCAGATTGATGAGCTATTGCGAAAGGGGTTCATTAGACCTAGTGTATCTCCGTGGGGTGCACCAGTTCTATTTGTAAAAGAAACAAGATGGGTCTTTGCCATTATGCATAGATTATTGACAGTTGAATCGAGTCACTATTAAGAACAAGTATCCATTGCCTTAAATCGATGATTTGTTCGATCAGTTGCAAGGTGTTGTTAAGTTTTCCAAGATCAATCTTCGATCGGGCTATCATTAAATGTTAGTCCAAGAGGAAAACATTCCAAAGACGGCGTTTCGTACTCGGTATGGTCATTATGAGTTCTTAGTAATGCCATTCGGGTTAACAAATACACCAGCTGCATTCATGGATCTAATGAATCATTTATATCATCCATATCTCGATCAGTTTATTGTAGTCTTTATAGACAATATTCTTATCTATTCTAAGTCGTATGAAGAGCCTGAGAATCATCTTCGCTTGGTTCTTCAAGTTCTTCAAGATCATAAGTTGTACGCAAAACTTAGCAAATGTGACTTCTGGATGTCAGAAGTCAAATTCTTAGGACACGTCGTCTTGAGAGAAGGTATTTCTGTAGATCCGGCGAAGGTAGAAGCAGTCCCAAAGTGGGAGAGACCTCGAAATGTTATCGAGGTTAGGAGTTTCTTGGATTTGGAGGGATATTATTATCGGTTTGTAAAGGATTTCTCTCATATTGCCCTACCATTAACTCGCCTAACTTATAAGGGCATTCAGTTCATTTGGGATGAGTCATGTGAAAAAGCCTTCTTGGAGCTGAAAAATGGGCTTACCTCGGCTCCAGTTCTTGTTCTACCAGGCTTATGTTTCTCGTTAACTCAAACAACATGAGAAAAACTACCCTACCCATGATTTGGAGTTAGCAGCTGTTGTCATTGCTCTTAAGATCTGGCGCCATTACTTGTATGGCGTTACATTTTGAAGTCTATTCCGACCATAAAAGTTTAAAATATATCTTTACCCATAAAGACTTAAATCTTAGACAACGTCGGTGGATTGAGTATTTAGAAGATTATGATTTCACTCTCTAATACCATTCGGGCAACGCTAATGTGGTAGCCCATGCCTTAAGTTGAAAATCTTAGGAGTTCTTAGCCGTGTTACGGTGTCAGGAATGGAGGTTGAGGCAGGAATTACAACGATATAACCTTATGGTGAATCATGATGAGAATCGAGCCTATTTATATAACATGGTTGCCCAACCAGTAATCTAACACTAGTGATAGTTGCTCAATTGGTAGATGAAGCATTTCGGGTAATACATGATTATTTGGCTACGGAAGCCGAATATGGTGGTATAAACTCGAAGTCGATGAGGGAATCCAGGTTCGGGATAGGTTGGGGGTACCGAACGATCCAGAGCTTGAAAATGAAATCCTAAGTGAAGCACACCATTCTAGATTTTCCATTCATCCCGGTGGTACAAAGATATACATGGACTTATGTCGAAATTTTTGGTGGAGCGGCGTGAAAAAAGATGTTGCAAATTTTGTGAGTAGATGTATGAAATGTCAAATAGTAAAGGCCGAACACCAAAGGCCTGCAGACCAACTATAGTCATTGCCCATTCCTAAGTGAAATTGGGAACACATCATCATGGACTTCGTTTCGGGCTTGCCAAAGGCGTTAGGGGGTCAAGATACGATTTGGGTAATTGCCGATAGATTAACCAATTCGCTCACTTCCTTCCCATCCAGGACAACCAAAATGTGGAGAGTTTGGAAAAACTTTACGTTCGGGAGATAGTTAAGCTCCATGGTGTTCCGTTGACTATTTTGTGTGATCGAGATCCTCGTTGTACATCTAAATTTTAGGAAAGTCTCCAAAGGGCTTTGGGGACTCAATTAAAATTTAGTACGGCATTCTACTCGTAGATCGATGGCCAATCTGAGCAGTTTATCCAAATACTTGAAGATATGTTGAGAGAGTGTATCCTTAATTTCCAAAGAAACTGGATAAAACATTTTCCGTTAATTGAGTTTGCATACAACAATAGTTTTCAGGCTAGTATAGGCATGGCGCCTTACGAAGCCCTTTAAGGTCATCCGTGCAGATCCCCAGTTTGATGGTATGAAGTCAGAAAAAGAACTCTGTTAGGTCCAAAATTAATAAAGCAAACTGTCGAAAAGATCAAAACCATTCGACAACATCTCCTTACTGCTTAGATTCGGCAGAAGAGCTATGTCGACAAACGTCATCGCCCATTAGAATTTGAAGTTGGCAATCATGTGTTTTTGAAAACCAAATCCCTTTGTGGTATTACACGATTTGGTAGTAAAGGAAAGTTGTCTCCACGATACATAGGGCCTTTTGAGATTCTCGAACGTATCGAGAATGTTTTATATCGTCTAGCTTTGCCGTCGCAGTTGTCTAATGTTCACAATGTCTTTCATGTATCGATACTACGCCGGTACGTTCATGATCCTTCCCATATTATTCAATAGGCAAACCTCGAGAAGTTAGATGACAGGACTTACGAAACCTACCCAATACGAATCTTAGATCGTCGAGATCAAGTACTTAGGAATAAAGTTATTCCTTTAGTAAAGGTTTTGTGGTTACATTACGGAGCCAATGAGGCAACGTAGGAGTAAGTGTAATACCCCGTATTTTAATTTGTTTTAACTGGAATTATATTAGCTTATTTATACTCATGTGAGTGATCGTTAGGTGGTTCGGGTGGTTCGAATGGATTTTTGGTTGGTAAATAAGAAGTTTTGGCCTTTCGCGATTTGTTATTTTTAACTATCTTTGAGCTATCGTAATTTCTTCTCTATTTATTGAAATGAGGTTCCCTTTATCTGGGTGTCTAGTGTTTATACCATTCTACAACTTTCGTGTTTTGACCGAAAGCTAATTCACACTCCTCGTGGGTCAAAACATGGCGCAAAGTAGGCCCATTGCAAAATTCTGGTCATTCGGTAGCGCTTTGGCAGAGCGCTGTCTTCGGCGAATTTCAGGGAAAAATATATTCAGAATTTGGGAAAACTTTCTCTTAAAAAGTTGTAGAGCTTTGAAATAGCTTTCCGTGGACATAAAGAATGCCTCAATCGGAATTCCGAGCAAAAAGTTATGGCCAAAACAAAAATAGTGCTCCAGGGCCCAAAAATTAAAGCGCGCACCGGTATGCCGTTTTTGCATATCGGTCCGGCACCAAATTTTTGGGAAAATTGACCCCTCGCGGACCGGTATTGGGAATTTTGCATACCGGTCCACCAGGCACTATTCACCACCGACTTAAGCTCGTTTTCACTCATTTTCATCCTATTTTTGTGGCAACTCTCTAAAAAACTCTGGAGAGGGAAGGGAGCTCATAGGAGAGAGAGAGAGTCTTTGAAGAGATTTCTACACAAACATCGCTCCCGATTCAAGATTTAAGCTTCAAATCCTATCTTTCTACACTATTCATCACCATCAACCTTGGAATCTTTGGGATCTCATTAAAGTAAAGCTTGGACTATCATCTTTTCTTCATCCTTTCGGCCTATCCACTCGAGGTAGGGGTTTATACCTTTTCAAAACTCGATACTATAGTTTAAAATTTGTGATAATCATTCCAATTGGGTTATATTTGACTTGAATATTACAATATGGGTATTGAACCTATGCTTCATGGTTTATATAGCTTTAAAGGTCATGATGTGATGCCATATATGCCATACACACTTGGAACTAGGTGAACTTGAAATCATATGACATATTCCATGTTGGTATAGCTACTATATGTTGAAAAAAAAAATTGAAGTATTATTAAAAGCATATACCATGGAATATAAATTGAGGTTTTTCTTCAAGTATGTATGGCAACGATTGTTCGAGTGTTCCTTTCATTTGTATATATGCACGTTTCATGACTCATAGAGATTTAAATACTAGATTTGAGGTGATAGATGCCACTTACACTTGATATTCTTGTATTGTTAAACCCAATGAAGAATCCCATGGATGCTTGACTATTATGAGTTGATGAAAATGAATTGTTATTGATTTGTACACACCATGGATTAAAGGTTTAGACTTATTGAAGTGTATGTGGTATATATATTACTTCAAATGCTTGTTAAATGGCACGAATACATGTATTGAAGCAAAATATGCCAATTATATCTGGTGTAGTGTGTTAATTGAACTATACGAGATATCCCTTCGATGTATGGATGTTATTTGTGATGAAATGGATTTGTTAATGTTTTATACACATCAAGGGATATCTAACGAGATTTGTTAAAGGGTATATGGCATAGATTGCTTCATGTGTTTACTAAATAGCATGCTATACATATTATGCATCACGTTTGTGTCAACCGGAATCTTAGAGATCCTTCGGCAATCTCGGATCATTCTTATGGCCTATCGTATAGGCGTATATCTCTTATCATTATACCGGGAGCTTCTTATGATTATTGTATCATTCTGAATGTGATATGATCCTGATATGGATGCGGATATGATTCTATTGTGGCCCTTCGATGGCGAAGGAATTGAGTTTTTATTTGGTGCTTGCCGGGATGGGAAAATAGGCAGGGCTGGGTGCCCTTGGGTTGAAAAGCCCTAAACCCCTGGGGGAGCAATGTTTGGCCGCCTATAAGCCACCGGTGTGGAGCCCGGGAACCTAGGGAAATTGGCAAGGCACCATGGTTTTGTGGTTATCTGTGTTTATATGGGACCGTGGTGATTGATCCCAGGGCTTTTGTTCTCTATATTCATATGGGATCGGGACAATTGATCCCAGGGTATCAACTTGATGATTTGATATCTCGATGGCAATGGAGTATGCCCACAGCTAAGGCTTTCTAATATATGGTAATCGGTTAACACGGGAGGTAACCTGCATCAGCACGTTCATGCAAAGTCACTTGATGAATATGGTTCTTATTGATATTATTGAACTAAATATGGTCTGAATGATATGTTTATAAAACAGTTTTTGATCATATGCCCTGTACCCCCTACTGAGCAAATAGCTCACCCCGGGTTTTCTTAAATTATTTCAGGTACTCATGAGTCCTACGAGGACAAGGATACGACAGGTTCGGGAACGAATTAGACAGCTCTGATACAAATTCATTTTTGCTATGTATATGCTATCTCGGGAAGCTACGGCTAGCCCGAAGTGTTATCTACTGACTTGCACCTGCTTAGTTTGGTTTTGTATATTGGTTACATGTATGCATGATTTTGTACAGTATTATCCCCTCCTAGCTTACTGATTTACATGTGTGATATTTACTATTTAAATTTCTTTATGTGTTTTCATATATACCCATTTTAGTCAATCTAAAATGGGTTAGTAGCACTCCAGGTCTTAATTACGGGTGTTGTCCTGTAGATTAAGGCGAGGGTATTACAAATTGGTATCAGAGCGTAGGTTGACGAGTACTTGGGCTTGATGGAGACGAAATGTGTTGTGATTCTCGTTATTCATTCCGGTATATGCCGGTAATTATGATATGTGTATTCTTGAGGTCGTGTTTTATATCTTACAGCTTGAATTTTGAGGATGATTTTGTATTCTATAGCTCATCTAGAGCTTGTTAGTCCACATGGTGTGGCAAATTGTTCCTTCGCTGATTCCAATTTTTTCGGCTATTGATGCCTGTGTTTTGTGGTTGGACTCCTTTGGAGTTTTGGTGTTTCATTCTGGTCTTGAGGGTTTGATACCACATGATGTGGGTGTATCATGTGGGGGGGGGTTCTTTTATGTCTTGACGTGTGTCTCATGCGAGAATGGTAGAATCATTATCTTGATGACAAGTTAACAGGTTCTAACTTCGTCACATCGTTTTCTCATTGTTTCCTAAGGTCGTTCTGTTTGTCTTGCTTTTGGATTAGATTTCTACCTCGTGTGATTTTGGTTAGTCTCCTGAAAAGAGGAGCGCAGATGTGATTTGGGATAATGGTCTAGTTTTCTTCGATAGAAATTTTTGAAGGAATCTGACGGGTAACACAAAAATTTGCCAAAATGATTAGTCCTCCTAGAGTACGACGAGGTAAAGATTTTATTAGTCATGAGTGATAAATTAAGATAAAGAATCGTTATAGATGCAAGTAATGGGGTCATCATAGAAGGGAATGTTTATTCCTGCGGTTTATGGGAAAAGAATGTTCTTCCGGATAGCATAGATCAATATCTATAAGGGAATGGTAAAGAGTAGCATACTTCATTTAGTTTTCAGGAATTAAGAAGTTGATTTCCTTCTTAATTGTCTATTAAATCACATGAGGTAAGGTGTTCAGTATGTGGGAGAATATGACGTTCACAATATAGTTGTTTCTTCTTGTGGTGGATATATAGAATCGGCAGATAAATTTCGCAGGCATATTTTATATAATGGTTTGCACTTTATAAGTATATATATTGTATCTTATATGATATGGTGGTTGTTTATATCTTGGGAGAAATCTCATGATAGAAAGGCAAGGAAGTTTATGATGTTTAAAATAATCTCGGCTGTACCTTTTCACACATGGATTGAAATTTTTGGATAAATTGAGATGTTGGATAGATGATGACCATATTCTGTGGAAGTGTGAAACTAGTAATTTGGATGAAGTATAGTCAATTGTGGAAACTATTTTAATGTGTCGTTTTGGAAATTTCTTAGATAAGAATCGTATAGTATACACACTTTTGTATCTTGATTGTTTTGGATGTAAGTTTATGGGTTATAGGACTTCCTATGGATATAAAGTTTTTATTTTTAACAGATGACCTTTACACTTTGTTTATCCATATGTTTCTAACTTTCTGAATATAGGAAAATAAGATGTTTTAAACGATGAGGTATAAAATACTTGTAATTCTTGATCCGATAAATGATCTTGTATGACACATTTGTATGAAAACTGGTGTTGTGAAAAGGACTATCGAATTGAATCAGCTACTCAACTAACCTTAAGGAATTTCATAGTAACCGAAAATCATCTTGTATTGTGGTTTAAAACTATTACGATTTTCCTTCTTTATGGAGTAATATTTTTGGTTCAAGTGATCAATGATATGATTCGGAATATGATTATAGTGACGTAAACATTTAAAAATTGTTCGATTTATACTTAGGGATATGAATATCGTTGGGTCATAAGATCTATGAGATGTGAAAAGGTGTGAAATAAATTAGGATCTAATAGGCGTATACTTATAGTTTCTTTACATTTGGGATTCTGGTTCTCTACACTCATTTACATTTAAATAACATAAGTTTATCCCTATAAGATTTGCGTGTTATGAGTATGTGATAAGCGTAGTGGTTTGAATTGAGGGTATCCCAAATTCTTTATAAGAATGTTGGGGTATATGATTTATTCTTCAATTGCTATAAGATTGCTATTTGGAAGGGGATCTTGTGTAGACGTTTACTGGTTACAATTGTGGATTATTTATAGTTTACCCATGAGAGCCAAGAAAGTTGAATCAAGCTTATTGTTATGGAATGAATCTCAATTATTCTTGTTTTTATGGTATCCCTCGTCCTAAAGATTTCTTGCATGATATGAGATGGTGACATTATATATTTTTGGGCATATCGGAAACATAGATGGGAGTACATAAATGTTTTCTAACTCTTTATGGTTCATCCAGTTCTTAAATTTAGACTTGGGATATCTATACTTGAGTTTTCTTCTATCTTATTTTCTTGTGTGGTATTTCTGTAATGAGAATACGATATCGTTCATTTCTGGGTAGTTAACAACTTATGAATTTACCTTCATTGCTAACAAGTTAAACTCTATCTAAATCCTTGACTAGAAGAATCGAAGGAATTATTTCCTAGAAGACTGAATTTGGCATATGTTACGTGTATCTTTGTTAAATTTGAGAAAGTCCTCCGAGTCATCGTAGGATATTAAGTTTTGGATTCTATAAGTCTCTCACATGTTGTGCGGTAATGGTGTTCGTGTAATTCTTCCAAATATGTACCGTGGAGAGAGATGACTTGGTATGTTAGGTACTAATGGATAGACGATGTATATCTCGCATATGTAAACACTTTTGGTATGTAGATCAATCGTGAATTAATGATAATTCTATATAGACTTACGGAGAGTCTAGAAGAATGTCTGTAATTGGATAAGTTTTACTGTATGTGTATCCATTGGATGGGATTGTTATACTATATGAATTATGGTTTTATTCTTTGATGTTGACCAGTCAAGGGATTTGACAATTGGGTATACTGTGAAAATCTTTGGGTGGATATCAACTTATTTGGGATTTGTAATGGCTTGATATAAGGACAAAACGGATGAAACTAATTGTGGGTCATTATTACTAGTATTGAGTTCTAGAGCACTTATTGTTGTCCTTGTTCTTGTATCTTTATTGTTGTTGCTTATTTGTTGGTTACGTGATATTTGTGTTGGCCTTGTTTGTTGTATATGAGTTGGCTAAATGCCAATGAGGATTGATTGGTGCATGGTTAAGTACGCCAACCGGAATTTGCCAATAGTCCAACAGGCCCTTTCGGATGTCCAGTGTGAGGACATGGGTGAGGTGAGGCACGGATGGGTGTGGTGGTACTTAGCACGTGACCAAAAGAGCTATAAAGATTGGAGACCGAGATTTATGATAAGTGTCTCGAGCTATTTACTTAAAGGAATGCCATCGAAATTTTGAGGACGAAATTTTTATTAGTGGGGGAGATTGTAATACCCCATACTATTTAAATTTCTTTATGTGTTTTCATATATACCCATTCAGTCAATCTAAGATGGGTTAGTAGTACTCCAGGTCTTAATTACGGGTGTTGTCCTGTAGATTAAGGCGGGGGTGTTACAGTAAGAGACTGAAATATGTAGTAAATATCCTGAGTTGTTTACTTAATGTGAAATATCTAAATTTCGAGGATGAAATTTTATTTACTGGGAGAGATTGTAACTTCATGTATTTAAGTTAATGTTAATTGTGTTGTACTAAGTTATTATTGTATGTAATTTGTAATTCTAGAGAATTTTATATCCATAATTTGAGGAAAAGTTTCTTTCATAAATTGTAGATATCTGAATTACCTTTCCAGGGACATAAAGATCATCTTAATTGGAGTTCCGAACGAGAAGTTATGGCCAAAACAAGAAAAGGGTAGCAGGGTAAAAAGTTTGCTTGCGGGCCGGTATAGAGGTTTCGGCATACCGGTCCGGCGTTTTAATGTTGGGGGGAAACTAGATTGTGGATCGGCATGAAGTTTTAACATATCGGTCCGGCGTGTAAAATTTAGGAAAAAATTATGTTGCGGACTGGTACTCCCTTTTCAATATACCAGTCCACCATCCGAAGTAGTGCACCGACTTAACCTATTTTTAAGTGCGTTTTAACCATTTTTCCACGTATGTTCGACTCAAACACTCCCACACACTAGGAGAGGGTTCTAGAGAGAGAAAAAAAGAGATTTTCGCACACCAATCCGTCCGTATCGAAGATTTTAGCTCCAAATCACTTGAATCTTCTTCTTATTTAGTACTCATCATCTTTTTCGTGGGGATTGCTTAGGGGGAGACTTGAATCTTCATCATTTCTTCTTCCTTCTCGCTAATCACTCGAGGTAGGAGTTTTCTTGCTCAAAACTTAATAGTTTGCTCTTATTCCTCAATACTGGTAGCGTTTGAGTGGTGTTTGTTTACATGTGTAATTGAATACAAGTGAGATTATGATATTTTGGCAATTTATAGAGCTATGAAAGCATGATTTGAGACAAAATATGCCATCCACACTTGCTTTAAAGTGTTATTCTAACTATATGAGATATTTCTTGGTTGTGTGAATAATATTTGTTGTTAAAAATGGGTTGTTAATGGATTATACACACCAAAGGATATAAAGTAGGACTTGGCTGATTGTGTTTAGCTTAAATTTTCCCATATGTTTATAAGATGGCATGTTTTTCATATTACATATTATTATTGTGTCAACCAGCATTATGGGATCTTCTTAGCGACCTCGGAATTCTCTTACAATATATGAATTGGAAGGGGTTTATGGAAGAATTTATATCTTTGTCTGTGATGAGGAGGGCTTGTAATGCCGTAAGTGTTGAGAATGACATCTATATCGATATAGTGATTGCCGGGATGGAAAAATAAGTAGGGTTCGATGCCCTTGGGTTGAAAATCCCTAAACCACTGGGGTGAAATGTTTGGCTACCTATAAGCCACCGGTGTGGAGCCCGAAAATCGAGGCAAATTGGCTTTTGTTGTTATCTATGTTTATACGAGATCGAGATGATTGATCATAGGGCTGCTGTTATCTATGTTCATATGGAATCGGGATGATTGATCTCAGGGAATCGGCATGATGATATTATATCTCGGATAACAATGGAATATATTCACAGCTCAGGCTCTCTCTGTTATACGGTAATCGGTTGACACGAGAGGTAACATGCATTAGCACGAATATGCATTGTTACTTAATGATAATGAATCTTGTTGATTTTAAATGAGTAAACGCGGTTTGAAAAATATGTTATAAACCTGTTTTGAAACACATGCCTCAAGTTCCCTCTATTGAGCAAATAGCTCACCATTGTTTTCTTTAAAAATATTTACGGTACTCACGAGTCCCATGAGGACAAAGAGACGACGGGGTTAGGGACGAAGTAAAGGCTTTGATACAACAAGTATTTTTGTGATGTATATGTTTTTTTTTCTCCGGGAAGTCACGGTTGGCTCGAGGACTGTATATACTTTTAGAAGTTCATGTGGTTTGGTTTTTTTGTATAGATGTGATGCATGTTCAAATATTATAATATGTTTTTGTACCCGATGCTTAATCACACTTGATATACATGTTTTTGAATTATTTTCTTCTTGCACACCTATGTTAGTCCTATTAAGATGGGTTAGTAGCACTCCAGGTCTTAATTACGGGTGTTATCTTGTAAATTAAGACAGGGGTGTTTCAAAATTAATTGTTGATTATGGGTCATAAACTATAGATATACACACTTATACTAGTTAATGTGCATATGAACCATCTTCTTTGGGAATTGTACAAAAGTCCACAATTACATAAACTAGTTCTAGCCAATTTTTGTATATTGGTACACATGTATTCATTAGACTATAAATTATGTGAAACCATTGATATTATGCCATAATGTGTTATAAGTGTAGATTTGTGGGGTGTAGGCTATTGTAGTAATAATTGAATGAGATTAATATACCATAAGTATACTGGTCAGACGAGAATCATAGAAATAAGTGCTTGGCTTAGGGTAGAACAACTTATGTACACGGATAAAACTTCTAAAGCCTTAGTATTACTAATAGATCACATATGCGTTAATAAGTTGGTAATATGAATAATGATATGGCGATAAAGCTATGAATGAGAATACCATAAGTATACTGGTGTCAAAACTATGAATGATATCGCGATACCATGAATAAACAGATGAATAATGATATGGTGATGAATTTTATGATCTCCGATGAAGCCTCCATAGGTGTGATTAGGTCGTGTGGGCTTGTGATACACACATATATATATCGATGGTGAATGGATATATTCATGTCGATGTGATCACACGTATGTGCTGAAATGATATCGATAAAGATGTTGTGACATATATGTTGTATATTCATGTTATTCATTTTTTTTTTGGCCAATTATCTATGTGTATATTGATTATAAGGTTGTAGCCTTACCAAGGAGGATTGTTGCCCTAGCCTATTGAGTGCGGTTGTAGCTGCTAAGATTGAATATCGGTATTAGTTTTGGGTTGGAGCCCCAACTGATTCAGGTTTGGAGCCCTGTGAGATATTAGGGTTGGAGCCCTATATTGTGCGGTTGTAGCCGCCCATCTCTGTGGTCATATTGATGTATATTACCTTCTCGTGAACGAGTAATCGTAGTCCTGCATTTACTAGCTTCCCTATCTTGTAGATTAGTTCCTGTGGCTCTATCAATGGGGTTGTGTGTTCCGGGGAGTAGTAGCCATACACTTAGGTGAAAGATCCTAAGGTAGTGCCATCCTCGGAGGAACTTGGTTGTACGGATGTTCTTCTTGTTAACTATTTGGAGCGTAGTCCTCGAAAAAATGTCTTGCGTGGGTTTAACTCCAAATGAATTACAAGTTTAGGCCAAGTCCCTGGGTAATTCGCTCACTTGGAGAAGACATGATTAGTTTAGAACTTGGGGTTCTTCTGGAGCCGATGCTCTAAGCCTAGTGACCGCGAGGGAAAGCTTGAGGCTTTATACAATAGATATGTGATTTAAGAGGAATTTTTAGAATTAATTTATCGTTTCTTAGTTCCGCATTTAAATACAATAACCTACTTTTATATAAAATAATTAAACTAGTATAGCGAATAAGTAGGAATCAATCCAAATCCAAGTTATACGTTAAAAGTAGGAGAGTTTGTCGAAATCCAATATTTCAGGAACCAAATTAAAACAGTTTTTAAATTTTAATTTTGAAATTATCTAAACTAAGAAATTAAAATAAACTAATTAAATTATATCAGCAAGCAAGTAATCAATATTAAGAAATCCCAAGGAAAGAGAATCCACCACCATGGATATAAACAAAAAAATATCTAATTACATTTTTAACATTCATCCCTACTATATAAACAAATTCAAAATCACCATCATTCTTTCTTAAAACTAATGTAAATAAAAATAGGTATCGCCTGTATCCCCAAATTGGTGACACAAGAGATCATTCCTTTATTTTAAAAACAATTAAAGTACTAGAAAGAAAACACACGTTATAGTAATGGTAATTTTAAAATCTATTTTAATTCGGGACGAATAATTAAAAATTAATTAGAATTACATTAAGCCCATTACATACGTGGCGGTTTCATCCCTCCCCTTTGGGAGATAATTTAGCCAAACATATTAAATAAATAACACATTAAAATAAAATAGTAATTCATTATTAAAATTAAAATTAAAGTACTTGAATACAAACTATAAAAAATTAGAAAGAAAACTAGAAAGCGTCCCTGTTTGTAATGCTTGAACTAGCGTGTGCCGCACGACTTTACGCTGTCCACTTCTTCTCCTTCAATACTTCTACCGCACGGCAACTAGTATATGGAGGATTTTCTCTCTCTAGAACTCTCTAATAATATTTATATTCTATCTATTTTCCCTATCTATTTTTTATATATTTTCTTCTATGTCTTTAGGTGTAGAGAATGGGTCTATATATAGGAATGAGAGATAGAAGTTTACAAGGTTTAAGAAACTAGAATTGTAGAAGAAATGATTTTAAATAAGAGAGAGAAAAAGGAGTTGTATTCGAATTAGGAGAGAATATTGAATTGGAATATTCTTTCTCCTTTATCTTTCTTTTTGATCTTCAGTAGACTTCTTCCACCTTTTTAGGCTTTTTATTATAATTTACTTATTCCCTACAAAAAGACAAAATAAATATTGATCCTCCATAATTTAAACATTAATTATATTATAACATAATATTATTTGCGGGTTAAAATAACAATTTTTGGTACTTATCAATATGACAAGTGGATCTTTATATGGTTATTACCTTTATGGTTGTTATATCATATCTCTTGTTTTCGTTGTTGTTATTCTTCCTCATGTTATTATGTTGGATTATTATATGACAAGCGTTACATGTGCAAGTTGACTACGGAGGTCAGATTTGTGCATAAAGATATCCCCTAAGTTGTGGGTGCGTGACTGATTCTCATAATGTACAAATATTCATATTGATGAAATAATAAGTGAGAAGCTTTGTAGCCATGTGCAAATTGATGGACTTCATAATGAATTATAATCAAAGTGAAAAATAATGAGTACTGTGGAATAATGAACTATAGGAAGCTAAAAAGACGTAGATTCGCAGAAAGGGTTGTATCTATGAAATTGTACGGGCGAGATTGATTACTAAATGTAGTAGCTTCCAATGTCTATGATAAGGATCTTAGCAGGGTTCGGCATGCATGTGAGAGTGTGTGGATTGCATTGCATTACTTTCATAATACTACGTTATACTAAAGTACTTACTTTCTATAAAAGCTACACATGCTTTTATATGCAATGTATATCTTTTATTCAAAATTACATAGTTCCTACTAGCCTGGATTTGGCTCATCGCATTTTTTAACAGTTTTGCAGGTTAGATTTCGGGGATTGGAGTGTGATACATTCGTCTAGAAGCCTTTGATATCTAGAGACCTATTGTAGTCCTTAGATTAAGGGCTAGATTTTATAATCATTTTGTTATGTAAAGCCATTTGTATTTGTAAATGGACGTTGGAACTCCTTAAGTAAATGATGTTTAAAATGGCTTGTGTGTATGTTTTTATATGTGAAGTTGCTTTACTACTTGGTTGAACATTTGGATGGATTTGGATGAAAATGGTTAAAAGGTTTTACAGGGCGGTATATTACTTAAACAAACTCCACATGCCAAATTTTTTTCAAAATGAGATTTTGTCAGATCACACTTTATCTAAGAAAAGGTTTTTAAAAGTTATGATTTTATATTCGAAACCCGCCGTCGCGCACGACATCCGTGATTAACCTGGTCTCAGAGGTGAAAATCTCAGAACGGGATTCTGGGCGTCACAAAAAGTGGGCAAAATCTACGCTTAATATATTATTATGGGTGAAAGAGAAGTAAAATGCTATTCTTCTCAAAGTTCATTTAGTGGTAAGTTGAAGTACATGGCAACTAGCATGAGCTCCATATGACGGTGCTTATATTCTTCTTCCTCATTACAAGATCTCAGACATTCGTTTGATACAAGATTCACACTTAAAAGGAATGTTCATCTCGATTCTTCGTAGTTTACTATCGTATTTAATTAACACATTAATCATGTTCCTATTTCCTAATTTTGGTATGCTAAATAAGCCAGGTTTCTATTAAAACATCAAATGTCACTTTGGTAAACTGCAAATGATTTCCATACGCTTGCCATTTTCATACCCTCTTAGTGCTCATGTGGTTATGACTTATGATTGTTTAACATTTACTAGAACTTTAAATTATTAAATTCATATATAATGGGTGTATAATTCATGTTACGAGAATGAATCATAAGACGCTACAAGTCAAACATGATACTTGAAATTAATTACAAATGTTTCATTCAATGAAAGAACTAAAACCTAAACTAAACCAGCACTTAAGGTAAACATTGCCTAGTTCGAAGGAATAACAAAAAAAAATTATGGTGGTTGCACTGCAATCTTTCACAATGCCGATTAGTTGATAGGGAAAGTACTTCTACTCGTGTAGATGAGAAGGGCCCCATTGTTGGCTTTATCAATTATCTTTTGCCTTTGGGGAAAAAATTAATGCATGTTCTGTATATGTATGAATTATAGCTAACTGGGCTTATTGCTAGCATGTAAGAACCGTATCAGTGATTGGTGTTATGTTTTTAAAAAGTGACCGAACTCATTGGCACGGAATTTTTAAACAAATGAAATGAGTTAATGAAGTACACTAGAATTCTTTTGAAGTGATTCATAGATTTATGGTACTTGTATGTGTCCCGGCTTATATTTCTCCACGCTTCAATTCGGAATCCCCATCACTCGCAGCCAAAAATCCTTATGTCCAAAATGCCTACATGATCTGAGAGCCAAGGCCATGGTTCTCTACCAATAATTCTCATAAACAAAACCAACAATCCGATATTAAAACTTTCTGCATCAAAGGTAACATATGCATAAATTTTCCATATTTGTACAATTCAATTCAAGGCCTTGTTAAAAACAGCATTAAAGAGCTTGATGTTTTTTTATCAATCATTTTGATTTGCCTCGTCGCCTTTTCTCCTGTGAATCATTTAGGGTTCTAGCTCTGAAAGTTGCAATTATAACCAATGATTAATGACTGATTATCTTAAAATTTGCTAAAAGGATGAGAAGAAAAATCTCAAGTTTTTAATATCATTCATGCCAAGAAAGGAAATTTAGGGAACCTACTCAACATAGACCCATCAACTTCGGGTTGGTGTTTAAACTGAAATGCCATGAACAATGATTTGGTGTTTGTTTCACAAGTATTACTCATGTTACTTGTGAATATTGCGGCAATCTGCAGAAACAAAAAAGGGGATGATATATTTATGAGAAATGAAGGAAACAAGATAGTCTAGATTAGGTGCTAGTTATGTGATTAAAATAACAAAATACTTTACAAATAACAATAAGTCTAAAGGTGTTTGTTTAATTTATCATTTTGATAACAAGTTTATATATATATATATATATATATATTTAAAAAAAGAAAATAAAAAAAATGGAAGACGATTCAAATAATAAAGAAAGAAAACTAATTCTTCACTAATGACTCTCATGATCATAATCAGAAAATTTGCAAAAACCAATCTTGCAACCATTAGTTGATCTATATTATTTCCTTTTTCTTGAAGTAAAAGTTTTAGTGAGTATATATGATTTTGCCACCACACAAATGCTTCTACTAGTGAATCAATTTTATGCATGAATCCACAATATTAAGCATCTGATTAAAAGCTTACCAAGAAGTTAAAAAGTGATATGTTCGCAATTAATTTGAAATACTTCTCATGATAAGATGTCAAAAAAAGAAACTCAAACAGAATTATGAATCTATTGACAAATATATTGCCAAAACCCAAAGAAATGCATTATAAGAAATGAAAAGGCAAATCAGAAAGGTAACAAATGAGAAGGTACGTAGTGTTGGTATGTATATATACACACCTCATATTTACATGTTGGAAAAAATAATACAAGTATCCCATACCTGTATACGCAGCGGATTGATTTGGATCTTGTGCGATTGGCCTTACGATACTCGCGTTGTGTAGCGTTACATGAACGACTACCACTGTGCCCGCAGTTCTAAGTACTCTTTACAAGGAACCTTAGAATGTGCTTGAGAAGCGATGACGACCGCCTCTAATTATGTTGTGTATTATGTGTTTTTATTTAGGTCTAAAGACCTAAATATATATCATTAGGCTTAAAGGGCTTTAAAACCCTAAGGCCCACTATGGGTGTCCCTGTTGGGCTAAACCAACAGGCTCAAAAACCAACATCTCCCACTCGCACATAGTGGGCAAATAATCGCATTCTCCCTTGCACCATTCTAGATTCCATGTTCATACTTAGTAAATGAGTTGTGCGACTGCGAGCCACCTTAAAAGGAAATTTTGGAGTACTATGCCAAATTCCCAAAGAACCAGCATAGAACATCCCCATAGCGTCTCGTTCTACCCCTTACCTCTTTAGCCACATTCAGATTAAGCATCTCCAATCCCTCAGAGTCATATCTCGGATCAATGCTTAAACCACTTCTATTTTATTCTCATAGCTACATCGCTTCTCTTAGAAAGCGACATAACTTGGTACTAGTGATCATAAAACTTGAACATACTACCAAACAGTCATCATTTCGCCCTCATATCACTTAGATTATATTCAATTGCTTTCCCAATGATGTCCCTTTAGGCCGCATCAATCTTAGCCATAGGATACACACATTAAAGTAGCATACATTGAACTTCCTCTTCATGATACAGTCAAAAGTCACATAGGGAAAAAATAGTAGATGATCATACATATTGTATCAATCCATAAGGACTCACACAGTTAAGAAGCAGGGATCATTCTTTCACTTCCTTATATAAGTCGCCAAGCATATGTAGTATGACTTACATGTTATGGTGGAGTTCTCTTTCAATAAAGAGCGTATGTCACTATCAAACACCGTACAGATCTTAGTTCAGTCGCTGTCAAGTGCCTAACCCAAAAAATCTACTTGCTCACTCGTCTCAGCGCCTAGTTGAAATTTGGCATCCGGCTATTCACATGTTATATATCGATAGTGGGGTATCTATATTCAGTTTTCGAAAGACTCTATCTTGGCCCTTTCCAAGTCAACACTTCAATCAATGTCAGTTCAGCTCGCTATCACAGCGCCATAAGCTTAACGTGTCTCATCTTTGCTCGCCTTCCGGGTGCCAAAGGCGATCACTCGTGTGAGAGAGTCGATCTATACCTGTTGACATACTCATACCATGATATCCCAACCATGGATAAAGTGTGTGCTAGTAGTTATATTAAAATAATAACATAAGAGCAATAAATTCCAAAAAATTATTAATAATAATATCAACGACATCAAATATCCTCTGTGGTTAGGAAGCAAACAATCACAACCTACGTAACCCTAGACTCCTAACATGAGCCTGGTAAATGTTTCTAACTATAGGCTTAGTCAAGGGGTCTGCAACCATGCAACTAGTAGAGATATGCTTAAGAACCACCTCCTTTTGCACAACCATGTAACGAAGAAAATGGTTGGGTTCCCTTAGAACCTACTGACAAGACCATCTGCATAACAAATGTCGAGTCGCGTACACATCATTGCGTACATCAGGCTAGCAATAGCGTTAGCATACGGAACACGAGCCATCTTTTCCTTCGCATCAAGAGTCTTAGGATACATATCTAGACTTAAGGTATTACCCTTCTCAACAAGAATGTCAATGGGTTTACATGCTTGCATCTGAAAAACGCTTAAGTACATTTCTTATGTAAGTCTCTTGAGACAAACTAAGAAGTTTCCTTGATCGATTTCTTAGGATTTTAACTCCGATCACATAACTTGCCTCTCCTATGTCTTTTATTTCAAAATTTGAAGACAACATTTTTGTGTGGCGACAACCATCTCCTTGTTGTTTTCCGCTAATAGTATGTCATCTACATACAAAGAGAGAATCAAGAAACTATTCCTAGAACATTTAACGTACACACAATGGTCCTCCTCGATCATCGTAAACCCATTTGAAGAAATTGTTCGATGGAATCTCATGTACCATTGTCTAAATGACTGTTTCAACCCATAAATGCATCGTTTCAGCTTGCAAACTTTGCGCTCTTTCCCGCTAGTTATAAAATCAACAGGTTGATCCATATAGATTTCCACATCTAGTTCTCCATTGAGAAATGCAGTTTTAACGTCCATCTAAAAAAGTTCTAAATCCATATGAGCAACAATAGCTAGAATGAGGCGGATTGAGGCAAACCTCACTACCGGTGAGAAGGTTTCCTCATAGTCAACGCCTTCCCTTTGGGTGTAGCCTTTCTCCACAAGGCGAGCTTTATACATATCAATGGAACCATCTGCCTTGCGTTTGACTTTTAGAACCCATTTGTTTCCAATAGTCTTTCGCCCCAACAGAATATCTACCAAGTCCTAAACATTGTTCTTCCTCATAGACTCCATCCCATCAATCATTGTAACTTTCCATTCAGCCGAAGCAGGGGATGTGATATCCTCCTGATAATTTCTAGGCTCATCTGCATCTTGCGGAGTACACATGAAAGCTGCATCCTCAATCTCAAAATGACGACGTGGGATACTCTCATGATTGCTCGTACGTAAGTGTGGACTTTGGGAATCAGTCTCTAATGGAGGGACACTCCCACTAGGAGGTCGCACACTCCCACTAGGAAGCGAGTCGCTTTCAACATCCTCATTCGGATTTGAAACGCCTTCGTTCGATTCGAGCATTTCAAATAACTTAATATTTCTGTCCACATCCCCTCTCTTGGGGAATTCTTTTTCTAGGAAATCCACATCTCGTGACTCAATCTAAGAAATAGTTTAATTTTCTTATTCACCAAGCATCACATATCCTTTAGATTCCTCATAATATCTAATGAATATGCACTTATGCGCCCTAGGGCCTAGTTTTCCATGCGAATGAGAACTAGTGTGAACATATCCCGCCACGTCCCATGGACGTAAATGGCTTAAGTCAGGCTTCCTGCCCGTCCAAAGCTCATAAGGCGTTGATGAAATAGATTTAAAAGGCACACGATTGAGGATGTAGACAGCAGCTAAGATAGCATCCCCAAAAAGATATTGGGAGGTTAGCTTGCGCCATCATCGATCTAACCATATCCAAAAGGGTTCTATTCATTCTCTCCACTACACCATTTTGTTGCGGAGTATATGGAGTAGTTAACTGCCTCTGAATACCTTTTTTGTCATATAGTTCTTTAAATAGCTCAGATAAATACTCACATCCACGATAAGTACAGAAAGCCTTAATGGTCCTTCCACTTTGATTCTCAACCAACCTCATAAAATGTTTAAAGCAATCCAATGCTTCAGATTTATGGGAGATCAAATGTACAAAACCGTAACGCGTGTAGTCATTTATAAATGTGATGAAATAGCTAGCACCATGCCTTGCCCTCACACTAAGTGGGCCACAGATGTCTGAATGTACTAATTGCAAAGGAAAAGATGCTTTAGTGGCTTTTCCAAACGGTTTTCTAGTTGACTTTCCTATTAAGCAATGCTCACAATTGGGTAAACTAACTTTAGCGAGTTGACCTAATAAGCCTTCTCTAGCTAATTGATTCATTTGTCCTGGCCAATATGACCAAGTCTAGCATGCCAAATTGCAAAATTATCAGCAGTATTCCAGAAAGAAATAGAATTATTATTACTAGAATAATTAATATCCAAAACAAATAATTCATCCGAAATAAAACCACTACCATTGTTCCATTAAAAATGCTAACATTATTGTTCTCGAAAACTACTCGAAATCCTAGCCTAAGCAAAGTAGAAACTGATAAAAGGTTCTGTCGAATATCAGGAGCAAACAATACATCATGGATCAATAGGTCGCGTCCACCGCGCATGCTCAACTTGTAGGTACCAATACCTAAAACTTGATCAGCTTCTCCATTGCCCACATAAAGTACTTTACTTCCTATTGGTATCTGGTGGTACTCCACATATCTAACTCGATCCCTCATGACATGTTCGGCTGCTCTAGAATCTACAATCCAATCATAGGAAGGATGAGCTACCATAACATGGCTTGTTACATAAACAAGAGGAGAATTACAATTTAGGAGTACCTTCTTCGGCTCAGTGCAGTCACGACCAAAGTGACATTCCTTACCACAGTTGAAGCATGCTTTGCTAGCATTGGCCTTCTTGCCACCACGCTTGCCTCGCTTGCGTTTGGTAGAGTTTGCCTTCTTAGGCGCAGTCTCATTATAGTTCTTCTTCCCATTATTCTAGTTCTTGCGTTTAGACCCAGATGCCTTGCGCAAACCAGAATAAACCATATAAGATGAGCTATTGGCTTTAGCAGCTTTTAAACGCTCAGCTTCTAACTCCAAATGGCACGCTAGATCATCAAAATTTTTGATATTCTCATTGTGCGTCATATTTACTCTCATATGTTCCCACAAATCAGGTAAGGAACGAATTCCAACTTGAACCTGCTGCTCATCGCTCAAGTTGTTCCCAGCTGCCTTGAGCTCGCGAATCATAGTCGACATCAGTCTAAGATGCTGCTTCATCTGGGTGTTAGAGCGCATCTTATATTAGTCAGACTTCAAAATCAACGCGCGCAACCTAGTAGCTGTAGTGGAACCATACTTAGCTTTCAGGGCATCCCACATTTCTCGAGCAGTCTTACAGTCCTCGAATGTGTTGATCAAGTCATTGTGCATGCTGCTAAGCATAACAAAGCGCGCACAATGATCCTTCTTGACCCACTAAGTGTAGGCCTCTTGATCCCGCCGATGTTAGGCACCATTGCCATCCTCCGGTGGTGGAGTCAAGGACTGGGTCAAGGTTTCCAAAACCTCTTGTTCATCAAGGAGATATTGGATATTACGTTGCCAAATATCATAATTATCACCATCCAATTTCTCTCCTTTATTCAAGTTGGCAACAATGCTCTTAGAAGTCATCTAATATGCGCAAAAATAAGGATATTTAATAAGGATATTATTATCAGCACAACACACATAATATTTTGCAGTACAAATTTTAAATAAAATTTAATAGTTCACACATGACACGAGATCGAAAGATCGCTACGCTCAAAATCATCTCCCCCATCATGTGATATTATTAAATTAAAATTTAAATTACACGCAAAATTGTATAGGAGCTTTAAGCTACCACTACATTCCCACTATATATAAAGCAGGTAACAAACATGCAATACAATGATAGATAACAGTGAATTATATAAATAAAAAACTTTTTTTTCTTCAAAAAAAAGAAAACTATTTTTTAATTTTTGTTTTCAAATCAAAAAACTGTTTTTCTTCAAAAAAACAGAAATCTGTCTTCTTTTTTTTTGTAATCAAAAAACTGTTTTTTTTCTTCAGAAAAACAGAAAACCTTTTTTTAAAATAATAAAGAAACTATTTCTTTTTCAAAAAATAGAAAACTAAATTTTTTTTAATTAATCAAAAAATTGAATTTTTCTTTTTCAAAAAACATAAAACTTTTTTTTAATAAATCAAAAAAAAACTCTCCTAAGAGTATATATATATATATATATATGGTAACACATCAGATCATTACCTACGAAAATCATACATACATATATACAAGATATTGCACATGCATGATTGTGTATGAAGACCAGTCCTAAAGCTCTGATACCAATGTTGGAAAGAATAATACAAGTATCCCATACCTGTATACACAGCGGATTGATTTGGATCTTATGCGATTGGCTTTACGATACTCGCGTTGTGTAGCGTTACACGAACGACTACCACTGTCCTCATAGCTTCAAATACTCTCTACAAGGAATCCTAGAATGTAATTGAGAAGAGATGACGGCCGCCTCTAATTATGTTGTGTATTATGTGTTGTTATTTAGGTCTAAAGACCTAAATATATATGATTAGGCTTAAAGGGCTTTAAAACCCTAAGGCCCACTATGGGTGTCCTTGTTGGGCTAAACCAACAAGCCCAAAAACCAACATTACAGATTCCGAGCGAATACTGAGAAGTAGCTAGTTAACCTCATAACTGATGGATCGATAATTCTCACTTTTCTTCCTTACATGATGATATTGAAAATGAAACCGAAGGAGTATTAGTGCAAAGAATTTAAATGAGGGAGCTGGGACTGAGAGATAGGCAAGAGATTTGACATAATTTTGATTCAACCAAAACCTCATAGATTGGATTGCTATAGATTTTGATATAAGATTTGACAAAAAAATGAAGAACATCACAAAGGGTCGATAGATTCTGGGGAGGAGAGCAAGATTACTAAAAAATAGAATTGGGACTGCTGACAAATTAAACCCTAACTGGCTGGAACATATTCATAGAGGGGAGAGGGAATTGCCCTAAATTAGAATATACAAGGCTATTCTGGTAACTTCAAAATGCAGGGCTTAGTCCTAATTATATATGGCCATTTTGGTTGCTACACAAAATTATGTATCATTCTGACTTTTACTAGCTAGAGTTAATTTGTCAAAAAAAAAACCCGAAAAAAAGAAGAAGAAGATGATTTTATTAGAGAAAAAAATAAAAATTGATGACTAGATAGTGACCTTTTATTTTACTTTCAATTAAATTACGCGTGTGGTGTAAACTTACTAATAACGATGAATTTACGCCGTGCTTTAAGATTAACTATACTAACAAATACATGTTAACGTGGTTCAATGAGAATACCAAATTGGATGTATGAAAGCGTTACGAATCTGTAATTAGTTTTGCTTATTTAGTATGTAATTCTGAAAATGCTCGTCATGCATGTTAATTTTTTTTTATGTTATATATATAGATTGTATAGTGAACAACAGTTTTACTTGGTACAAGTCCCACTAAGTGATAATAAGAGTAGACAAAAATAAGCCTTATATAGTAATGAAAAATTTAATATAATGAATCAATGACTTGCTTTTGCTCTGAATTCGGCTAACCATAGACCAATCATACTATCTGAGTTAGAGCTCATTGATATAATATTAAATGTTAATGTTACACATATACGGCCGGGCAATAAAATTAGTTACTATATCACAACCACCAATCCAGAATATATAAAAAGATCCAGGAAGATTGGTCAATGGTAGCCTGTAACATATACTTCTTGTCAACATACTTATTATTTTCTTCAAAGTCCGTTCTAAGTTGTTGGGGCAACATACTTTTTTTAAGTCCAAGTTGTACAAGACCTGAGCATTCCGGTAGAGTACCTTGGTCCGAGCTCTGTCCTACCCCCTCCCTTCCACAAACCACCCGAATGTAACCTCCCTATTAAAAGTAGAACAATTTGCATGGCAAAATAAAAGTAATTCTCTTTGACAAGGAAGAAGAAGAAGAAGAAGAAGAAGAAGAAGAAGAAGAAGAAGAAGAAGTACCTGGACATAGCATTGTTTTTATTATAAAAAAGATTCAAATTTAAATAAATTTTTATCTATATAATTTAATGAAATTACATGACAATTTTTTACATTCTAGGAAATAACAAAAAATTGAATAAAATGAATACTTACACCATAAAAAGTTTGAAACAACAAGGATCACTTTTCGTTTGTCATGTTAAGGACCATATATAGTCATTGTTCTATACTAGCTAGTTATACTAGGATTTGTAAACAAAGAATCCCTTTAATCGTTGCGTGATTCGAAACCCCTTATCCTCTTTCATCCTTTGCCATTCGGCACACCAGAACCCTGGAAGGAAAGGTTCATTCCAACTCTTAGATCTTCAACAATAATTACGTATATGTTGCCTTGTTCAGTGCTTTCACTAAGCTAAAAATTGGTAGGATTTTTGTTTCAACACAGCAAACTTCAGCCTCGGAATGAGCCATTAGTTACTGGTTTTGAGGATTCAAAATTGTTAAATTCACATCCAGGGTCTCATCATTCACGTCAAAAGTTCGAATTACAGAATATTGCACCATAGAACCTTAAGCTTGAAACTACAAATTCTTACAATCCAGGAAAGAACAAAAACTAGAATCACACAACTACTTACACACGCGTGCAATTCTTGAAGTAACAATCCCTTTCTGCCTGTTCTGTTGAGGATACACATTCTTTAGCACATCATATTCCTCAAAGGCATGGTTCTCGACCATGACAACAGTTGACTTGCCACTAAGGGGTGGACGGAGTAACTGTTGTGCTTCTTCCCATGAGAGAGTCAGCTCCTTGGCGTCGTCACTATCTATAAGCAGTCTCTTACGTTTGGACTGCAGGATGTTTCGAGCCCTTCTCTTCTCTGGAATCAGCATGAGCCACTTGCTGCAATGAATCCTCGTTCTTCTTGTTTTTGGCTCTAACAATTATCCTTACAGTGAAGTGCCATGAACAACGATCTAAGCTCACTTTCACAAGTACACTTGTTACTTGTGAATGCAGAAACCTATGGAAACAAATTGAAAAATATATATTATGAAAATTAAACAGGGACCACACAGCAAAAAATATATAGACATGGCAAATTGATATTTTTCACTTTTCTTGTAGTAAAACTAGCTATATATCATTCCAAAATTGATGAATTTGCTGGGAACCTTTTGTTGCAAAATACTTGGTCATTATAAAATTTTCACTGTTTTCTTTTAGTGATTTACAAACTATAACTTTTTAGTGACGCATTTATCTTCTGCATAAAATAAACAAATCGTATTTGGACCAGAAGATTTTGTATATATCCAAATCAAATCTAATTGATAATATACCCGATCAAATCTGATCCACGAATCCGATGGATATACAAAATAGTAACCCATATCCGAATTTGTCACAAACTGGATGTTCGATATATATACCCAAGCCGACACAGAAATAGAAAATTTTGGACACATGACTTTAATGAAATGTATAAATAGATGTCAGGTTGGATTAGATCGCACTTATATCCATATTTCTTTGTGAATCAAAAGGCTTAACGTAATTGGATTGAATTCAGATAAGTGGATTAGCAATAACAAATAAGCAAATGTGTTCATAATATACCCTATTTTCATAGGTTCCGAGGGTAACGGAGAGGCAGTCTTCCTTGTAACGCATGGAGCTAGAAAATGGATGAAAGGGAAAACTTTAGTCTGGTTTTTCCATGTGAGAAATCTTCGGTTTCTTCCCTACACAAAAAAAATAAAAAATAATTATACAGCCAAGAGGAGGGGCCTCTCATTAACAGAAATGAAAAATATGAAATTCAGGGAGATGGTTTCACAAAAAAATTAATGAAATAACAGTAGATGAATTTGTCATTATTTTTCATATAGCAAAAACTTCTAATTAATGAAATAACAGTAGATGAATTTCTTCACATTCACATTTTCATTACTTTAAAACAAACTATCATTCTTCTCATAAAGAAAGTATGTGAGGAAAACATATGGATCCAGCCCCTGTGAAAATCAATAACCTTAGGAAATTTGTGCCATTAATATTAATTAAATTAAACGGTTCAGATCTGGAGAAAAATAAGATAATTTGACCATTCAATTTAAGATCTATTAAATAGGAGATGATGTAACCATTTAAAATATAGCAAGTAGAAGACTGGCAATTCAAATTGAAATTAATATTTCAGATCATAACGTTGAAGCCGGATCCAAAGTTATTTTAAAGGTGAAACTGTCTAGATTACCTTTTATCGAGTCCTTGCTAGAGGGGAACACCTCCTCTGACGAGGACGCTAATCTAGACCCTCTAATTTGAAACTTATAGCAATGATTTACAACTTTACCTCTAAAGATACATTAACATTTTAGACGATCCAGATCCACATATTTGTATATGTATATATATAGAAACTGCGAAAAAGTAGACTGATTGGAGGATAGAGATAAAGGGGAGTGTTTACCTAATTTTGGTTTGACAAAATCTAAGAGATAATTTGCCGACTCCTGTCGGATCTTTTTTTTAGACTTTTTTTTTTTGGTAAATGAGACAGAGACTGAGATACAAACACCTATGCCAAAACCCTAGAAGACCACTCGTATTTATAGGCAAAACGGAGGGTATTTATTGTAATAAATAAAATATTAAAACAAGGGGCATTGTGGTAACTTTCGAAAACTAGGGCACAGTCAGCTAAACCCATCTTCATCACGTGTTATTTTATAGGGCCTAATTATAGATTTACCATTAATATCATTTCTACAAACAAAAAGATATTTGTATATTTCTTATTTTATTTAGAGAAAAAAAAATAAAAAATTGGTAAGTGAACTGAACTTTACTTTCTTTTTTGCTAATCTGGTTTAACTTATTCAAAAACTGATTATGATGGGATAAAATTGATTATGGAGATTAATATAAATATGATGTGATAAAATACAAAAATTGAAGTGTATGTATACCGCGGTTATAGTGTTAGTAAAACATTAATTATATTTAGCACTATCTTGTCGTGCACGGTAACTTTGCTTACGTGAAGTAGACTTTTATCACATATGATATTTAAAAACAAGGAAATAGTTTTAAATTTAATTCACCGTTTTTATATGGTTTTGTAGTGACATATTATACATATAAATTATCTTTGTAAACGTATTATGACTAATAGTTAGTTATACAAACAATAACGGTTTGTTTGGATGGAAGCTAGGAATGGGAACGAAGGGAAAGGAAAAGAGGAGGAGGGATGGTAATTCATTTGTTTGGATAGAATTTTTAAAGAGAATAGAATGGAAATGGAAGGAGTGGGAGGGAGTGTCATTCCTCTCTATTCCCTTACTTTCTTTCCTTCCAATATTGGGAGGATTGGGAAGGAAAGAAAACATTTTTAATAAATAATTTACTTTTTTAATAAATTATATTCTTTTTCTTCCTTTCCTTCATTTCCCTCTTTCTATGCAAACGGAGTTATTATCATTCGCTTTCTTTCGCTCCGAAACTATCCAAACAATAATAAAATTAAACTCTTTACATTCCATTCCTTTCTTTTCCTTTCTTTCATGACTAATTCTTTCTATTCAAACGGAATTATTTTCATTCGCCGTTTTTATATGCTTTTGTAGTGATATATTATAAATATAAATTATCTTTGTAAGCATATTATGACTAATAGTTAGTTATACAAAAAATAAATATCCTCTAGTCCTATGTAGAATGGTGGAGCAAAGTGCCCAAACAAGCTACAAATTAAAGTCGTGTGCGGTTCAAATAAACTTTTTTAAGATTATTGAAAAGCATGAATGAAGCAACCTAGGACTAGTTAGAACCGAAGTATCGAGGTCTAAATTGAATTTTATTACCTGATTTTTCTGTGTAAGTTGATAAAATTAATTGCATAGAACTCTTATTCTACATAACTTAGCATTGCGATTTATTTCGTTCTTTTAATGTTAATATTATATATTACTTTGGTAACATGCCGGTCGATCAACCCAAACTACAAAAATCACGCCAATGTAGACATTTACAAATGATAGCAAGCCTTCATTGTAAGTTCTAATTAAGAGGGTAGCAATCCAAGTCCCCTACCCACACCTCTTCAAAATGTAAGATTGGAGCTTTCGGAATCAAAATGAGGTCGGCGATGTTAAGTTCTTTATGGATAAAATGGCTCTCAAAGAAACCTTTCACAGCCTCGAGTATTTAGTAAACGACACCTTTTATTTATCTAAGCACCTGATTTTATGCAAAAGAATTACTTAATGTCTCTTTTTTTTGTAACAAAATCACCGAGATGAGAATTAGTAACATGAAAAAAAAATATCATCAGAGCTAAGCCGCATCTTTAGTATAATGAAAATGACATGCCACAAACTCACAAATGGTCATTGAAGCTCAATAGCATAATTAGCAATAAAAGTGATTTGTCAAGAAAAAACCAAAATAATGGCAATATTGCGTACTTTAAAGCCTCTAACAAAATGAACATTTAATAAACTAGCTTACAACCAGAAAGTAATGCCGTAATTGTGTACATCATACTTAATATATATGCTAGTACAATAGCACAATGCTTTGCATATGCCATAACAGGAAAGAAGGGGGAAAATGATGCACCAACGTCAAAAGTCCGCAATAAAGGAGTTGTTAAAAGAATAATTGTACATGTTAATAGTTAAATTAAATGGCCAAGATAAGAGTCTAAATATTGTGTGAGAAAGTGCATTAATCTATATCACTACATGTCATTCAAAATACAGTCGTATCAATGTTGCTCCAAAAGTCTGGAGTTTTTAGAAAAAATAGCTCCACACCCGAGTTGCCTGCTTGTGCACGTACGTAGTTTGTATATAACTCTTGTTTCATTAATTGAAATAATGCATAATCAATTCTCAATGAATGAATTAGTTTTCCTTTACTTGTTCTGTTTATGCTACTATCTTTGGTTAAATCTCTATTGTGTTCTTTTACAAGGTTTAATGAACTTTGTTTGCTAAGACCACGTCTAGTGCTATATCACTAGAAGGAAAAAGGCCTTATGTGACGGCTAACAATTATCATAAGAGTATTTTTATGACACTTAGTAATTAGAAATGATGCGTCATATATGTGGTTGTTATAAAAAGTTTAAGCAACCATCATAAAAGGTAGCACCTGAAATGACGATTTTAAGCCAAAACCCGTCATGAAGTGTAGTATATTTAGGATGGTTTATGTATGTATATACACACACTTTTATAAATTCCGAGTGATATGGAGAACTAGTAATGGATCTATAATTCTCAATTTTATTTCTTTCATAATAATATTGAAATTGAAACCGAAGACTGTCACAACAATAAATTTAAACGAGAGAGCTGAGACAGAGTGAAAAAGAAGAGTTTTGATCTAATTAGAATGATATAGATTTTGATATAATATTTGACAAAAAACCCCCGAAGAACATCACAAAGGGGTAGATAAATTTTGGGGGTGAGAGCGAGATGACTGAAAAACTGAATTGGCATAGATGACAAAACCCTAATTGACAGGCACATATTTATAGAGGGGAGAGACAGAGAAGGAATTGCCCTAAATTAAAATATACATAGCTATTCTGGTAACTTCAAAATATAGGGCCTAGTCCTAAATATATAAGGCCATTTTGGTCCCAACACAAAATTATGTATCATTCTAATTTTTATTAGCTAGAGCTTTAAAAAGAGAAGATTTTATTAGAGAAAAAAAGATATAAATTTGTAACTCGAGTGATCTTTTATTTACTTTCTATTAAATTACGCGTGTGCTTTAAACTTACTAATAATAATAATGAATTTACGCCATGCTTTAAGATTTCCTATGTTGACAAATACAAGTATAATGTGGTTCAATGAGAACACCAAAATGGATTGTCTGAAAGTGTTACAATTTTGTTATAATTTTAGCTTCTTTAATATGTAATTTTGTTCTGAAAATGCTTGTCATACCTGGTAAGTTTTGATTTACGTTATATAGATTGGATGGTGAACAAAAGTTTTATTTGCGGTATGAGTCCCGCAAACTAATACGAGTAGACAAAAACGAGCCCTATATAGTAATGAAAATTAAATACAAGATTCAAAATGAGCCCAATATAGAAATAAATTTTTTAATACAGCAATGTCATAATTGGCAATAAGTATGAATTTATGTAACAACTTAAAATATCCCACATAGGAAAGTCCTTAGTTTATATAATAGGGTGTAATGAACCTAACTTACAACTTTGGTTAGCCATTTTGGCTGAGAACCCATGTTGTCACATATTGTTTTAGAGCATACCTAGGACTTCTGCTATATTAATGTGTGGATTTTGTGGGCCACGTTTATCTAGCTGACGGCGAGCTGTTTATGCAGATGGTATAATCGCTAAATGCGGCCATCAAGAGTCGAGATTGTTCTTGTGACCATTACCATGTTAATGTGTGGATATTATGGGCCGTGTTTATGTGGTTGATTGCGAGCCGAAATCGTAGGCCATGTTTATGCAGTAGTTGACAGCAAGCTGGAATCGTTGGATGCGGCCATCAAGAGTCGAGATTGTTTATGTGACCACTAGATTTTAATGTGCGGATATTATGGGCCGTGTTTGTGTGGTTGACGGCGAGCTGAAATTGCTAGATGCGGCTAATTTGTGACCCTGACCTAGCGATTACGCCAAGGATTTAATGGGGGAGTTTATAAAAAACCAAAATATGGTTCTTGATATATATGTGGGTGCAATAAACATAACTTACAGTTTGGGCTAGGCATTTTGAATTAGAACTGGGGGGTTACAATATATAGTGCAATTGGCATGTGATATTTATATTGTGAACTATGTCCTAAGCCTAAATATCATTTATAAACATTGATAGCAAAGTGAGCACATGAAGTTTTCTATGGTAGTTTATAAGTCCCCGATCGAAAGACTATCATAGACAGTACACCCAAAAATTAAACCAATGCTTAATTAACTGCTACTAACTCTAGAGGCGCAATTAGCCACCACATACAAATCAAAATCGGTTGCAATAACTATTACAATGAATAGCGAGATCAACTAAAATAACCATTACAATGAATATATTTTACTGGACTAACAAATAGAAAAAAAGAGACATAAATTAATGGATGTATAGATGCAAATAAACGCATAGAGATAGAAATAGTGAAAGAAAGAGAGAGAGAGAGAGAGAGAGAGAGAGAGAGAGAGAGAGAGAGAGAGAGAGAGTTAATGCAAGCTCGGCCTTCAATTTATAGAGCTATTGTCACATGTAACAACCTCGATTCTCATTAGTCCAAGTTATTATAAAAGTTCAATGAACCCACTTATAAGCCATATATCTCCCATTGCCAAATTTTCCTTTATAAGGAACATTCATTGGGAGTTTTTTTACATTAATGACAAATGATTTTCATTCATATGCATGACATTTTCATGTTCTTTAGGTGCTTGTATGGCTATGAGTGATTAACATTTCTAGGAACTTTAAATTGTTAAATTCATATATGTGTTATTTGCAAAAATCACCCATAAAGTTTACCTCTTATCTCACTTTGGTCCACGAAGTTAAAAAATGCATAAATTCATACATGGAGTTTCACCCGAATCTCACATTCCCCCATTTTTGGATGGACCATCTAAAAAGCTAACGGAATTAGTCATGTGCAAGGCACATGAGGGGCAAAAGCGGTAAAACACTATTCTGACTCCATCTTCTTTCCTTTATTCTTCTCCTTCCCTAATTTTCTCCATCTACATTAACACACAATTCCTTATTAAAAAAAATCAATTACCATACAATTCCTTTCTTCTTCTTCTCTCTCTTTCTCTCCCCCCCTTTGCTTCTTCTTTGTATCCCCAACTTTATATTCTCTCTACATCGCTGTTACTGGATTTCTCTCTACTTTCCGGCCAACAGTAACCATCATGAAAGCAGGAGTTCCTCCTCCTCCTACTCCTTTTACTTCTACAAATTACCAAACCCCAACCCTATTAGACTCCCCCCTTTCACTTTCTCCTTCTTCAAAGTTCCTTCGAGCTTTAGATCTTGTTGGCCATCACCAAGGTATTTGTTCCAAAAAGGGACCCACGAATCTGTCCCCAAAAAGGGCATTAAACCCATCAATTTATTCAAAGGGATATTAAACCCACAAATCTATTCGAATTAGATCAAATTTGATTTTTATTTCATGTTTAGATTGGCTTTCAATTTCGATTTACCTCTCGAGATTGGTTTTAAATTTGGGTTTTCCTTTCCAAATCAAGGAAACTATCAATTTTGATTTAGATTTGAGTATAGTTCATTTTCTTAATGTGTGTACATATGTAATATATATATATATATATATGTAGAGAGAGGATATAGAGTTGGGGATAGAAAGAAGGACCAAAGGAGGGGGAGAGAGAGATAGAGAAGAAGAAGAAGATGATGATGATGATGATGATGATGATGATGATGATGATGATGGAGTTAGAATAGTGTTTTCCCGTTTCTACACCTCATGTGCCGTGCACATGACTAATTATGTCAGTTTTTTAGATGGTCTGCCCAAAAATGGGGAAAAGTGAAACACATGTGAACTTTATGTATGAATTTATGCATTTTTGAACTTCGTGGACCAAAGTGAGACAAGAGGTAAACTTTTGGGGTGATTTTTGTAAATAACTCTTCATATGCATATATAAGTTCTCATAAGTCATGTTAAGAGTTTGAATCTCCAAATGCTACAAGTCAAATTACAAGATGCTTAGCGCTTGAAATTACAAATTTTACATTCAAGGAAAACACTTAGACTTGGATATTACAAATTTTACACACAAGAAAAACATCAAAACTTGAACCAAAGTTCTAACAACAAACTTCTATATTTTAGTTGGCATACAAGATAAAAACCTCTTAAGCTCAATAAGGAGGGATGATATGGTTCTTGCCTTTCGGCCTCTAATGTTAGTGACCCAAATTTGTTTCTTCCAATTGGTGGTTGCCATTCTTTTACCACCAAGGCTTTCAAACTCAGCTGGGCTAAATTTCACTGCCCATCAAAATGGATAGCCATTAAAATATGCACTAAATATTCATATTGTTGTATTGAATTAAGCATGACTAAGTTAAAAATGTATATATATACCTTTCTAGCTTGTGTAGCAGGGCCATAATAAACTGAAATGCCATGAACAACAATCCAATCTCGGTTTCACAAGTATTCATTTTGCTTGTGATTGAATCAATCTATGTAAACAAGTGGGAAGATAGATGTTATGAAATGGAATGGAAATAAGATAATCAACAGAGGAGGTACTAGTTCTGTGATGAAAAATTAAAAAGGACATTACACTTTTAAAATAACAATACTAGCTACTTTAGGTTGTTTTCAATTTATCATTGTGCCAACAAATTTATAACTTTCAAGGAAAAACAAATTTAGGAAAAATATTAATTTTCCCAAGAGGCTTTCCAAACAAATATTTCCCATTTTTAACGGCTCATATTAATGTGTGCCCTAACCACACATTTTACGCACCTATAAATAGAAAAAAAACTAAATTATAACATTTATTAAATTAGGCACAGAGTCTCATGCAAAGTGAAGTGTTATTCTTTCCATTCTGGTGTGGTTAACAATTTAACAGGTGCCCTTAGAGCATATGTTATCATTTTCGTTTTTTACCAAAAGTACTATCGATTAATCCACCGGTGGATGGATCTTCTGCATAAAATGAAAATATGCAGCATCTAGTGCTGTTGCACAATTAATTAAATACACTTTGTATGGTAAGACAATTCATCAATGAATTATTACGAATTCGGCGGTGAAAATATTACCAAAACGACACTTAGAAAGTTATTTTTGATCTTATACTACAAACATAAAGTTAAAAAAGCATGCCAAATTAAGCTAGTGCTATAATTTGTTTCCAAAGAATTTCTAACGGACAAGGCTTTGGTGTTACAAATCTAGAAACAACAGAAATCACGGGCCTAAAACAACTACGTACGAAACAATTCAATAAACAAGAAATCATTTTTTACAGATTTTATAAACAAACTTGATCGAGCATCAAGGGGAGTGTAAATTCAAGCTGAAAAAAATTAAAAAAAAACTTGAAAATTTCAGAGTAAAAGAAAATTAGCAACAAAACAAAATGATTAGTTCTACTAAAAATCATATACCCCATTTCTACAGATTCTAAGGGAACACAAGTAGCTTTTAAGTGGATCACAGTGGAAGTCCTTCATCTGGTTTACTTTTCTTCAGAGTTGCATATCGTATATGGTAAGTTAAGTTTTCTTACACTAGATTTGCATAGTCAATTGCCTTTAAAAACGTCAAATTAGTTCATTGTTTTTATATGATGTGGATAAGACGAGCAAATAATTACTTTGATTATTTTTCTTAGATATATTAATACAAGTATTACAAATGAATAACCAAGGGGTTTAATCATCCCAAACATATTTTTACGTACATAAAAAAGTAGGAAATATCTTCATCAAATGTTTCTTTTCACCATATTTAAATTCTTAAATCCACATACAAGCTAGGTCTCATAGTTAATGTGAAATCTAGATTAATACTTGAAATTACAAATTTTACATTTCATGAAAATACTAAAATTTAAATCAAAGAGTACTGATGAATTCATGAGTTTTGAAGGACCTACAACCCTATTTCGGTTGTTGCGCCCTTTGTAACCCCCTTTAATTCTTGAGCTTGTATCCTTCTGTAGCCCCTAGTTGGAATTTTGATTCCAAATTCTTGGGCAGGCAGACTTACATGTTCTTCCATTATTTCTCCACAAGCCAAGGAAATGATTAAGGGCCCACTCGAGCCTCCACTCACCCAATTTCAGGCATCGCCTTTTAACTGCACATCCCGGAACTTGGTACCATGACTGAAATGCTATAAATAATGAACTGAGTGCTGTTTCACATGTGTTCATGAGTGCTGTTTCACATGTGTTCATGTTACTTGCAAATGCATCAACCTACGAAAACAAATAGGAGGAGAACCGGTCAAAGTTCATTCGGATAAAATATAAATAACTCATTTAGAAAATGTGGCCTTGTTTTATTTTATCATTTTAACAAAAAAGGTTCTTTTTTTATAGCAAAAAAGGAAAAATTAAACTACCACACACAAGAAAATAATAAAATAAACAAATAAAGGAAGCAAAATAATTTTGACAAATGAATTTGGGAGAACTTTTTGTGCTAAAATGATTTGAACTATATTTTCCCCTTTTTAAGAATTAATTAGAGACTTATACCAAAAAAATTAATGACGTCTGTAGTTTTGCCACCACACAAATTCTTTTACTGGTTAAGGCCAGATCTTCGAATTAAATCCGAAAAATAGCTAAACAGAAACTCTGTAAAAAACTTAGGAATTATAGATTAAAATCAAATAAAAAAATAAAGCTATGAGCTGAACAAAATGCTTCGTTTTGTTCATAATGAATATACAACAAAGATCTGCTGCAGACAGTTTGTATATATACAGATCGCACAATCAGCAAAAGTTTTTGTCTCTAAAAATATATCCTAAGGTTTACGCAATAAAATCTGTCGCTATAAGGCCGATCTGTAAACAGACAGCCTATACTAAATCAAGACCCATCATAAATACATATATATACACACCTCATTTTTACAGATTCTAAGGGAAAGCCGTGGAGGTAGAAAGTGGATCAAAGTGAGTGTGTCCTTCATCTAGCTCGTTGCCTTTTCATTCCCTCTACATTGATTTTTTTCTGAAAAGCAAACAAATGAATTTATATATACAGAGAGAGAGAGAGAGAGAGAGAGAGAGAGAGAGAGAGAGAGAGAGAGAGAGAGAGATTTACCTAGTTTTGATTCAACCAAAGCAACTTAATTATAATCTCCAAGTTTTCTGCGAATATTTGAAAAACTAAACAAACATCTAATATAATCTGGAAATAAAGCGGAAATCGAGATAGATGGATTTGAAACTGATGAGGAAACCGTGTCTGCTCACACACATATATATACACCACGGAATTCATCGTAATCATCGAAAAGTAGGAGGGTGATTTTGGTATTTCCTTCAGCTAGGGCATCGGGTTTAAATGGCCCATCAACCCACCGCCACCCCCATTTAAAATTAATTTCCTATTTGATTATTAGATATAAAGAGAATAAATTAGCAGAATTTTATATTCTTATTATGGTAAAAATACTAATTGAGAATTTAGATTTTATGTGATTAGATGAATATATTGAAATAGAGTTTTATAATTATAATAAAAGTTATTAAAATTTTTAGGTTTTTGCACATAACATAGATATGCTTGTCGTGCATGTTAAGTTTTCTTATGCTAAAATTTGTAAAATGAATGGCATTTAAAAACGCCAAATTAAGTCATTGTTGTTATATGCTTATGCAATGGAAATAAGCAGTGGTGTAGTTAGAGACGATCATTTACTACTGAAGTCATTTATAAATTATTATCTATATATTTTGTGTAATGTGAATATCACAACTACACAAAAATGGATTAATCTTTTTTCTATGCTTTTGTAGAAATAATTAAGAAATATATTGTACTTCTAAGTATATTATTTACTTATTAAAAAATAATAATAAATTAAAGGACATTACATAAGTGGTTGATATAATAATGGACGTTCGATTTTAATGATTAGTTTAAAGAACAACTTTTTAATCAAACACAAAATATTAATTATTTTATTATTTCAATTATTTATGTTGAATTTCAATACTACCCTTCTTAAAGATAAATACAAGAAAATAAATATATAATTAAATTCAGAATTAAATCAATAAAAACCAATTCAAACACATATCACAAGAAAATCAAACAAGAAGATAAATAAAAGAAGGGTGTTCTTAAATGCACCCACATAATCTATCTTCTCACCCTACCAAAAGTCAAAGTTATGTTAATCTTAACATAAAAAATAGCGTAAATCCCCATTCTTCTCACCCCACTTTCTATACTTTGAAAAAATTGCCACTAATTTGTCTTCTCACCCACTTAAAATTTTAAAAATTAATTAAAAAACTTCATTTTTTTGCAACAAATAATCATCTACTATTTTCATTTAATTACATATATCTCATAAATGTAAGTTTATAATAAATATTCTTTAATTTTTATATTAAGTGCTAGATTTTTATTTTTATTTGATTTGGCACGATAACATTTTCAATGATATTTTTCTTAATTTATTCAATCTTTTTATTTGTGCATGCATGTAAAGTTTAATAAAACTCATGTTAAGTTATACAATTTCAAAGCTAAAAAATGTTTGTCTTAACATGTGCCTAATATGTTATAAATAATATATATATATATATATATGTGTGTGTGTGTGTGTGTTGCATTTTGTGCTCTTATTGTTTCAATATTTAAATTCTAAAATTACTCGTAAAAAAATATTGAAAAATGAAATAGTTTAGTGAGAAAATTTCTATCCTTTTAATATTTTGCAAGGTTATCGTTTTCTTGAGTCTCGAAAAAATAAATATCTTAGAAATCGAAAGTAACAAAATATTTTAATAAATGATTTATTTTTATAAAAACTATTTTATTTTTCCAATTCATTTTTTTCATTTTCATGAAAGATAACATTTTTTAAAAAGAAAGAAGAAAATATTTTTAAGTCATCAAAAAATCATTTAAGAACACCGTGGGTGAAAACACGGATTTTGTAGATGCATTTAAGAACACTTGGAAAAATTTATCACTATTCACTTTTTTCCTACGAGTTTTTTTCCTCTGTCATCTTTCTTCTAGTATTTTTGATAAAAATAAAATTGATCTTCTAATATCTTTGATGCAGTGAATTAAGACAGACTTATATAGTATATGACTTAATTATTACTTTTGCTAATTAATTAGTTAACTTCAATGGCTCCTCCGAGCCTTTGCAATCTAACCTAACTTATTACTCTATATCGCTCACATGTACATTTTAAAGAGAGAGATAGTTTACGTAAGTATGTATAAAAAAAAGTTAATAAAGAAAAGATAGCTTAAAGGCTTTTCTTTGAGTGTAATTAAGGTTTAAATTTTCATATATATTATAAAAGAATTAATTTAATTTTTGTTTTATTTATAAATATGTTGAATATAACTAATAAATTTTTTAAAATGCTTAAAAAATAAAGGATGATCTAAATTTAATTGGAAACGGAGTAAATATTTCAAATTTCTTTTGTATATCAAACATACTACTATATATATATGGATCAACTTCTGATCTTTTAATATTTTTGATGTAGTGAATTAAAACTTATATTTACTTATTTGATAAAAATAAAATTTGTAGACAAATTTAAAATATGAATAATAACTATGTAAGAGTAATGAATAATAAAAGATTATATGAAATATCATATAATTGTTAAAACTGTATTTATCATAATTAATATTTTGTATCTTCAGAGGTACTATTTAGACGAAATTTTTAATGAAATTTATGAACAACAATGTAATTTTTGTTTAATATGTCTTATAATAATGCAAAAATTAATATTATTTAATATTTTTACTTTTAGCGACAAAACTTTATCGTCTTTACATTGTTTTAGTAAACTCACCCCACCATTGGGGTGAAGTGCAAGATTTTTTAAAGATTTGATGGGGTGAGAAGAAAGTATTCCCACACTGGGGTGAAAAGACTGATTCTGTGGGTTTATTTGAGAACACCCTAAAAGAATTATTCAAAACAGTCAAATGAAGAAAATGTCTCAAATTAACTAGACATGCTATGAGAGTGAAGTTGCAAATATGTTTGAAGCACAATTCTCCCACATGATATTGTGGTCGTGATTTCCGCACTTTGTACTTAATTATATTAATCCATTAGATATTTTACAGTCAAGTGCGTACTCAGACGTTTTATTTATTAAGCATTCCATGTGTAGTGGTGGAAAACTTTTTGTGCACATGATGTGATCAACAGTTTCCCCTTTAGTAACTTAAAGAGTTTTGCCAAAATACATTTTTCTCTTTCATTTCTTTAACAAAAATACTAGCTATTGCTCGAACTTTCCCCTTTAAAATCAATCTAGCCTACAATCCGAATTTCAAATGTAGTTATTAGCCGCGGTGACTTAAAACATCTCTAACCATTGTGTATAATTTTGATTTGTGTAAAAATTTAAATGTTTTGTAAAAAAAATATCTCTAGCATCCTTTTACGAAACTTTGACCCCTAAATTTGGGTAAAAAGGTCATGTAAAATCAAACCCCCAATATACACATCCACATAATCTTTTTCACTCCTTAATTGTTTTACAAAAACTTTAAAATGATATAACTAAAAATCTAAAATTTAGTTTTTAGTAGAATATTTTTGAAATATGCTCATCAAGAGGTACAAAATAAGATCCATTATAACTATGAACTTTTGTATAAAAAAATTTCATACAAAATTATTGAACATTACATATAATGATGATACATTCCATTTGTGTGATTTTCATTAATTGGTCTATCTAAATTTTATACATGAATATCATTGGAGCACAAAATGGATATATATATATACAATTTATGTCTAAAAATATGTTACACATTGGATTTTACACAAAAAGAAATGTACAGAACAATTGGAGATGGTCTTATTTAGTTTTGGCATCACACAAATGCTTTTACCGGCAAATGGATTCTAGATAAATACCAAATTAAGAATCCAATTAATGGCTGACCACAATATTGATAGCAAGCAAGTAGTGCTAATTCAGAATTAATTTGAAGTACTTTCCATGCCAAACAATTAATTTGTCTGTGAAGATTTTGCAAACAAAATTAAGCATAAGAGAGAGTGAATTCAACCTTAAAAAAATCGCAAAAAATAATATTATAGAATTACATAGTTCAAGCAGATTAGAAACAGTGAATTCAAGTTGTGACTGATCATACCCCATTTTTGCAGATCCCGAGTGAGCCGGACAAGTATTCCTCGTTAGCTCATTCACCCATTGAACTATATAGAGAGCCCTCTTCTGACGGATTAGAAAATTCTTACGGATTATTTGCATTGGTGATTTTCGTATTTCGTTCTGCTAGGGCATAAGGTTTAAATTGTCCATCAACCTATCACCACACCGAATTAGATTCAACGTGATTAGATGAAGATAGTAACACAGAGATTAATAACTGCTCTGAAATTATTCAAATTTTCAAATTTGGCAGTTAACTTAGATTTACTAATCGTATATGGTAAGTTAAGTTTTCTTTCCCTAGATTTGCATAGTCAATTGCCTTTAAAAACATCAAATTAATTCATTGTTTTTTTTTTTATGATGTGGATAAGGCAAGCAAATAATTATTTTAATTATTTTTCTTAGATGTATTGATACAAGTACTACAAATGAGTACGTAACCAAGGGGTTCAATCATCCCAAACATATTTGTACATAAAAACTAAGTAGGAAAAATCTTCATCAAAAGTCTCTTTTACCAATATATAATTTCCATAAATTTCTTTTGTGCTAATATGGTTATGGGAATTTCACCTTTCCACCTTATTTAAATTCTTAAATTCACATACAAGATAGGTCTCAGTTTATGTCAAATCTATTCTAATACTTGAAATTACAAATTTTATATTTTATGAAAATACTAAAATTAAATCAAACGAGTACTACTGAATTCATGGGTTTTGAAGGACCTACAACCTTATTTCGGTTACTGCCCCTTTGTAACCCCCCTTTGAATTCTTGAGCTTGTATCCCTGGCCTTCGGGAGGAATTTTGATTCCAAACTCTTGGGCAAGCAGACTAATATGTTCTTCCATTATTTCTCCACCGGCCAAGGAAATGATTAAAGCCCATTTTAGGCAGGCAGACTAATATGTTCTTGCATTCACCCCATTTTAGGCATCGCCTTTTAACTGAACATCCCGGAATTTGGTACCACGACTGAAATTAATGCTATAAATAACGAATTGAGCGCTGTTTCACATGTGTTCATGCTGTTTCACATGTGTTCATGTTACTTGCGAATGCATCAACCTATGGAAACAAATAGGAGGAGAAGCGATCAAACTTCATCCGGATAAAATATAAATAACTCATTTAGATAAGGTAGCCTTGTTTTATTTTATCATTTTGACAAAAAAAGGTTCTTTTTTTATAGTAAAAAAGGCAAAATTAAACTACCACACACGAGAAAATACTAAAATAAACAAATAAAAGAAGCAAAATAATTTTGACAAATGGCTTCCCATGACAAATGAATTTGGGGGAACTTTTTTTGCTAAAATGATTTCATCTATATTTTCCCCCATTTAATAATTAATTAGAGACTTATACAAAAAAATTAATGACATCCGTAGTTTTGCCACCACACAAATTCTTTTACTGGTTAAGGCCAGATCTTCGAATTAAATCCGAAAAATAGCTCAAATGGCAAGAAAGAGCTCAACAGAAACTGTGTAAAAAACTTAGGAATTACAGATTAAAATCGAATAAGAAAATCAAGCTATAAGCTGAACAAAATGATTAGTTTTGTTCATAATGAATATACAACAAGGATCTAGTGCGGACAGTTTGTATATATACAGATCGTACAATCAGCAAAAGTTTTTGTTGCTAAAAATATATCTGAAGGTTTTCACGATGAATTCTGTCGCTATAAGGCCGATCTGTAAACAGACGGTCTGTACTAAATCAAGACCCATCATAAATACATATATATATATATACCTCATTTTTACAGATTCTGAGGGAAAGCCATGGAGGTAGAAAGTGGATCAAAGTGAGCGTGTCCATCTAGCTCGTTGCTTTTTCATTCCCCCTACATTGATTTTTTCTGAAAATCAAACTAATGAATTACATATACAGAGAATATATATATATATATAAAGATAGACAGATAGATAGATAGAGATCTACCTAGTTTTGATTCAACCAAAGCTACTTATAATCTCCAAGTTTCCTACGAATCTTTGAAAAACTAAACAAAAACTAAACGAACATATAATCTAATCTGGAAATCGAGATAGATGAACTCGTAACTGATGAGGAAACCTTGGCTGCTCACACACATATATATACACCACAGAACTCATCGTAATCATCGAAAACTAGGGGGCGATTTTGGTATTTCGTTCAGCTAGGGCATAGGGTTTAAATGGCCTATCAACCGATCGCCACACCCACTTAATTATTTGCCCATAAAACTAATTTCCTATTTGATTAATAGATATAAAAAGAAAATAAATTAAATAAAAATAAATAAGCAGAATTTTATATTCTGATTACGGATGGTAATAAAAAACTAACTGAGAATTTAGATTTAATGTGATTAGGTGAATATATTGAATAGAGTTATATTATTGTACTATAAAGGCTATTCAAATTTTTAGGTTTTCGCACGTAAAATAGATATGCTTGTTGTGCACGGTAAGTTTTCTTACGTTAAAATTTGCATAAGTGAGTGGGATTTAAAAACGTCAAATTAATTCATTGTTGTTATGTGCTTAATTATGCAACGGTAACAAGCAGTGGTGTAGTCAAGTCATTTTACTTCTGAAGTCATTTAATAGACTATTATCTATTTTGTGTAATGTGAAAAACAAAGGTATACGAAAATGGATTAATCTTTTTTCTATGCTTTTGTAGAGATAATTAAGAACTATATTGTACTTTTAAGTATAGTATTTACCTATTGATAGATTTTTCTTAAGTTGTTATACCGCAAGCAGTGGTGCCCACTCGACCCAAGGAGCGATCTCAAGTCCGAGTTTGACCAAATTAAAGAGTGAGGTTTGCAGTAGGTTTTCATTGTTTGTAGTTAAAGGGAGAGAGTTAGACCTCCTTTCTTAGAAAAAACAAAATGTGGCCCAGTGGCAAAAGCCACCTTTGGTTCCTGGTAGGGTCGAATTAGACAGGCCCCAAGTTTGAATCCTGGCAAGAAAAAAAAAATATTGTCCAGGCCGTCGCCAAGTGCAGTTCCACGTTGCTTAAGTTGTGGTATATTTGAATATATGATACATCTTTCTAGTGAACATACGGAGTCAAAGACTGTTAAGGGGTTGTATTTTACTATCTCAAGGGCCAATTAAAGATATATAAGTTGAAATACAATCAAGGTGTGTTTGGCAACACCAATTCCATGTTATGGTATTGGAATTGGAGCATAGTTTTAGAATTCTATTGTTTGGATATGTTAAAATGTTATGATTTTGGAATTCCACTAGAATTCAAAAACCATGATTTCTAAAGGATTGAATTCCATGAAGAGAGTAGACTTTTGTAATTCCAATTCCTATTGAATTCTTAAAAAAAATCACTTTTAATCACTACCCCCATCACTCCACCCCCACACAAACAACCCCCCCCCCCCCTCCCAATTAAAACAAACCCCAACAGGCACCCCACATCAACCCCTTACCCCCGCCAACAAACAGGCTACCATCCCCTGTTTCAGCACAAAAACATATACATATATACACTTACCACACCCCCAACTCCAAAGCCCCTGTTTTGTCTTCCCTGTAACACTTCTGTAGACACACACACATGATATATATATCTCATGTGTGTGTATGTGTATTAATATTAAACTTATATATATGTAAATTTATTGTCTCTAAACGCATTGTCTTTTTAGAATTTAAAATGAATTTGGCGATTTAGCCAAACAAACAAATTTTAAATTATATTAGAATTCAAAATGAAAGCTACAAGCAATCCAAACAATGGTATTATGATTCTATGGCATTGTAATTCTTGGATTTGCAATGCCATAGAATTATAATTCTAATAGAATTCTAAAACTATGTACCCAAACACACCCTTAGTTTATTTTTGGACAAAAGAGAAACGGTTCAAGGATAATTGAACTTTGTGAAAGCTTTGAAATGAACTTATAAAAATATTAAACAGATCAAAAAAACATAATAGGACACTACAATTGTTTCATTACAAACATCTACCCAACCTAGAAACAATTGCTTTAAACTTAATATGACATTACAACTGTTTCATTAGGGACATACTATTTTTTTTCTGGTAATAAAGTAAAAAAAATCTTGCGCGACAATATTTTTCACAAAAAAAATCAACAAATAGTATTTTTTAGAAATAAGGGTCTAGATATTATTATCATTTTGAAATAGGGAGCCGTTTTTTAATTTTGTTTTAAAATAAGGGTTTTGACTGAGTGCAAACTTAACTTTAAACAAAATTGTGTTTTGCGCAAATTTAACTTTACAATAAAAAAAATTAATATTGATTTTATTTGCATGATGTGTTTATATTTTTCAACAAGTATATTCTTATATTTCATTCATAAAATTTTAAAATAATGTCAAATAAATACAAATGCATAGTAATGTTTTAGAAAATAAGGAGTGAAAACTTAACTTTGCATAACTCTGAAAAAATTATTATGTGTACTTTCTAAAAAATAGGTTTTGAATATGTAATTTGTTAAAATTATTCTAAAGCACCATAAATTAAACATGTATTTATAATTAATAATATGCTCAAAAACATATAGTGCAAACTTAATTTTGCATGATTCCATTAAAAAAAATACAATTTAAAAATCTACTGCAAAGTTAATTTTGCACTATTTTTAGAGTTTGGTCAAATATAGGCCTTTAATTTACAAAAAAAATATTATTTCCTGGTTCTTTTGCATAAAATGACCCTAAGCGAAACCTTTCACAATCTCGAGTATTTAGTAAACGACACTTCTTATTTATCTAGCCACCTGATTTTATGCAAAAGAATTAGTTACTATGTGTCTTTTCTTGTAACTCAAGCACTGAGTTGAGAATCAGTAACATGAAAAAAAATTGTCATCAGAGTTAAGCAACATCTTTAGTATAATGAACACGATAAGCCATAAACTCACAAATGGTCATTGACGCTCAGTGGCATAATTAGCAATAAAAGTGATTTGCCAATAAAGAAAAAATAGAATAATAGCAATATTACCTCTAGAGCCTCTAACTAAATGATCATCTAATAAACTAGCTTACAACCAAAAGTAACACTGTAAATGTGTACATCATACTTAATATATATGCAAGTATCAAGTCCAACAATAAATTTATGTGCATATGCCATAATAGGAAAGAGGGGAGAAAATGATGCAACAACGTCAAAAGTCTGCAATAGCTAGAGGAGTCGTTAATTAAAAGAATAATTATACATGTTAACAGTTAAATTAAATGACCAAGTTAATTAAGAGTCTAAATATTGTGTCGAAAAGTGCATTAATCCATATCACTATTTGTCATTCAAAACATAGCCGTATCGACGTTGCCCCAACAGTTTGTGGAGTTTTTAGAAAAAATGGCCCCACGCTTGAGTTGCTAGCTAGTGCACGTAGTTTGTGCTTAACTCTTGTTTTATCAATTGTAATAATACAAAATCAATTCTCAAGGAAGTTTTCCTTTATGTTGATACTCTTTATACTGCTATCTTTACTTAAATCTCTACTGCATTCTTTTACAAGGTTCAATGAACTTTGTTTGCTACGACCAAGTCCAGTGCTTCATCCCATTAGAAGGAAAAAATGTGTTTTGTGACTACTAATAAGAATCATAAAAGTGTTTTTATGTATGGGTGTCATAAGAAGTTTAAGTAACCATCATAAAGGTACCATCTAAACTGACGATTTTGAGCCATAACCAGTAATGAAATGTAGTCTATTTAGGATGGTTTATGTATGTATATGCACGCACTTTTATAGATTCCGAGTGATATAGTCATGGATCTATAATTCTCACTTTTCTTTCTTACATGATAATATTGAAATTGAAATTGAAAGAGTATCAGAATAATGAATTTAAACGAGGGAGCTGAGACAAGGTGAAAAAGAAGAACTTTGACCTGATTAGAATGCTACATATTTTAATATAAGATTTGACCCAAAAAAAAATGAAGAACATCACAAAGGGGTAGATATATTATGTGGATAAGAGCGAGATGACTGAAAAAACAAATTGGGATCAATGACAAAATCCTATAACTGACAGGCACATATTTATAAAAGGGAAATATAGGGAAGGAATTGCCCTAAATTAAAATATACAAGGCTATTCCGGTAACTTCAAAATGTAGGGCTTAGTCTTAAATATATAAGTCCCTCATCTTGGTCCCGGCCACACAAAATTATGTATCATTTTGATTTTTTATTAGCTAAAGTTTGTCAAAAAAAGGATATTTTATTCGAGAAAAAATATAAATTTGTGAGTCGAGTGATCTTTTATTTTACTTCCTATTAAATTACGTGTGTGCTTTAAACTTACTAATAATGATGAATTTCCGCCATGCTTTAAGCTTAATCATGTTGACAAATACAAGTATAATGTGGTTCAATGAGAATACCGAAATGGATGTCTGAAAGTGTTACAAATTTGTTGTAATTTTAGCTTCTTTAATTTGTAATTCTGTTCTGAAAATGCTTGTCATGCCTGTCAAGTTTTGATTTACATTATATAGATTGCATGGTGAACAATAGTTTTACTCGCGGTATGAGTCCTGCAAACTAATATGAGTAGACAGAAACGAGCCCTATATAGTAATCAAAACTTCAATATAATGATTCAAAATGAGCCCTTTATAGTAATGAAAAATTAATTACAAGATTCGAAATGAGCCCAATATGATAATAAAAAAATAAATATAACAATTTCATAATTGACAATTATTTATATAATTTTTTTCCACTTAATTAAATTCAAAGTCAATCCCGGCTTAATTGTATTTCTTTTGCTTAGAGTTTTTTGTATTGCTTGACAAGACTCTCCTACCCAACTTAATGTTAAATGGTAATGTTACACATTACTTGGAAATAAAATTAAATACCGTTTCATACCCAGCTATGTATTTCTTTGTTTATTATTCTTCAAAATCCTTTTTTTAACTTAGGTTTATGCTCTGTCCCCATCCATCCTCTCAAATTATTCGGATGTATCCATCGATGGCATATGAAAAAAAAATGTCTCCACACTAATGTAGAACAATTTAACTCTTCACATTGCCAAAAAGATTTGAGTAATTTGCTTTAATAAGAAAAAATGAAGAAGAAAAAAGTAAGTCCACATCGATCGCATTATTTTATTATAAAAAATAAGTATATTTAAATAAGTTTTTATCTGCTTAAATTAACTACTAAGAATGTACAGATAATTTGTCTCAAACATGAATAATTTGTTCCGATTCGTAACATGGATAATGTGACATAAGCATGGACAATTGACAATAAACGTGAATATATGTAACGACTTAAGTATCCTACATAGATTGTGTATGGAAAAGTCCTTAGTATATATAATAGAGTGCAATGAAACTAACTTACAACTTTGGCTAGCCATTTTGTTTAAGAACCCATGTTGTTATATATTGTATTGAGTTATTAATAGTTTCCAACATTAAAGTTTCCTCATTTTTGCACTTTCGTCCATGAAGTTCATTTTTACATAACACCCGTCCTTAAAATTTACTCCCATTTTAGCTTTAGTCCAAAACCCCAATCTTGGTTAGGTTTTTGGATGAAAAAAACCATGTGTATTACATGTGGGTATTGTATTGGGATTAAACAATCAAACCATTATAATGCTTTAATTCCAAACTCATTTTGCCTTAGTTAAAGCCTTTATGATGCGGCGAAAATACTTCTGCGATTAGGTACCCAAGTGCAGGTTGTCAACTTATAATACTTGGAAAATCTAAGTGTCGAATCACAAGGATAGTTGGAAAGACGATGTGATGATTACGAATCCAAAGCTTTGTTAAGAGAATTTGATTGATTGATTTTAGTGGATGATTTTAAAGTCTTGCAACAAAAATTAAAGTGATATAACAATAGATGAGAAAAGGTTAAGGTATTATAGAATTCATTTGTTTTACAAAGTTATGTAGAATCAACCTCCTTTAAAGTTCTTAATGCAATTCTTAAGTGTTGAGTATTTTACCCTTTTTTAAGCAAAATGGTGTGGAGCAAAAGGCCCATATAAATGCCATATACAGAAAGGGTGTAAGCGAAATTCAACATAAGTGTATCTCACCTTTTTATCTTGTAACAAAGAGTGTGAAGCAAATGCAACATATTCTCATATAATGTTCAACCAAGATACAAACTTAAGATACATCAAAAGAAAAGGTATAAATTTAAACTAGGCATTTGAGAACTCATTGTTAGTTTTCCCTAGGTAATTGACTTGATAATGAAAATGGCTAACTACAAAGAATTTAACTCAATAAATTATAAAATTTTATTTGTCTAAAATTGGGAGGTCTAGCTAAAGGTCAAACTATTTTATTTAGATATATTTGATAAATACAAATTGAATCCTTAGAATGCTTAGTGAACTTGCTTATGAGAAAAATTTTAAAGATCATCTTTGGCAATACTTTAACTAAGAAGATGATGAGTCTCAAAATCACATAAAGTGTAAAAATTACTCAACATATCATTAAAGTATTCAAGGATTGGAATCTCAAATTTATGGTGTTTCCACGAATATTTAAAGACTAATCTTGCTTGGCAATGAAAAGTACTCATTCATAGAAGGAATTGACATAGGCTAGTAAGAAATACACAAGTGTATCATCTCCTCATTAATGCTTGAGATCTATGTACACAAGGCATATAAAGTCAAATCATCATATAAAAATTATCTTACTAGCTTATAAATGGTTGATTAAATGGAGAAGATGAAAGATTCAACAAGTATTTAACAATATTAATAATGGAATGAGAATTGAACTTACATAATTAATGCATTGCAAACCTCATCTTTTAGCAGTAGCAAAGAAATTTACTCCATAATAAATGTAGAGATAAGAATTATAGAAGTGAACTCCATTTCTCTCACTAAAAACTATTAAAAGCTCTCTATAAATTGAGAGATGGGAAGTAATAAAAGATATCATCGATCTCCAGCACAACAAAGAAGACTATAAATAAAAGTGTTGTGTTGTCTATCTCCTGTCTCTCCACTAAGAACCTAAAAATAAACAATATTTTTTCTATTTTTCATGGATAAATATACTAACTTGGATGCCTTTTGTCTCATGAAAAATTTCACTATCTTCGATTACTTTTGTCCCATGAAAAATTCAACTATCTTAAGATGCCTTTTGTGCATAAAAAATTCCACTATCTTGGAATCCTTTTGTCCCATGAAAAATCCTACTATTGTATTAAATATAATATTTCTTAAGATCTAAAGACACCAAAATAAACACAAAATGTTCCTTTTCATGCAATGTTAAATACAAAAGTGCTACGAGATTAATCACGAAATAAGTTGGCAAACCGAATAATTTAAAAGAGATAAACACGTTAACATCTCCGAAATTGAGCGTATGAATGACAATATTATGTATTTATCACTTAAATGAACCAAAATGCTTTAATTTGTTCGTTTCTTCTTTTTGCTATTTTTCCAACTCCACACTTTAATTTTACCCTAATTTGGTATTGAAACAAACATAAGTAAGAGTATTATAGTGGCTTAACCTTTTTGCCCCGCTACAGTACACACTTGCAACATAAATGTTATTTTCCGTCCAAAAACTTAACGGCATGTAAAGTTTTAGATTAAAGTGAAAACGGGAACAAACTTTAAGGACGAATATTATTCAAAATGAATTTCATGGATGAAAGTGCAAGTGGATAAACTTTAAGGGGGTAAATCATTAACAACTATATTGTATTAAAGCAAACCTAGGACAACTACCATGTTAATGTGTGGATATTATGGGCCATGTTTATGCAACTAATGGCCAGCAGAAATCGTTGGATGCAGCTAATGGGAAAGGTCTTGGTATATATGTGGGTGCAATAAACCTAACTTACAACTTGGGCTAGACTTTTTGAATGAGAATTAGGGTGGTTACAATATATAGTATTGCAATTAGCACATGTTATTTATATTGCGAACCATGTCCTAAGCCTAAATATCGTTTATAAACATTGATAGCAACGTAAGCACATGAAAACATTGAGATAGTCTCCTTTCAAAACTTACACTAACTTTTGAAGTTTTATATCATAGTTTATACATCCATCATTGAAAGAATATCAAAGATGGTACACCCTAAAATTAAAGCAATGCTTAATTAACTGCTACTAACTCTCGAAGCGCAATTAGCTAGCCACCACATACAAATCAAAATCGGTTACAATAATTGTCACAATGAATAGCGAGATTAGCTAAAATAACCATTATTACAATGAATACATTTTCCTGGACTAACAAATACAGAGAAAAGAGATACATTAATTAATGGATGCAGAGATGAGAATAACTACACACAGAGAGTTACCTATAGAGCTGTTGTCAGCATGTAATAACTTGGGTTCTCATTAGTCCAAGTTATTATAAAAGTTCAATGAACCCATATATGAGCCATATATCTCCTATGCCAAATTTACCGCTAGAAGGAACTTTCATTGGGACTCTTCTTACTTTAAAGACCAATGATTTTCATTCATGTTCATGACATTTTCATGTTCTTTACGTGCTTGTATGGCTATGAGTGATTAACATTTCTAAGAACTTTAAATTGTTAAATTCATATATATAAGTTCTCATAAGTCTTGTTAAGAGTTTGAATCTCCAAATGCTACAAGTCAAATTATAAGATGCTCAACACTTGAAATTACAAATTTTACATTCAAGGGAAAAACAAAGATTTGGAAATTACAAATTTTAGATACAAGAAAAACACTAAACTTGAACCAAACCAATACTTAATCAAAGAGTTCTAATGACCTACAAATTTCTATATTTCAGTTGGGACACAAGAAAAATCTCCTTAAGCTCAATAAGGATGGATGATATGATTCTCGCCTTTCGGCCTCTAATGTTAGTGACCCAATTTTTTTTTCCAATTGGTGGTTGCCATTCTTTTACCACTAAGTCTTGCAAACTTAGCTGGGCTAAATTTAACTGCACATCAAAATGGATAACCATTAAAATATGCACTCAATATTCTAAGCATGACTAAGTTAAAAATGTATATATACCTTTCTAGCTTGTGTAGTAGGGCCATAATAAACTGAAATGCCATGAACAACGATCTAATATTGAAAAGTTAGAATGCACAGAAGCGAACTAACTAATTAACCCTATGTTTGTTATTTGGCGGATGTATTATCAAAGACCAAATTTAATTGAATCAAAAACTAAACTTAGAATTTTATTAATTTTAATTCTGAAAAACCTGTTTAATATTTTCTAGTATGCAGCAATTAATAAAGTAATTAAACAGATAAGCAAACACCAGAATTAATGAAGTATTTCTGCAGTGCATGACTAATCTTCAACAATCCATTATATTCACAAAAGTTTACAAACTCGATTAATCGCAAATCGTATAGCATTGCAAAAGTTGAATAGTACAAGCTACCTGAAAAAGTTTCCACTTTTTGTGCATATAATCCTTCTATCTGAATCGCACAAATAGGTTCACAATGAATCACTTATCACGGTATAACACTGTTCTTTAACTCCGTTTGTGAATCACACGCACTTTATGATCTAATTTATTCTTTAAAGAAAGAACGTTTTATTTATCCTGAACAAAAAGTCATAAGATAGTTTTATATTTTGAGGTTTTAATCTCTTTCTAAAGCGTGAAAAACTCTCTCAAAACATTTGAAAAAATATCTTAAAGTTCCTTGTCCTAAGGGTTAATTTATATAAAAATATAGAGATCAATTCCCATTAGAAAAGGGTTAAAAATATTTAAAATAAAATTTTTTGCGATAAAAATACATCTTCTAAAAATAAAGGCCCGACGGGTTCAAATATAAAGCATTTACGGTTCTAAAATTTGAAATATAATTTCATGCTGAAAATGCGCCGGCCGGTCCAAGTTTCATTAACTTGTACCGATCCACCCCTTTGTTTCAACAAAAGAAGCTATAATTAGACTTTGTAATGGTACCTTGGCCCACTTGCATTAAAAGCAACCACATTTTATATAAGACAAAACTTCACCGCACATTTACAAACTAACTCACGTGGGTATGTTTTAAAATGTGAACTTTGACTTTTTCAAACTTTCTTTACTTTAATTATATATATATATATAATTAAATCTGTTTCTTTTTAAATTAATTTTTTATTTTTTTATTTTCATCGTGTTAAATTCATTTGGACTCTAAGTCGACTCAAATTTTTAGAGCAATTCTAATAATACATTAGGATTATATCTTAAGAGTTTTCTCATTAATTCGGTTGGCCGAAATTTTAATGACACGAGAAAAACACTAACAAAAATAATAATAAAAAATTAATTTGACACAAAAGGTTTTTTGTAAAAACACCACCTAAGAAATTAAATTCTATGCCAATACTCACCGTATCTATCTCGATATAATTCTTCAGTGCATCGCTTCGATAGTTTGACTTGCTTGTAATTCTTCATATATAAACTTGGACAACTCAAATAACTTACAAGTAAACATGTTTTTGTAAAAAGAATAAAGACAATTAAAATATAAACTTTACAGATATCGATTTTACAAGTATTCATTTTACTTGTGAATGCAGCAATCTATATAAACAAGCTGGAAGATATATGTTATGGTAAAGAATGGAAATAAGCTAATCAAAAGAGGAGATACGTACTAGTTCTGCGATGAAAAAAATAAAAAGGGCATTATACTTTAAAAGTAACAATACTACCTAGTTTAGGTTGTTTTTGATTTATCATTGTGCCAACAAATTTATATCTTTCAAGGAAAAAAAAATTAGGAAAAATATTAATTTTCCCAATAGGCTTTCCAAACAAATATTTCCCATTTTAATTGGGTCATATTAACGAATGTCCTAACGGCACATTTTACGCACCTATAAATAAAAAAATTCAATTATGACATGCATTAAATTAGACGCATAGTCTCATGCAAAGTAAAGCGTGATTCTTTCAATTCATAGTATGGATAACTACTTAACAGGTGTCCTTATGGTCCTTTTTAATCAAAAGTATTGTTGACTAATCCACCGGCGGATGGAACTTCTACCAAAAATGAAAATATTCAGCATCCACTGCAATTGCATAATTAGTTAAAAACATTTTGTATGGTAAGACAATTTGATCATCAAAGAATTATAGTGATTTCGACTGCAAAAATATCACAAAAACCACATTTAGAAAATTATTCTTGATCTTATACTACAAAAATAAAGTTAAAAAAAATGCCAAATTAAGCTAGTGCAAAAATTTGTTTCTGAAAATTTTCTAACAAACAAGGCTTTGGTGTTATAAATCTAGAAACAAAAGAAATCACACGCTTACAACAACTACTAAACAATTCAACAAACAAGAAATCACGTTTTACAGATTTTATAAACAAGATTGAGCATCAAGGGGTTTGTAGATTCCAGCTGAAGAAAAACCGAAAAACTTCAAAATTTCAGAGTAAAAGAAAATTGGTAACAAAACAAAATGAGTAGTTCTTCCACTTGGTTTCCTTTTATTCCAAGGGAACACATGTAGCTATTAAGTGGAAAACAGTGGAACACCTTCATCTGGTTTCCTTTTCTTCCACCTGCATAATTCTGCAAATCAAATCTATGAATACATACATATATAAACCTGTTAACGGATCGGATATGGACCAAATTATACAGTATCCAATTTCTATCCGGCTGAAATATGGAAAATACAATCTGTAAATTTGATGATAAGTTCCATAATAGTCATATTCAAATTTTTATCAAAATCAAAAATTGAAAAATTATCTGATTTTTCAAACTGGCTTAACATGAACTTTACCTAATTTTGATTGGTTGGACAAAAGCTCAGAGATAGGTATTGGATTTCTTTGAAAAGTTAAAGAACAAAAGAAGTTGGTACATATTTGTAGATCCTAGGAAAAGTGGTGGAGATCTAGAAGAGGTGTTAAAAAGAGATTAATTATTAGGAAACCCTAGTGCCCGACAAATATATATACACGCACCAAGGATATTTTTCTAAATAAATTATAAGGGCAATGTTGTAATTTGCAGAGATTAAGGCACAGACTTAGCATTGGGCTCCATAAACCCATTATAGCAAGACCCAATCTTTTGCACTTTGAGATTATAGTAAGACCCATTATATTTTTTTATTTTAATTTTATTTTATTAGAGACAAACTAAATATTTTTTAACTGAACTCCAATTCATTGAGCTTTATTTTCTATTACTTAATAAATCGTGTGCTGTAAATTTTTTAAAAATGATGAATATGCCACGCTTTAAGATCGACCATGGTGATTAATGCAATATGATATATGCAATTAAATAAAAATATCGACATGAGATTAAAAGTGCTATAATGCTTTTACCAATTTAGATTTTTTAACTCGTAATGCTAGAAAATTAATCATGCATGTTAAGTTTGTTTTCCTTTATGATAAACGCATAATATTGTCATGCATAAGCTCTTTCCCAGAGCCGATTGACGCGTTTATTGTTCTAATTTCGCCTAATTATCTTCTTATCTCGAGATTAGTGTCTTAACGAATTTTGTCTCTAATATCGCCTTACTCGGTGTGTTTTGTTGTGTTTCTATGTGTTTATAGGCATAGTATGCAATGGCCTTCGAGGAATTGATTAAGTCCTTGCCAAAAGCTTGCAAAAGTGCTGATTTGAAGAATTTCCAGCACCATGATCGATCATGGTACAAAATTCATCATCAGGGAGACCACACCATGATCGATCATGGGTTGGCTATGATCGATCATGGCCTAGCAACGACAGCCACCAACTACTACTTTTAGCCTTTTTTGGGGGATTTTTGCTTATAGATATTTTTCCTTGTTTATTTTATTAGTTTTTGTACATCTTTGGCTAGTTTTTAGTCCAAATGAAGTAGGTAAATAGGATTATCTTGATTTTCACACACAAGTTCTAGAGAAAAGGGAGAGCTTTTTTAGTGTGTTCTTTTTCATTTCTCTTGTAAGTTTTTAATTGTAAAAATGATTTATTCTTCTATAATATTTCTTCTTGCATTTATTATGGAGTAGTCTACTACTAAGGTTACGGAGGTGAATCGCGATACGATTTTCGGTAATTAATTTATCATTCTATGTTTAAAGTTTGTTAAATAATTGTGAATCATTTTCCTTGCCAAATCATTCATTCTTCAAGCTTTCTAGGTATTTTCATTTAAAAGATTAGACTCTTCATGCCTTGTATGTGTAGTGTTTGTTGATTAATGAAAATACAACATATTTACATGGTTCTAAAAAGCTAGTAGCTCATTTCTCCTATCTATGGATTTTTGTTCCTTTTTGTAGAGATTACGAAGAGTTCTTAAATTTCATAAATGATTTATAAATTTTTTAATCTAATCTTTGAATTACTTAACGATATTTTGAGTGCATTGTTCACTTTTAGTGATATTTAAACTCCTTATTGTCTTTCTGAAGTGATGATCGACTAGTTGATGAATTTATTCCACAAATTTCTTTATGTTTCATTGTCATGATTCGCTATTTAATTTTTATTCTTTTAAACTATGAGATTCCACATACATGCTTAATATAAAACTTTGTTGCGATGAGTTTGTCATCTCTACCTCAGATTAGCTTCATTGGGAATGGGTTGCCTAACTTCACACCCGTAGTTAAGAGATAGATATGATAACTTCATTTTTTGTGAAATTTTGTGATATTCTCTCTTGATATAGCTTCAACCTGAGAATGGGTTGCCTAGCTTCGCACCCTTTGCTATTAAGAGTTATCACAACATTTCCCATTTTTGAGAATATTGTGTTGAAATCTATGTATGAGATTGCAATTACCGTCTATTGTATTGCAAGCAACTTTCAAATATCTTAATGCTTTCTTACTAATTTACACAATCGTTTTTTACATTTCCGTTGTTTCACAACCAATCCAACTTACAAAACCAAATAAACCGTATAATTTGTAATCCATTCCATTCTTTTTCAACTATTCATGTGGTTCGACACTCGGACTTCCGAGACTATATTACAACTTGACGCGCCTGCACTTAGGCTACCACAATACGATATTTTATCGGCGTCACTTTATATTGCATGGTGAACGGCATTTAACACATTGTAAATTTTATTAATAGGTCTATTTTATGATGATTTCTAAATTTATATACAGCGGTGTCCAGAAGCATATTTTGACTACTCATGAGTTATTGTTTGAGATTGTTATCGTATATGTAGAACAAATTGTGTGGGTTAATTATAATTCGTCAGCAAAGATCTTGTTTGACAGTTTAATCAATTATTCCTTTATATAAAAGCATAAAAGTCGCACTTCATCTTGGATGTGTAGGGATCAGTGAAAAACCTCAAGTACTAAATGGAAAAGTTTACTTTTCTATCGCTAGACCTAAACTCGCCCTAAGTCCAAATGATGTTTAGCAGGGCAGCGATCCTATGAATGTAGTTGCTTTTGTTCATTGGATTCTGGAGGAACTACTCCATTACTGTAGATGACTTGTAGCTATTCTTTCTGAATGGCAGCCTCTAGTTCAACTTTTGCACCACTAAAAATTATCCAACATTTCTAACCGGTCAAGAAACAATGTACATGGGTTGTATGATATACCTCTTATGTGCACCTATGCTAGTTTGAGCTAGCTTGTTTAGGTTTAATTTAACAAATTTATTATAAGTGAGTCCACTTAATGGTAAAAATAGATAAAGGTAAACTTATATACAAACAAAAAAAAGAAAAAGAAGAAGAAGAAGGAGGAGGTAAATGAGGAATTGTTGGAAGGACCGAGCTACTCTAATGTGGTAAATTTGACATTATCAATATAGGAAGAATTTAGACTAGTGGGCACATTTTTGTTAACATCCTTTTTCTTCTCATAATAAGGAGGTCAATACATGTGAATTGTTGCAAATTAAAGCAGTGCTTAAGTTTGTTTGAAGGTCCCTTCGGATCGTCACATGTATCATAAAAAAATGTGGGTACATTTTTATATGTTCCTTAAACTATTTTTTGTGTTTACCTCTCAACCTCTAAAGTTTGACCTAAATCCGGCTCTCTGCTCATCCCCTTCCCCGTCCTAAATAGAAACACAATCTTCGCATGTATCCATAAATGGATAATTAGTAAAAATGACCCCTAAAGTTTGACCCAAATCCCTTTCTCGTCCCCAAAGTTCAATTTTCGGTTGAAACATCATTAAAGTTTCTAATTTTGGTTGAAGCATCCTTAAAGTTTCTAATTTCGGTTGAAGCATCCAAAATGCCCCTTAAAAAGTGGCTCGAGACAATTACACATGCTTGCCATCCATCTTTTTAATGGGTTATCCAGTTTTGGACGAGTGAGGAAAAATTAGAAACTTTAAGGACGCTTAAACCGAAAATTGAACTTCGGGGATGAGCGAGAGATTTTGGGTCAAACTTTAGGGGTAATTTTTGCTAATTACCCTACATATATAGACAAAAGTGATATGGGTCTTCAACTGATATTTTTTTTACCATGCCTGTTTGTGTATGTCAGTAAAAATTCAAATATTGTTTGTGTTTACTTGAGATCTTAGACAAAAAGGAAATTACTAGTTGTTACGAACTACTAGTTCTTATGCACGTAAAGTGTAAATTCAATTAATAATTATATGAAAATAATAGAATTGGTCTACTATAGAAAAACATTGTAACAAAAATTTGTCGCATTGAATTTTTTTAATAAATAGGTGGCTGAGTAGACTCTTGATCAAAGATATATAAGATAGTAGCATATTTTTACTAAGCTTTTTAAAGTATGTGGGATTATTAGGTACAGTACCAAACAATAATAACACCAATATAAGCAATAGATTATAGGATAAATGACCAATAAGCACAATGTACTTTACCACATTTTTCACTTATGCCAACAAACTTCATTTTCCATCAAAAGTACTAGTGAACTTTTTCAAAATTTTCACTTAGGTCCAAAACGTAACTTCCTCTAACGGAAATGTGATGTCGCAGCTGACGTGGCATTTTATCTGACGTGACTGCTGAGTTGATCAATAAGCACAATGTACTTTACCAAATTTTTCACTTTTGCGAACAAACTTCATTTTTTTTGGCCACCTTCATTAATTCCGGCTATCACCACCATTTTCTCCGACCATCTCCATTTTTTCTTGTTTTCTTCTTTAATCATCACCATAGCTCCACATTTTCATTATCTTCACTATAGTTCCACTTTTTCACATCCATTAATTCCGGCCATCACCTCTATTGATTCCATCCATCTCCACCATTGATTCTGGCCACCTCCATTGATGAAGATAGAGAATGATTCTGGCCTTCCCTTTCCACCTCCACTAATTCCGGCCATCACCATTAATGAAGAGAGAGAATGATTCGGCCAACTCCCTTTTCACCTCCATTAATTCCGGTCATCACCACCATTGATTCCGGCGACCTCCATTGATTCCGAAAAACAACACTGAGCTACCGAAAAACCATCACCGTGGTCAACTCTTCCTTTCTCAACCATTGGCATACTATTTGATGAAGAAAGAGAATGGATTGGGAAGAAGAAAAAGGATGAGAGAAAGAGAGAGAGAGAGAGAGAGAGAGAGAGAGAGAGAGAGAGAGAGAAAATTGACAACTCAGATGCCAACTCAGCGCCACGTCAGATAAAATGCCACGTCAGCTGCCACGTCACACTTCTGTTAGAGAAATTTAACGGAAGTTACGTTTTGGACCTAAGTGAAAAAAATAGAAAAAGTTCAATGGTACTTTTGATGGAAAATGGAGTTTGTTGGCATAAGTGAAAAACGTGGTACAGTACATTGTGCTTATTGGTCATTTAGGCTAGATTATATAACAAAAAAATATAAAAATGGTAAAAAAAAAGTTCAATTGCGTCCAATGATGTATAACATAATGTTTTACCGAGCCACAACTATAATGTATTCATTTTTTATTTTTGCTTTAGACATTAAACATAATTATAAATTAACAACAAGTTTTATAATATATAGATGAATCTAAATTTATAATGATAAGAACAATCACGTAAAATAGAGTTAATATACATACTTTTGTGGTGAACTTTGGAATAAAATTCTAATTCACGCTAAAAGCTTTGTAATTTTATTACGATCTATTAAATCGTTTCCTTCTAAGAAATTTGTTATGAAGTTATAGAGAAGTCTTATACAGCACATCTAATTCAACACAAACTCTAATGTATTTAATTATTCTAGCCAAATAAAGTTGAGTTTAAATTTATTTTGAATACTAATACTAATGCTAAAATAAAAATATATGGAATAATACAGTTTTATTTAATGTGAATCTTAGAATCTTTTGTTTAAAAGTAAGAGGCATATTTGTCGATAAAAAAAGGAAAAAATACTTAAGTTATTCATACTTATATATATGTACTAGGTTTTCTGCGCGTTTGCACAAGGGTTTAGTATTTGATTGTCTAGGAGACATTGAACTTTTGAACCCTAACAAAATTACATGGTAAACTTAATAACGCCGCCAAAATAGCGCGTTGTGTTATAGCCCAAGTGCAGGCACGTCAAGTTGTAATATAGTCTCGGAAGTCCGAGTGTCGAACCACAGGGATAAGTGAAAAGGAATGGAATGGATTACGGATTTTACGGTTTTCAGATTTTGTGTGAATTGGATTTCTTGTAGAACAACGTAAATGTAAAACAGTTGTGAAAATTAATAATAAAGCACTAAGGTAGGTGGAGGTTAGTTACGATTTAAGAGACAGTGATCACTAGCTCATACAAAGATTTCAACACAAGGTTTCTCGAGATATGGGGAATGTTAGTGTATCTCTCAATAGCAAAGGGTGCGACGCTAGGTGACTCATTCCCGGATTGAAGCTATATCAAGAAAGAGACAAACGACATTCCACCAAAGACAAGGTTATCATTCCTACCTCTTAGCTACGGGTGTGAAGCAAGGCAACCCATTCCCGATGAAGTTAATCCGAGATAGATATGACAAACTCATCATAAAAAGATTTAACATAAAGCGAGTGTATGATATCTCATGATTTAAAGAATGAAAATTAGAAAGTGAATCCTAACAATGAAACGGAATGAGGTTTATGGGATAAATTTGTCATCTCATCATTTATCACTCATGGTAGAAAATAAAGAGTCTAAGTATCACATAAAGTGTAAGAAGCACTCAATATATCAATAAATGAATCAAAGATAAGCTAACAAATTTATAATCCATCTATGGAGTTTTATGAACTATTTATAATTCCTACAAAAAGGTCAAAAACTCCATGAATGGGGGAAAAAGACTACAAGCTTTCTAGAACCATATAAATATGTTGTATGATCATTAACAACCAAGAACTAAATATACAAGGCATATAAAGTCTTAACTTATCATGAAAATACCTAGAAAGCTTGAAAGAATGGATGATATGATGAAGAAGAAGAAGATTCATAAATATTTATCAAACTTTAAATATGGATTGAGCCATTAATCACCAAAAATCATATCGCAATCAACCTCCGTAACCTTAGTAAGAGACTACTCCATAATAGATGCAAAAACAAATATTATAGAAGAAGAAATCATTCTTACAAATCAAAACACTTACAAGGAAAAATGAAGAACAATACAACTTTAGCTCTTCCTTCTCTCTAGAACTTTCTAGTGTGTCTCCTTAGATAATGATCTATCTCTACTCCCTTAGACTAAAACAATAGCTAAAGGAGTACAAAAACTAATAAAATAAACAAAAAGAAATATCTAGGAACCAAAACCCCCGAAATAAGGCTAAAAGCAGGAGTTGGTGAATGTCCCCGCCAGGACATGATCGATCATGGGGTCCTCTGCTCTGAAGGCCAATTTGCACCATGATCGATCATGGTATACCCATGATCGATCATGCTTCTGGGAAATTCCTCAGATCAGCATTTTGCGAGCTTTTGACTAGCGCTTGATCAATTCTTCGAACGCCATTGCATCCTATGCCTATAAACACATAGAAGCACAACAAAAGCACACCTAGCGGGACGATGTTAGATGCAAAACTCGCTAAGACACTAATCTTGAGATAAGAGGATAATTAGGCAGAATTAAAGCAACAAACGCGTCAAGCGACTCCGGGAAAGAGCTTATGCATGACAATATTATGCGTTTATCACTTAATAAGGGACATATTATATTTATATGTTCTAAATGATTTTTGGACAACAAAAAAGTTCTAAATGATTTGTTTGCTAACCTTTTCATCCCTCAAATCATTTTTTAATCTTTCTTTTTCCATTATTGAATGTCTCCAGCATTCTTTGTCAAAGTACTGTGGCTTTAATAGTTCAATTTCTCTCATTCGCTTTCAGAGAATTAATCAACCTTATTTGCTGGGATACCATCACTTCAATAAAAAAATTCTAGATATAAAAACTTAAGGATTTATGCTAAAATAAGAATAATTACAAAGAAATCAACCCACAAAGAAGAAAGCCCTAACAAATCACAAAATTGATAAAAGAGAGGCCAATGCCTTCATTGGACCATTTAAATTTTACACATGAATACCATTAGAGCACAAAATGAATATATGTATTATTTATGTCTAAAAATCTGTTACACATAGAATTTTACACTAAAAAATATACAAAACAATTGGAGATGCTCTTATTTAGTTTTGGCATCACACAAATGCTTTTACTGGAAAAAGGATTCTAAATAAATACAAAATTAAGAATCCAATTAATGGATCACCACAATATTGATGGCAATCAAATAGTGCTAATTCAGAATTAATTGTCGTACTTTCCGTGCCAAGCAATTCAATTTTTTTATGCAGATTTTGTAAACAAAATTAAGTATAAGAGAGAGTGAATTCAAGCTAAAACAAAACGCAAAAAATAATAATATAGAATTACATCGTTAAAGCAGATTAGAAACTGTGAATTCAAGTTATGATTGCTATCCCTTTTTTACAGATGCCGAGTGAGCCGGACAAGTACTCATCCTGAAAGCTCTCTTCTTCCCTTCCACACAGATTATAAAATTTTGAAGGATTATTTGCGTTGGTGATTTTCGTATTTCGTACTGCTAGGGCATAAGGTTTAAATGGTCCATCAACGTATCACCACACCGAATTAATTTTTTTGCCACTTTAATCACTATCCAATTTGATTATTAATTAGATCTAAAGAGAAAATAAATTAAATGAGCAGAATTTTATTTTCTGATTATTTTTATAAAAAAATTAATTGACGATTTAGATTCGATGTTATTAGATCAAGATGGTAAAATAGAGGTTTATTAATTAGTGCTCTGAAATTATTCAAATTTTCAAATTTGGCAGGTAACGTTGGATTTGCTAATCGTATATGGTAAGTTAAGTCTTCTTACACTAGATCGATTTGCATAGTCAATTGCCTTTAAAAACGTCAAATTAGTTCATTGTTTTTATTTTTGATGTGGATAAGACAAGCAAAGAATTACTTTAATTATTTTTCTTAGATATATTGATACAAGTACTACAAATGAGTAACCAAAGGGTGGGTTCAATCATCCCAAACATATTTGTAAATAAAAAAAGTAGGAAAAACCTTCATAAAATGTCTCTTTGGCCAATATATATATAATTTCCATAAATTTCTTTAGTGCTAATATGGTTATGGGAATTTCACCTTTCCAGCATATTTAAATTCTTAAATACACATACCAGCTAGGTCTCATAGTTTATGTCAAATCTAGTCTAATACTTGAAATTACAAAATTTTACGTTCTATGAAAATACTAAAATTCAAATCAAACGAGTACTAGTGAATTCATGGGTTTTGAAGGACCTACAACCCTATTTCGGTTGCTGCCCCTTCGTAACCCTTTGAATTCTTGAGCTTGTATCCCTCTGTGGCCTCCGGGAAGAATTTTGATTCCAAACTTTTGGGCAAGCAGACTAATATGTTCTTCCATTATTTCTCCACAAGCCAAGCTTCTATCCCTTTGTGGCCTCCGGGAAGAATTTTGATTCTAAACTCTAGGGCAAGCAGACTAATATGTTCTTCCATTATTTCTCCACAAACCAAGGAAATGATTAAGGCCCCACTCGAGCCCGCACTCACCAAATTTTAGGCATCGCCTTTTTACTGCACATCCTGGAACTTGGTACCATGACCGAAATGCTATAAATAATGAACTGATTGCTGTTTCACATATGTTCATGTTACTTGCAAATGTATCAACCTGTGGAAACAAATAGGAAGACAAGCGGTCAAACTTCATCAGGATAAAATATAAATAATTCTTTAGAAAATGAGGCCTTATTTTATTTGATCATTTTGACAAAAAAAGTTATTCTTTATAGCAAAAAAGGAAAAATTAAACTACCACACATGAGAAAATTCTAAAATAAACAAATAAAGGAAGAAAAATAATTTTGACAAATGGCCTTCTTACATGACAAAAGAATTTGTGAGAACTATAATTTGATCTATATTTTCCCCCTTTTAAGTAGTAATTAGAGACTTATACCCAAAAAATTAGTGACACTTATAGTTTTGTCCCCTTACAAATTCTTTTACTAGTTAAGGGCAGATCTTCAAATTAAATCCAAAAATAGCTCAGCAGAACATTGATGGCAAGAAATAGCTCAACAGTAACACTTTAAAAAAACTTATGAATTACAGATTAAAATCTAATAAGAAAATCAAGCTATAAACTGAACAAAATGATTAGTTCTGTTCATAATGAATATACAGCGAGGATCTGGGGCAAATAATTTGAATATATACAGATCGCACGATCAGCAAAAGTTTTTGTCGCCAAAAATATATCCTAAGATTTTCTCAATGAAATTTGCCGCTATATGGCCGATCCGTAAATATACAGTATGTACTAAATCAAGACCCATCATAAATATATATATATACCTCATTTTTACAGATTCTAAGGGAAAGCCGTGGAGGTAGAAAGTGGATCAAAGTGAGTGTGTCCTTCATCTAGCTCGTTGCCTTCTCGTTCCCTCTACATTGAAGTTTTCTGAAAATCAAACAAATGAATTACATATACAGACAATATATATACAGAGAGAGAGAGAGAGAGAGAGAGAGAGAGAGAGATTTACTTAGTTTTGATTGAACCAAAGCTACTTATAATCTCCAAGTTTTCTTCGAATCTTTGAAAAACTAAACAAAAATGTTATAATCTAATATGGAAATAAGGCGGAAATCGAGATAGATGGATTCGAAACAGATGAGGAAACCCTGTGTGCTCACACACATATATACACCACGGAATTCATCGTAATCATCGAAAAGTAGGGGCTGATTTTGGTATTTCCTTCAGTTAGGGCATAGGGGTTAAATGGCCCATCAACCCATCGCCACACCCAATAAATTATTTGCCCATAAAACTAATTTCCTATTTGAATAGTAGATATAAAATGAAAAGAAAACAAATTAAAATAAATAAGCAGAAATTTTTATTCCGATTATGGATGGTAATAAAAAACTAATTGAGAATTTAGATTTAATGTGATTATTGAAATAGAGTTATATTGTTTTAATAAAGGCTATTCAAATTTTTAGGTTTTGGCACTTAAGGTTGATATGCTTGTCGTGCACGGTAAGTTTTCTTACACTATAATTTGCAAAATGAGTGGCATTTAAAAACGCCAAATTGAGTCATTGTTGTTATATGCTTATGCAACAGTAATAAGCAGTGGTGTAGTTAGGTCATTTTACTTCTGAAGTCATTTAATAAACTATTATCTATTTTGTGTAATGTGAAAAACACAGGTACACGAAAATGGTTTTATCTTTTTTCTATGCTTTTGTAGAATTAATTAATAACTATATCGTACTTCTAAGTATATTATTTACCTATTGATAGATTTTGCTTAAGTTGTTATACCGCAAGCAGTGGTGCCCACTCAACCCAAGAAGAAATGCCAAGTCCGAGTCCAACCAAATTAAGGTGAGGTTTGCAGTAGGTTTTCATTGTTTGTACTTAAGGAGAGAGAGTTAAACCTCCCTTTTTGGAAAATACAAAATGTGGCCTAGCGGCAAAAGCCACCTTGGGTTCCTGCTGGGGTCGAATTAGACACATCCTAAGTTTGAATCCTAGAAAAAAAAAATTGTACGTGCAAGCTAGTGCCAGGTGCAATTCCACACTGCTTAAGTTGTGGTATAATTGAATGATACATCTTTCCGGTGCGCATATGGGTTCAAAGACCTTTAAGGGGTCGTATTTTACTCTGTAAAGGGCCAATCAAAGATAAACCAGTGGAAATACAACTAGTTTATTTTTGGATAAAAGAGAAACAGTTCAAGGATAGTTGAACCTTGTGAAAGCTTTGAAATGAACTTATAAAAATATTAAATAGATCAAAAAAACTTAATATGACACTATAGTTGTTTCATTAAGGACATCTACCCAACTTAGAAACAACTGCTTTAAGCCAGCTTACCATCTATCATGGTGGTGGTTGTTTTGGTACATACTAATTTTTATTTTTTTTTGTCAAAATGAGGTAAAAGGTTTTGTGTGACAATGTTTTTCACAAAAAAAATACACCAATAAATAGTATTTTTTAAAAATAAGGGTTTAGATATCATTATCATTTTGACATAAGGAGTATCCACTTCAAGAAAATCTATCTTTTCCGACAAATTTTGAGTGGACATACAAAAATTTTGTTGGCGCAAACGTTTTTACTTGACAAATTTAGATACTTGTCGACGAGTTAGTGTTTTAGCCAACAAATACGTTTTCGGCAAAAATATTTCTAGTAGACAAACGTAATTTTGTTGGGTAAGGTTTTGGCAGGGTATTTCCCTTCCTATTGAAAATTTTAGCTCTCAAGGTTTTTTCTTGCAACCGACGGTGTCTTTTTGACAAATTATATTCTGTCAACTAAAAATAAAAATTTAATAATTAATTAATTAATTAATTTTATTATTTTTATTATTTTTGTTTGGAAAAACTCTTCCAATATGTAAATATTTTAATCTAATTAGAGAAAAAATATTCTCTCTTCAACCCCGAAAATCTCTACCCCTCTCTACCATACACCTCCTTCCCGTCGCCATAAGCGCCTTCTAACATCTCTACGCTCGATCTTTTAACATGATAAATGCATAATATTGTCATTCATACAATCCTTTACGGAGTTTCTTGACGTGTTTGTTGTATTAATTTTGTCTAATTATCCATTTATCTCTAGATTAGTTCCTTAGTGAGACTTGTATATAATGTGGCCAAGTTGGTGTTTTTGTGTAGTTTCTTATGTATTTGTAGGTGTGAAAATCATCAGCCCCTCAAGAATTATTCAAAAGCAAGTTTAGAGGAAAGCTAAAGTGCTGAGTGAAGAAATCCCAGACCCATGATCGATCATGGGTTTACCATGATCGATCATGGTGCATAAATCCTAACTCCAGAATACTCCATGATCGATCATGGCCCTGGGCAACTTACTCATTTCTCACCTAAAATGGGCTATTTTTGTGGTTCAAGTTATTTTAGATATTTAAATTAGATATTTTGTAACTTTTTAGTATATCTTATTTTTCTTAACTTCTAGGCTAAGTTATCTTGCTTTGTAAGAATAATTTCTTCTTCTATAATATTTGTTCTTGCATCTATTATGAAGTAGTCTTTTACTAAGGTTACGGAGGTGAATCGCGATATAATTTTTTGGAATTAATTTCTCAATCCATGTTTAAAGTTTGTCAAATAATTGTGAATCATTTTCCTTTCTAAATCTTTCATTCTACAAGCTTTCTAGGTATTTTCATTCAAAGATTAGACTTTTCATGCCTTGTATGCTTAATGCTTGTCGATTAATGAAAATACAACATATTTTTATGGTTCTAAAAAGCTTGTAGCTCACTTTCCCCATCTATGGATTTATGTTCCTTTTTATAGAAATTACGAAGAGTTCTTAAATTCCATAGATAATTTATAAATTTGTTAATCTAGTTTTTGAATTACTTAACGATATTTTGAGTACTTTGTATACTTTACGTGTTATTTAGACTCCCTATTGTCTTTCTTAAGTAATGATCGGCTAGTTGGTGAACTTATTCGGCAAACTTCATTCCGTGCCATTGTGGTGATTCACTAATTAATTTTCGTTTTGTTAAACAATGAGATTTCACACATAATGCTTAATATAAAACTTTGTTACGATGAGGTTATCATCTCTACCTAGGACTAGCTTCATTGGGAATGGGTTGCCTAACTTCACACCTGTAGCTAAGAGATAGATATGATGGCTTCATCTTTGGTGAAATTTTGTAATATTCTCTGTTGATATAGTTTCAATCCGGGAATGAGTTGTCTAACTTTGCACCCTTTGCTACTGAGAGTAATCACAATGTTCCCCATTTTTGAGGACTTTATGTTGAAATCTATGTATGAGATTGCAAATACTGACTATTGTATCGCAACTAACTTCCCAATACCTTAGTGCTTTCTTATCACTTTTCACAACCAATTTACATTTCCGTTGTTTCACAACCAATCCAACTTATAAAACCAGAAAAATTGTATCATCCGTAATCCATTCCATTCCATTCCTTTTTAATTATCCATGTGGTTCGACACTCGGACTTCCGAGACTTTATTACTACATGACGTGCTTGAACTTGGGCTACCACAACGCAATATTCTATCGGCGCTATTTCCGGGGATAGGGTAAAAGGAGGATTTCGGGTTTTGTATAAAACCATTTGGTAAGTATCTCTCCATTTATTTAATTTATTTTTTTCGCTTATTCTTGTTTTGTTTTTAGAGTTTTCAATGAGCAATTCGAACAATTTTCCCTGCCTATGCAAGGGCAATTGTTTGTGAAAATTTGAATTAACCCTCCCCCATCACCAAGACCAGTGCCCACTTGCAACGTACATGTTCTTTTCCGTCCAAAAACTTAACGGCGTGTAGAGTTTTAGACTAAAGTGAAAACAGGAACAAACTTTAAGGACAAATACTATGCAAAATGAATTTCATCGATGAAAGTGCAAAAGTGGGTAAACTTTAAGGGGCTAAATCATTAACAACTCTATTGTATTAGAGCAAACCTTTGACGACTACCATGTTAATGTGTGGATATTATGGGCCGTGTTTATGCAACTAGTGGCAACCGAAAATCGTTGGATGCAGCTAATGGGAAAGTTCTTGGTATATATATGTGGGTGCAATGAACTTAACATAAAACTTGGGCTAGACTTTTTGATTGAGAATTAGGGTGGTTACAATATATAGTATTGCAATTAGCACATGTTATTTATATTTCGAACAATGTCCTAAGCCTAAATATCATTTATAAACATTAATAGTAATGTGAGCACATGAAAACATTGGGATAGTCTCCTTTCAAAACTTACACCAACTTTTGAAGGTTTATATCATAGTTTATACATCCCTTATCGAAGGAATATCAAAGATGGTACACCCTAAAATTAAAGCAATGCTTAATTAACTGCTACTAACTCTAGAGGCGCAATTAGCTAGCCACCACATAAAATCAAAATCGGTTACAATAATTGTCACAATGAATAGCGAGATTAGCTAAAATAACCATTATTCCAATTAATACATTTTCCTAGACTAAGAAATACAGGGAAAAGAGATACATTAATTAATGGGTGTAGAGATGCAAATAATTACACACAGAGAGTTACATATAGAGCTGTTGTCAGCATGTAATAACTTGGTTCTCATTAGTCCAAGTTATTATAAAAGTTCAATGAACCCATATATAAGCCATATATTTCCTATACCAAATTTACCTCTAGAAGGAACTTTCATTGGGACTCTTCTTACTTTAAAGACCAATGATTTTCATTCATGTGCATGACATTTTCATGTTCTTTACATGCTTGTATGGCTAAGAGTGATTAACATTTCTAGGAACTTTAAATTGTGAAATTCATATATATATAAGTTCTCGTAAGTCTTGTTAAGAGTTTGCATCTCCAAATGCTACAAGTCAAATTATAAGATGCTCAACACTTGAAATTACAAATTTTACATTCAAGGGAAACACAAAGATTTGGAAATTAAAAATTTTAGATACAAGAAAAACACTAAACTTGAACCAAACCAATACTTAATCAAAGAGTTCTAATGACCTACAAATTTATATATTTCAGTTGGCATACAAGAAAAATCTCCTTAAGCTCAATAAGGAGGGATGATACGATCCTCGCTTTTCGGCCTCTAATGTTAGTGACCCAATTTTTTTTCTTCCAATTGGCGGTTGCCATTCTTTTACCACCAAGTCTTGCAAACTTAGCTGGGTTAAATTTTATTGCACATCAAAATGGATAACCATTAAAATATGCACTCAATATTCTAAGCATGACTAAGTTAAAAATGTATATATACCTTTCTAGCATGTGTAGTAGGGCCATAATAAACTGAAATGCCATGAACAACGATCTAATATTGAAAAGTTAGAAAGCATAGAAGCGAATTAAACTTAGAATTTTATGAATTTTAATTCTGGAAAACTTGTTTAATCTTTTCTAGTACGCAGCAATTAATAAAGTAATTAAACAGATAAGCAAACCTCAGAATTAATGAGGTATTCCTGCAATGCAGAACTAATCTTCAATAATCTATTATATATATGCAAAAAAATTTACAAACTCGATTAATGGCAAATTGTATAGACTTACAAAAGTTGAATAGCACAAGCTACTTGAAAAAGTCTCCACTTTCTGTGTGTATAATCCTCCTATCCGAATCACACGAATAGGTTCACAATGAATCACTCGCCACGGTATAACACTATTCTTTAACTCCGTTTGCGAATCACACACACTTTGTGATCTGATTTATTCTTTAAAGAAGGAACGCTTTCTTTATCATGAATAAAAAGTCCTAAGGTAGTTTTATATTTTGAAGTTTTAATCTCTTTCTAAAGCGTGAAAAACTCTCTCAAATCATATGTAATAGTATCTTAAAGTTTCTTACCTTAAGGGTCAATTTATATAAAAATATAGAGATCAATTCTCATTAAAAAAAGATTAAAAATATTTAAAATAAAATGTTTTGCGATAAAAATACATCTTCTACAAATAAAGCTAGACAGCTTCGAATATGAAGCATTTACGGTTCTAAAATTTGAAAAATAATTTCATGCCTTGAAAATGCGCCGGCCGGTCCAAGTTTCGTTTACTGAGTTTTTTTTACAAATAGGCTACTTTTCAAACTTATTTAGAGAAATGGGGGTGTTTTCATCTTATTGGTAGGAATGGGGTAGGTTAAAAAACGCCACTAAGAGTGGCGATTTTACATATAAAAACGCTATTAAGAGTAGCGATTTTAAGGTTTCTTAAAAAAAAAAAAAAAAAAAAAAATCTAAAATCGCTATTATTTATGGCGATTTTACCCATAAAAACGCCACTACAAATGGCGATTTTAAGCTTCTGAAAAAAAAAAAAAAAAAAAAAAAAAAAAAAAAAAAAAAAAAAAAAAAAACGCTTTTCATTGTGGCGATTTTACCCATAAAAACGCTAGTTAGGGTGGCGATTTTAAGCCAGATATTTTCTTTGCAAACCCTTCTTTCCCTCATTTCATTGCTTCGTTTCATTCATCCTATCTTGCAAACTTAAGCGAGCGCCGCAGAGACGACCATTTTTCATTCTTCTCTTATATAATTTCTTCAAAATCTTACATTTTTTTTTTAATCTTTCATTTTCTCCTCAGTTCAAAAAGACTTCAGGTATGTATATTTATGATTTAATCTTTTATTTTATTGTTGTATTTTAAATTTTTGCATATTGCATATATGTGATTTTATGTATATGTGTATAATGTATGTATTTGTGTTTCTTAGTATATAGATGTATAATGTATGTATTTGTGTTTCCTAAGTGTTAAAAGTCTTGCTCTTAGAAGTAAGATATCAAATATTCAACCTAAATGACTTTGGGAATCCTCTGCCATTTGGGTGTGACGGAAGAAATATAATATGTACATATTATTTTTTTTAGTCCTTCTTTCTTGATGAACACAACATGTTGACGCAAATCAAATTTTTAGAATTTTAGTCATATTTTTACAAGACTAACATATTAACATATACGCATACAATACAAAAATTATATTTTATGTCTATTTTTTTTCAATGATTATCATGTTAACATGTGTATATCGCTTCATTAAATTAAGACAAATATAGTATAATTATCTTAAAAATAAAAGAAAAAAATTTAAAATAATGGAGGAGGTAATTAATTACACATTTCAAAATACTATCCACCAACACTCTAATATTATCTTGGTTCTAGTACACTGATTCAATGATTATCGTGTTAACATGTGTATATTGCCTCATTAAATAAAGACAAATATAATGTTGTTGTCTTAATAATAAAAACAAATATAAAATATAAAATATAAAATAATAGCGGCACTAATTACACTTTTTAAAATATCTTCTGACATTTTAAATTTTTTTTTCATTATTTTGAAGAATGTATGTACACATTTGTGTTTATTATAATTAAATAATAATTTAGAAAAAAATGTTTATTATTTTAAAATTTTGATTTATTATCAGTTAGTGATAAGTTGAATTTATTGTGTTAAAGGTGAGTAATGGCAACCAGACAAGTATTTGTGCTTCTATATTGGGGCGGTAATATTATTAACGGAGAGAATGGATGGGGTTATAATATGCAGCATAGAAGAGGTATTGTGTTAAGTGAATGTAGTACTTATTCGGAATTAGTACAAAATATATATTCTGCAATGGATGTTGACCGATCGCCGTCCACCTTGAAGATTGTATGCAGATGTCCAATGTTTGTAACCCCAAATACCTGCAACTACTTCCTTCATGAAATTAACGATGACGGAAGTTTACAATTTGCAATAGCTACCATTTTCAATGCTCCATTTGTCAATGTAATTGAAATGTATGTAGAGAAAATTGAACTGAATTATGATGCGCTCCCAATTAGGCAAAATATTCCATTGTCTGGGTTGTATAGCTCACCACAATCGACGCAATGCATTCCTATTTCGAACTTGCCTTCCAGTTCGCGAAGTAATAAGAAAAAATGTAGTTCATCTCAACCCATACCCGAACCCATGTATGAGTGTGGATATGGTATAGAGTATGACGAGGCCACTGATGAGGACACCGATTGGGGGTCAGAATCTGATAGTCTAATAGAAGGCAGCGACTCTGAAAGTGATGAATGCGAAGAATCGAACCATATTGAGGAGGTTGCGGAAGATATACCGGCGTTCTACACAAATTTTAATGTTACGTATGTGGACCAGGAGGTGATGATGAATGAGCATTTGGTTGATGAAAATGAATTGCGAAAGGGGCTCACTTACGATACTAAAGATAAGTTGAAGATTGCTGTGAAACATTTTGCAATTAAAAATTCAAATGAATTTATTGTTGAAGAATCAAAGGCAGATACATGGGCAATTAAGTGTAAATCGTATGAAAAGGGGTGCAAATGGAGGCTTCGTGCTTGTAAGAGGAAGAAGAAACACGGGCACTTTGAGATAACGAAGTACGAGGGTCCCCACACATGCACATTTGATCGTTTGAAACTGACTCACAAACATTTGGACTGCAAATTCATTGCCAGCAAAATAAAACACTTGGTTAAGGTTGATCCTGACCCATGATGGTAAGTGGTGTGAGCGCGATAACGCGCAAACCTGGGTGAAAATGGCAGACTATTTTAATGAAGCACCTAAGAAGGAAGACTCCTTGTGGAAAGATAGGGTTGTGACGCCTGATCAAGTTGCTCAGCTATGGGCAAAGGTTGAACCAGCAGTGAAAAAATTTAACTGTTTTTATAATGAGAAGGAAACGCCTACTCCTCATCCTAAGTGGATGACAGCCGAACCTGCACGTAGGGGCCACTATCTCGCAAAATTGTACGGCGATTTTGAGAGAGAGATGGTAAGAGGTTATTTTACTAATTATTATCACGTAAAATTAAGTTTCATGTTTTTAATTAATAATAATTTATCTTGCCTTTCCTATAGACAGATCACGCCTATCTCATGTACTTGGTGGAAGAAGGCGTCAACTTTCCCTACATAATGTACTGGACTTTCCTTAAGGATTGTCTGAATTAATATTTGATTTTACGATGTAATGTTTAATGTTTTATAATTCCGTTTTACTATGTAATGTTTAATGTACTGGATTTTACTTAAGCACTCTATGAATTATAATTCCGTTTTTCTATGTAATGTTTCATGTACTAAATTTTATTTAAGCACTCTATTAGTTAATATTTGGTTTTGGATGGTCGTAATGTTTAAGTTTATGTATTTTTATGTTTTACTTTGTCTAATGTGTCACATTTTACTTTGTTTTATGCGCAATGTTGTGAAAGCGTTAACGTATATTGTACTTCAATGTATGGTTTACTTTGATTGGTATATGCGTACAATTAAATCCACACCCTGAAATATCATTACATGAACGTAGTAGTACAAAAATAACATAATAAAACATACAAAGTGAGCTGTGGTGGGCTGTATAGTAAATGAGACATCAGACTCCTCAGCCATACCTTACACAATCGCACACATGACTAGCCATCCTACTCAACTCTAATTTTTTTAGACATTGTAGTAAATAAAATATTTAGACAAACGTACTAGTGTTCAAAACTTTGCAAATGAACTATTTTATTTTAGTCAGTTTCTATTTGCATCTGCGCATCTGGAGTCGTAGCCATTTCTTCAGTGTTGTATACAATACCTGTGTTCAAAGACTCTGCTCTCCATATGGTTGTCTGACATACATAGTTTAACAAATCTTCTGGGTTGTGTCCATGCAATGATCCATTTGTATTTGTTACCCATTCGAACTGGGTTGGCTCATGACTGCCATCGTCCATTGGTGGCTTATTCGAGTTGAACTTTGCTATTAACATGACATGTTTCTCAATTGGACAACTTAATGGATGCAGTGAGCTTTGTCCAGATGCAACAACCCTCCAGTCCTCTCCAAAAACTTCAAACCAAAACTTGTCAAATAGCGTGTAGTCATAGTACACCCATTTATTCCATGTAATGTATAAATGGGGTGAAAATACAATAGGCATATGATAAGTATTTAGCAAATACCATAGATATACATATAATAAAGGCGTCCATGAGTGCAAAGGTACGAACGCTAGTGGTGAACGAAAAGGAAATTCGAGATTAGGCCAATTATATAGAAAATTTCTTAGCCTTAAAAGAGGAGATGGAGTTTGCAACAGCCCTTGACACATTCGTATGATTCTAATAGCTCGATTTCTCCGAACTTTATCTCGTATTTCCAATTGAAGATCGGATGGAAGGAGGTGAACCAAATCATCAATATTGAAGGAGTTTCTCATGCTTTGTTTGAAGTTAGAATGCTGGAAAAGTATACGAATTTGGGAGGGCAATTAGATTAATACAGATATGTTTGTTATATAAGAAAACTCTCAAAGCTTTTCACATGTGAATGTGTCGTCAAATCAGGTTGTAAGAAGTCGTCAAATCAGGTTGTAAGAAGTCACGTGAATGGGCTACCATACCAATTACAATTAGATGCAGTGACTTTTTACACTGACTTGTCACATCATGTTATATATGTACTTGGTGGCTAGTCATATCTCTAAATCAATTACTTTTAGGTGAATTGTCATATAACTTACAAAGTAAATGGAGTAGGTATACGAACACTAGTGCTGAAGATTATGATGTCTTTTCTTTAATACTAATGTCATTGCAATAATCATGTAACATTAAAAACTAATAATCAACACATATAGACAGAAAATATTACAACTAAGGAAAATAAAAAATCATGTACAACAGTAAAAACTAATAATCAACAAACTAAGTACCACAACTAGGTTTTGTTCTCTTCCTCTTAGGCCTCTCAGGCCTATCGACTTCTACATGTGTGTGTGCCTCGAAACCCTCACCTCTTCCCCTGCCCCTGCCCCTCGGTCGACCTCTCCCTCGACCTATACCGATAGGTACCACAGGTACATCTATAACATCTGGTATAGTCAACTGTGTCAATCCCCCAGCATCCTCCGTGGGTGTAAGTGGTGGTGACTGTGAAAGTACCGGTGGAAGCTGCTGCGATGCATCAGGTGAAGTAAATGATGTGTCAATCGTCAATATAGACACATAATGTTGTATATGAATGTCCTCGAATATGGTGGAGAGTGGAGAAAAGTCTATCATGCTGTGCTGTGGTAAGGTAGGGTCATGTGAGGTAGATAGTGGTGATAAGGTAGGGTCAGGTGGGAAAGATAATGGTGTAATAGTAGTGGTGGTGATGGGTAAGATAGTAGTAGTAGTAGTAGTGGTGGTGGTGATGGGTAAGATAGTAGTAGTAGTAGTAGCAGTGGTGGGCAGTGGTAAGGTCGGGTCAGGTGGGGAAGATAATGGTGTAGTAGTGGTGGTGGTGGTGGTGGGTAATGTAGTAGTAGTAGTGGTGGTAGCATTACACATGCATTACAATGTACCATTACAAGCCAAAGCTATACATATTGAATAAATAAGTTCTAACCCCATACATATAAACCAAAAACACAGTAACGCGTTACACATAAATATATAGTACTTAATAAAACAGCTTACATAAAACAGAAAAAAAAAAGTAGAATTATAAGCAAATACACCCTATTTCTTGCAATGTTGAGTGCTTTTTTGCATTGCTCATACTTTTTCTGTACTTCTTCTCGTTTTTCCCTCTCGCTTTCCATACGCTTCGACAAATGGGCATTCAATTCCCTAACCCCTTCAACAACTGCCCTCCAATCTTCATTTTCGCGATACATGCCCTTAGTTTTACTGTAATTGGCTTGTATCCCGTCGGCCACAGTTCTCTCCTTGTCAACCCAATGGAAAAAATTGCATCCATTGTTACCAAAAATTTTGCAACCAATGAATCTTCTACCCGGGTTTTTCTCCGTCCGAGAAACTCTCATAGCGGCAACCTCTCCGCAAAAACAAGTGGCATATGAACAAGATCCTGAATTGGAACTGGAGTTTGATGACATTTCTGCGCAAAATTATACAATTATTAGGTACTTCAGTGTAGTCTACACGTTATTTTAATTATTTACTCAAATAAGATGAAAACACCCCTATTTGCTTAAAAAAGTTTAAAAAGCAGCATATTTTTTTTTTTAAAAAAAACAACTCCATTAAACTCACTTCCATCTCCTTGCATTTGTTGATAGAAAGAAGGCTTGCTTAATTAATATTTAATAACAAGGGGCATATAGGCCTCATTTCATTTAGCCCCCTCCAAAATTTGATTGTTCTATTTTTATTTATTATATATATATTTTTGTTTTTGTTTTTGTTTTTGTTTTTCATGCAAAGGATCTATTTTGTCAACAAGTAAAATGAAAGTGAAGGAAGGAATGACGTGTTGAGGTTGTCTAGTGAGAGTACGGGTATGTGATCGCAAAACAAGATTGGAAAAAGCGGTGACGTGGTTTGTATTCTAGATCTTAGTGTTTTTTTAACAATTTTGGTACATGAGCTCTTTACTTGGTGGAGAAGAGGAAATAAACACTTGCTAGCATGTGTGATGAGAGGGCTAGGATGTTACAGGATCAGTTTCACGTCAGCATGAACCACGTCCATTCTCAATGACTACTTTCACCATGGCAAAAACCCTTCTTCTATTGATCATGTAACTTTTTTAACCCTTACACCCCCCTCTATGTACTCCTGCCTTCCCCGATTTTAGAAAATAAACAAAGAGCAACACTGACACTAATTTTGGTTTTTAACTTTTCTTTTTCCTCCCCTTTCTCTATATATAATAGTTTATTTGCAAGACACGTGATGTATGTATAGTTTAAATATAAATGTTAAAAAAATGTACTGTTGCTAATTAAAAGTGACAACTAATTTGGTAGTTAACCACAATAATTGCAATTTAATTTGCAAATAACAAATGTCCAAATTAATATTTTGCTACACGTACTATCTTTGTCTATATACCAGTCCTCACTAAATAGTAAAATTATTAAAAGAGGAAAAGTAATCTCTGCCCTATTATATATGAAGAACTTACTACCTCTCTCTCTCTCTAGTTGATGGAAAGTACTGCAGTGTATGGCCACAACTTAAAATTAGCTTCTTCCTAAGGAACTTTGCATTTGGTTGATTTTCTAAATACTCCTTTCATCATCCCTAACTAAGAATCCCTGTTTGACACTTAACATTTTTTCAAATTGCACTAATTTCATCACTATCAATGGTTCAAAACAAAACTTGAATTCTTATATGAGTTTCGGTATGTTGATTACGTTGAAGATGCAAAGAAGCCTATTATTAAGGCCATGAATATTTCTTGGGGGTATAAATATTAGACAACATCCCCAAGAATGTTTTGTACACTATGTTCCTTCTTGTAATTTAGCATTTCAGTATGTATATGAATCACAATAATACAATTGGTATTTCTTCTTTTTTTAATCAAATATTATACATCCGAGATTTTTAACAAGCGCATGATCAGAATACTAGGGGAATACATAAGTATATATGGGTAAAAATCTGTGACACAGTGGCCTTAACTTTGGGGACCAGTTCAAGAAGCATTATATGCGGTGCAGGTGCTTTTTTCAATCCATCTCGATGCCCCACCTCGATTTCCCACGGCAAAATTTCCCAAGCAACAGAAAACCCACAAACAACCCCTCAAACAACCCCACACAAGCCCCACAAACAAGCCCCACAAACCAAATTCAAATCTACAAAACCCACAAATTTAACCCCACAAATCCCATTCAAATCGACCAAACTTTTATCCCCACAAACATCATGCAAAATCCATATATATATACCATCATAACTACTTGGTAAACAATAAAATATTGCTCATATTACGTACCTCCTTCAGTTGATTGGGAAAGGAGCGTCGCCGGCAACACAGAAAACTAGGTCGGAGGTGAAGAAATGCAGATCGGAGGTGATGCAATGCACGTCGGAGCTGAAGAAAGTCGCAGCTGTAGTACTCGAAGCTCACTTCCGGAGCTCAAGCCAGCGGTGATAGGAACGAAGAGGGAGAGAGCCGTGCAGTGAGCGAGAGGGAAGATGGAAATGGTGAGCTGTTGTTTCAAATTTTTCCCATTTTGGAATGAGCTGTGCAGGTCGGTTGTGGGATGTAGCGTAAGTAATAAAAACGCTGAAGAGGCAAGCGATATTTTGAGTAAAATCGCCAGCTTATATGGCGTTTTTATACCACGAATTTTTGTCCCCTTTAAAAACGTGAGTCAAGCAAGCGATTTTTTCCTCAAAATCGCCATATCCAATGGCGTTTTTAAAACCACCCCATTTTCCCAATTAAGTTGAAAACACCCCTATTTACCTAAATAAGTTTAAAAAATAGCATATTTATAAAAAAAACTCTCGTTTACTTGTACTAATCCACCCCTTCGTAATGGTACCATGGCCCACTTGAATTAAAAGCAACCACATTTTATATAAGACAAAACATCACCGCACATTTACAAACGAACTCACGTGGGTATGTTTTAAAATGTGAACTTTTGACTTTTTCAAATTTTATTTATTTTAATTATATATATATATATGTATTTAATTAAATCTGTTTCTTTTTAAATCAACTTTTTACATTTTTTTATTTTTACTGTATTCAATCCATTTGAACTTCAATTATACTCAAATTTTTAGAACAACTCTAATAACATACTAAGATTATATTTCAAGAGTTTTCTCATTAATTTGGTTGGCCGAAACCTTACGGACACGAGAAAAACATTAACAAAAATAATAATAAAAAATTAATTTGACACAAAAGGTTTTTTGTAAAATCACCACCTAGGAAATTAAATTCTATGCCAATACTCACCATATATGTCTCGATGTAATTCTTCAGTGCAACGTTTCGGTAACTTGACTTACTTAAAATTTTTCATGTGTAAACTTGGACAACTCAAATAACTTACAAGTAAACGTATTTTTTGTAAAAAAAAATAAAGACAACCAAAATATAAACTTTAAAGATATCGATTTTACAAGTATTCATTTTACTTGTGAATGCAGCAATCTTTATAAACAAGCGGGAAGATATATGTTATGGTAAAGAATGATAATCAGCTAATCAAAAGAGGAGATACATACTAGTTCTGTGACGAAAAAATAAAAAGGGCATTATACTTTAAAAGTAACAATACTAGCTAGTTTAGGTTGTTTTTTATTTACATTTTGCCAACAAATTTATATCTTTCAAGGAAAAGAAATTCAGGAAAAATATTAATTTTCCCAATAGGCTTTCCAAACAAATATTTCCCATTTTAACCGGGTCATATTAACGTATGCCCTAACGGCACATTTTCCGCACCTATGAATAAAAAAATTAAATTATGACATGCACTAAATTAGACACATAGTCTCATGCAAGGTAAAGCGTTATTCTTTTAATTCATAGTATGGATAACTACTTAACAGGTATCCTTATGGTCCTTTTTAGTCAAAAGTATGGTTGACTAATCCACCGGCGGATGGAACTTCTACCAAAAATGAAAATATTCAGCATCCACTGCTGTTGCACAATTAATTAAAAACATTTTGTATGGTAAGACAATTTGATCATCTAAGTATTATAGCAATTTCGGTTGCGAAAATATCACAAAAACCACATTTAGAAAATTATTTTTGATCTTATACTACAAACATAAAGTTAAAAAATTACCAAATTTAGCTAGTGCAAAAATTTGGTTATGAAAATTTTCTAACAGACAAGGCTTTGGTGTTACAAATCTAGAAACAAAAGAAATCACAGGCTTACAACAACTACTGAACAATTCAACAAACAAGAAATCATGTTATACATATTTTATAAACAAAATTGAGCATCAAGGGGTTTGTAGATTCCAGTTGAAGAAAAACCAAAAAACTTCAAAATTTCAGAGTAAAAGAAAATTGGTAACAAAACAAAATGAGTAGTTCTTCCACTTGGTTTCCTTTTATTCCAAGGGAACACATGTAGCTATTAAGTGGAAAACAGTAGAATACCTTCATCTAGTTTCCTTTTCTTCCACCTGTATAATTCTGCAAATCAAACATATGAATACATACATATATAAGCCTGTTAACGGATTGGATATGGACCAAATCATACAGTATCCAATTACTATCCGGCTGAAATATGGAAAATCCAATATGTAAATTTGATGATAAATTCCATAATAGTCATATTTAAATTTTTATCAAAATCAAAAATTGAAAAATCTGATTTTTCAAACTGGCTTAACATGAACTTTACCTAATTTTGATTGGTTGGACAAAAGCTCAGAGATAGGTATTGGATTTCTTTGAAAAGTTAAAGAACAAAAGAAGTTGGTACATATTTGTAGATCCTTGGAAAAGTGATGGAGATCTAGAAGAGGTGTTAAAAAAGAGATTAATTATTAGGACACCCTAGTGCCCCACAAATATATATACACACACCAAGGATATTTTCCTAAATAAATTATAAGGGCAATGTTGTAATTTTCAGAGATTAGGGCATAGACTTAGCATTGGGCACCTAAACCCATTATAGCAAGACCCAGTCTTTTGCACTTTGAGATTATAGTAAGACCCATTATATTTTTTTATTTTAATTTTATTTTATTAGAGACAAACTAAATATTTTCTGAGTGAACTCCAATTCATTGAGCTTTATTTTCTATTACTTAATAAATCGTGTGCTGTAAATTTTTTAAAAATGATGAATACGCCATGCTCTAAGATCAACTATGTTGACTAATGCAATATGATATATGTAATTAAATAAAAATATTGACAGGAGAGTAAAAGTGCTACTATTCTATTACCAATTTAGATTTTTTAACTCGTAATGCTGGAAAATTAATCATGGATGTTAAGTTTGTTTTACTTTATGATAAACGCATAATATTGTCATGCACAAGCTCTTTTTCGGAGTCGTTTGACTCGTTTATTGTTCTAATTATCCTCTTATCTCGAAATTAGTGTCTTAGCGAATTTTGTATCTAATATTGCCTTACTATGTGTGCTTTTATTGTGTTTCTATGTGTTTATAGGCATAATATGCAATGGCCTTCGAGAAATTGATCAAGTGCTTGCCAAAAGCTTGCAAAAGTGCTGATTTGAAGAATTTCCAGAACCATGATCAATCATCGCACAAAAATCATCATCAGGCAGACCACCCCATGATCGATCATGGCCTGGAGGGGACAACCACTAACTACTACTTTTAGCCTTTTTGGGGGGGATTTTTGTCTAGAGATATTTTTCCTTGTTTATTTTATTAGTTTTTTTTACATCTTTGGCTAGTTTTTAGTCCAAAGGAAATGGGTAAATGGGATTATCTTGATTTTCACACAGAAATTCTAGAGAGAAGTGAGAGCGTTTTGAGTGTGTTCTTTATTTCTCTTGAAAGTTTTTAATTATAAAAATGATTTTTCTTCTATAATATTTATTCTTGCAATTATTATGGAGTAGTCTACTACTAAGGTTACGAAAGTGAATCGCGATATGATTTTCGCTAATTAATTTCTCATTCCATGTTTAAAGTTTGTTAAATAATTGTGAATCATTTTCCTTGCCAAATCCTTCATTCTTCAAGCTTTCTAGGTATTTTCATTTAAAATATTAGACTCTTCATGCCTTGTATGTGTTGTGTTTGTTGATTAATGAAAATACAATATATTTACATGGTTCTAAAAAGCTTGTAACTCATTTTCCCCATTTATGGATTTTTGTTCTTTTTTCTAGAGATTACGAAGAGTTCTTAAATTCCATAGATGATTTATAAATTTGTTAATCTAGTCTTTGAATTACTTAATGATATTTTGAGTACTTTGTACAATTTTCGTGATATTTAGACTATTTATTGTCTTTCTTAAGTGATGACCGACTAGTTGATGAATTTATTCCACAAATTTCATTATGTTTCATTGTCATCGTTTGCTATTTAATTTTTATTCTTTTAAACCATGAGATTCCACATACATGCTTAATATAAAACTTTGTTGCAATGAGTTTATCATCTCTACCTCATATTAGCTTCATTGGGAATGGGTTGCCTAGCTTCACACCCGTAGTTAAGAAATAGATATGATAGCTTCATTTTTTGTGAAGTTTTATGATATTTTCTCTTGATATAGCTTCCACTTGGGACTGAGTTGCCTAGCTTCGCACCCTTTGCTATTGAGAGTTACCGCAACATTCCCCATTTTTAAGAATATTGTGTTGAAATCTATGTATGAGACTGCAATTACCGTCTTGATAAACACTTAATATTGTCATGTTTAAGCTCCTTCCCTTGAAGCGTTTGTTGTATTAATCATGCCTAATTATCCACTTATCTCAAGGTTTGTACCTTAGCGAGTTTTGTATCTAACGTGGCCCTAGTTGGTGTATATTTTATAGTATTCCATGTGTTTGTATGATTGGGATACAATGGCATCGCATGGATTGATCAAGAGTAAGCTTAGAGGCTTGAAAAAGTGCTAAGTGAATATGTCCCAGGCCCATGATCAATCATAGCTTCCAAATTTTCTGGCGAAACACTTCCATGACCGATCATGGTCTAGCGAGTACACCAACTACCTTCTCCTTTGAGCCTGTTTTGAGGGATTGTTGTCTCTAGATATTTTCTCTTGTTTATTTTATTATTAGTTAGTTCTTTTGTGGCTAGTTTTAGGCCAAGGAAAGGGGTAGATTGGGATCATCTTGATTTTTACACAAGGAAGTTCTAGATAGAAGAGAGAGCTAGGAGTTGTATCTTTTCTTCATCTTTCTCTTGTAAGTTCTTCTTTTGTAAGAATGATTTATTCTTCTATAATATTTGTTCTTGTATTTATTATGAGGTAATCTTTTACTAAAGTTACGGAGGTGAATCGCGATATGATTTTCGGTGATTATAACTTAATCCATATTTAAAGTTTGTTAAATATTTGTGAATCTTTTTCCTCTTCAATTCTTTCATCTTATGAGCTTTTTAGGTATTTTGATCTAAAGATTACACTTTATATGCCTTGTATATTTAGTTCTTGTTGATTAATGGAAATAAAACATGTTTACATGGTTATAAAAAGCTTGTAGTTCATTTTTCCCATTTATGGATTTTTGTTCCTTTTTGTAGAGATTATGAAAAGTTCTTAAAAATTACATGGATGGTTTATAAATTTGTTTAGCTCATCTTTGATTCATTAGTTGATATATTGAGCGCTTCTTATACTATATGGGATACTTAGACTCTTTATTGTCTTTCCCAAATGATAATTGATAAGTTAATGAATTTATTCTGTAAACTTCGGCTCGTTTCATAGTAAAGATTCCCTATTTAATTTTCATTCTTTTAAATCATGAGATTTCATACACATGCTTCATGTACACCTTTTTACTATGAAATTGTCATTTCTATTTCGGATTAGCTACATCGGGAATGGATTGTTTCACTTTACACCCGCTGCTAAGAAATAAACTCGATAATTTCATACTTGGGGGAGTTTGCTCATTTTTCTTCTCAATATAGCTTAAATCGGGGAATGAGTTGCCTTGCTTTTAATTTGCACCCCTTTGCTATTAAGAAAAATCATCAAATTCCCCATATCTCGAGAAATCGTGTGTTGACATCTTTGTATGCATTATTAAATACCGTTTATTGAGTCGCGAACGACTTCTGAATACCTTAGTGCTTTCTTACTAATTTTCATAACCGTTTTACATTTTCGTTGTTTCACAACCAATCCAATTTACAAAACCAGAAAAACAGTTAAATCTGCAATCCATTCCATTCCATTTAAACTATCCCTGTGGATTGATACTTGGTCTTCCTAGACTAAACTATAACTTGACAGGCCTGCACTTGTGCTAACACCACGCGATAATTCTATCGGCGTCACGTCTATTGTACTGCAAGCAACTTCAAAATATCTTAGTATTTTCTTATTAATTTATACAATCGTTTTTACATTTTTGTTGTTTCACAACCAATCCAACTTACAAAATCAGAAAAACCATATAATCTGTAATCCATTCCATTCATTTTCAACTATCCTTGTGGTTCAACACTCGGACTTCCAAGACTATATCACAACTTGACGCGCCTGCACTTGGGCTACACAATATGATATTTTATCAGCGTCACTTTAGATTGCATGGTGAACGACATTTAACACATTATAAATTTTATTAATGGGTTTATTTTATGATGATTTCTAAATTTATATACATTGGTGTCCATAAGCATATTTTGACTACTCATGAGTTATTGTTTAAGATTGTTATCGCATTTGTAGAACAAGTAGTGTGGGTTAATTATAATTCGTCAGCAAAGATCTTGTTTGATAGTTTAATCAATTATTCTTTTATATAGAAGCATAAAAGCCGCAATCCATCTTAGATGTGTAAGGATCAGTGAAAAACCTCAAGTACTAAATGGAAAAGTTTACTTTTATATCGATAGACCTAAACTCGCCTTAAGTCCAAATGATGTTTAGCAGGGCGGCGATCCTATGTACGTAGTTACTTTAGTTCATTGGATTCTGGAGGAACTACACCATTACTGTAGATGACTTGGAGCTATTCTTTCTGAATGGCATCCTCTAGTTCAACTTTTGCACCACTAAAAATTATCCAACATTTCTAGTTGATTAAGAAACAATGTACATGGGTTGGATGATATACCTTTTATGTGCACCTATGCAAGTTTGAGCTAGTTAGTTGAAATTTAATTTAACAAATTTATTATAATTGAGTCCACTTAATGGTAAAAATAGATAAATGTAAACTTATATACATAAGAAGAAGAAGAAGAAGAAGAAGAAGAAGAAGAAGAAGTAGGTAAATGACGAATTGTTGGAAGGACCGGGCTACTCTAATGTGGCAAATTTGACATTATCAGTATAGGAAGAAATTTAGACTTGTGGGCACATTTTTGTTAATAGCCTTCTTCTTCTCATAATAAAGAGGTCAATACATATGAATTGTTGCAAAGCAATGCTTAAGTTTGTTTGAAGGTTCCTTCGAATTGTCACATGTATCATAAAAAAATGTGGGTACATTTTTGTATGTTCCTTAAACTATTTTTTGTGTTTACCTCTTAACCTCTAAAGTTTGACCCAAATCCGGCTCTCTGCTCATCCCCTTCTCCTTCCCAAATAGAAACGCAATCTTCGCATGTATCTATAAATGGATAATTAGTGAAAATGACCCTTAAAGTTTGACCCAAATCCCTTTCTCGTCCCCAAAGTTCAATTTTCGGTTGAAACATCATTAAAGTTTCAATTTTTGGTTGAAACATCATTAAAGTTTCTAATTTTGGTTGAAGCATCCTTAAAGTTTCTAATTTCGGTTGAAGCATCCAAAATGCCCCTTAAAAAGTGGCTCGTGACAATTACACATGCTTTCCATCCATCTTTTTAAAGGTTTATCTAGTTTTGGATGAGTGAGGGAAAATTAGAAACTTTAAGGATGCTTAAACCGAAAATTGAACTTTGGGGATGAGCGAGAGATTTGGGTCAAACTTTAGCGGTAATTTTTGCTAATTACCCTACATATATAGACAAAAGTGGTATGGGTCTTCAACTGATATTTTTTTTACCATGCCTGTTTGTGTATGTCAGTAAAAATTCAAATATTGTCTGTGTTTATCTGAGATCTTAGACAAAAAGGAAATTACTAGTTGTTACGAACTACTAGTTCTTATGCACACGAAGTGTAAATTCAATTAATAATTATATGAAAATCATAGAATTAGTCTACTATAGAAAAACATTGTGACAAAAATTTGTCGCATTGAATTTTTTTAATAAATAGGTGGTTGGGTAGACTCTTGATCAAAGATATATATATATATATATATATAAGATAGTAGCATATTTTTACTCAGGTTTTAAAGTATGTGGGATTATTACGTACAGTACCAAACAATAATAACACCCATATAAACAATAGATTATATAACAAAAAAATATAAAAATGAAAAAAAAAGGTTTAATTGCGTCCAATGATGTATAACATAATGTTTTACTGAGTCACAACTATAATATAATCATTTTTTCTTTTTGCTTTAGACATTGAACATAATTATAAATTAACAAAAAGTTTTATAATATATAAATGAATCTAAATTTATAATGTTAAGAACAATCACGTAAAGTGGAGTTAATATACATCCTTTTGTGGTGAACTTTGGAATAAAATTGTAATTCATGCTAAAAGCTTTGTAATTTTATTATGATCTATTAAATTGTTTCCTTCTGGGAAGTTTGTTATGAAATTATATAGAAGTCTTATATAGCACATCTAATTCAATACAAACTCTAATGTATTTAATTATTCTAGCCAAATAAAGTTGAGTTTAAATTTATTTTGAATACTGATGCTAATGCTAGAATAAAAATATATGGAGTAATACTATTTTATTTACTGTGAATCTTAGAATCTTTTGTTTAAAATTAAGAGGCATATTTGTCGATAAAAAAAGGGAAAAAATACTTAAATTATTCGTAGTTATATATATGTACTAGGTTTTGTGCGCTTGTGTTGCACAAGGGTTTAGTATTTGATTGTCTAGGAGACATTGAACTTTTGAACCCTAAAAAAATTATATGGTAAACTTAATAAGGGACGTATTATATTTATATGTGCTAAATGATTTTTGGACAACAAAAAAGTTCTAAATGATTTGTTTGCTAACCTTTTCATCCATCAAATAATTTTTTTAATCTTTCTTTGTCCATTATTGAATGTCTCTAGCATTCCTTGTCAAAGTACTCTGGCTTTAATAGTCCAATTTCTCTCATTCGCTTTCAGAGAATTAATCAACCTTATTTGCTGGGATACCATCACTTCAATAAAAAAATTCTAGATATAAAAACATAAGGATTTATGTTAAAATAAGAATAATTACAAAGAAATCAACCCACAAAGAAGAAATTAAAGCCCTAACAAATCACAAAATTGATAAAAGAGAGGCCAATGCCTTCATTGGACCATTTAAATTTTAAACATGAATACCATTAGAGCACAAAATGAATATATGTACTATTTATGTCTAAAAGTCTGTTATACATAGGATTTTACACTAAAAAATATACACAACAATTGAATATGCCCTTATTTAATTTTGGCATCACACAAATGCTTTTACTTGCAAATGGATTATAGATAAATACAAAATTAAGAATCCAATTAATGGATCACCACAATATATATTGATGGCAATCAAGTAGTGCTAATTCAGAATTAATTGACGTACTTTCCGTGCCAAGCAATTCAATTTTTTTATGCAGATTTTGTAAACAAAATTAAGTATAAGAGAGAGTGAATTCAAGTTTTAAAAAAAAACGCAAAAAATAATAATATAAAATTACATAGTTAAAGCAGATTAGAAACTGTGAATTCAAGTTATGATTGATATCCCATTTTTACAGATGCCGAGTGAGCCGGACAAGTACTCATCCTGAAAGCTCTCTTCTTCCCTTCCACACAGATTATAAAATTTTGACGGATTATTTGCGTTGGTGATTTTCGTATTTCGTTCTGCTAGGGCATAAGGTTTGAATGGTCCATCAACCTATCACCACACCGAATTAGCTTTTTTGCCACTTTAATCAGTATCCAATTTGATTATTAGATCTAAAGAGAAAATAAATTAAATGAGCAGAATTTTATTTTTTGATTATGTTTATAAAAAAATTAATTGACAATCTAGATTCAATGTGATTAGCTCAAGATAGTAAAATAGAGGTTTATCAGTGTTCTGAAATTATTCAAATTTTTAAATTTGGCACGTAATGTTTGATTTGCTAATCGTATATGGTAAATTAAGTCTCTTACACTAGATTTGCATAGTCAAGTGCCTTGAAAAATGTCAAATTAGTTCATTGTTTTTATATTTGATGTGGATAGGATAAGAAGAGCAAATAATTATTTTAATTATTTTTTTTAGATATATTGATACAAGTACTACAAATGAGTAACCAAGGGGTTCAATCATCCCAAACATATTTGAACATAAAAAAGTAGTAGGAAAAATCTTCAGAAAATGTCTCTTTTGCCAATATATATATATAATTTCCATAAATTTCTTTAGTGCTAATATGATTATGGGAATTTCACCTTTCCAGCATATTTAAATTCTTAAATTCACATACAAGCTAGGTCTCATAGTTTAAGTCAAATCTAGTCTAATACTTGAAATTACAAAATTTTATATTTTATGAAAATACTAAAATTCAAAGCAAACGAGTACTAATGAATTCATGGGTTTTGAAGGACCTGCAACCCTTTTTCGGTTGCTGCCCTTTCATAACCCCTTTGAATTCTTGAGCTTGTATCCCGCTGTGGCCTCCCGGAAGAATTTTGATTCCAAACTCTTGGGCAAGCAGACTAATATGTTCTTCCATTATTTCTCCACAAGCCAAGCTTCTATCCCTCTGTGGCCTCCGGGAAGAATTTTGATTCTAAAGTCTTGGGCAAGCAGACTAATATGTTCTCCCATTATTTCTCCACAAACCAAGGAAATGAATAAGGCCCCACTCGAGCCCGCACTCACCCATTTTAGGCATCGTCTTTTTATTGCACATCCTGGAATTTGGTACCATGACTGAAATGCTATAAATAATGAACTGGTCGCTGTATCACATGTGTTCATGTTACTTGCAAATGTATCAACCTATGGAAACAAATAGGAAGACAAGCGGTCAAACTTCATCCGGATAAAATATAAATAATCCTTTAGAAAAGGAGGCCTTATTTTATTTTATCATTTTGACAAAAAGGTTATTCTTTATAGCAAAAAAGGCACAATTAAACTACCACACACGAGAAAATTCTAAAATAAACAAATAAAGGAAGAAAAATAATTTTGACAAGTGGCCTTCTTCCATGACAAAAGAATTTGTGAGAACTATAATTTGATCTATATTTTCCCCTTTTTAAGTAGTAGTTAGAGACTTATACCCAAAAAATTAGTGACACGTATAGTTTTGTCCCCTTACAAATTCTTTTACTAGTTAAGGGCAGATCTTCAAATTAGATCCAAAAATAGCTCAACAGAACAATGATGGCAAGAAAGAGCTCAACAGTAACTCTTTAAAAAAATTTATGAACTACAGATTGAAATCTAATAAGAAAATCAAGCTATAAACTGAACAAAATGATTAGTTATGTTCATAATGAATATACAGCAAGGATCTGGGGCAAATAATTTGTATATATACAGATCGCATGATCAGCAAAAGTTTTTGTCGCCAAAAATATATCCTAAGGTTTTCTCAATGAAATTTGTTGCTATATGGCCGATCTGTAAATAGACAGTCAGTACTAAATCAAGACCCATCATAAAAACATATATATATATACACCTCATTTTTACAGATTCTACGGGAAAGCCATGGAGGTAGAAAGTGGATCAAAGTGAGTGTGTCCTTCATCTAGCTCGTTGCCTTCTCGTTCCCTCTACATTGATTTTTTCTGAAAATCAAACAAATGAATTATATATACAGAGAATATATATACAGATATATATATATATAGAGAGAGAGAGATTTACCTAGTTTTGATTCAACCAAAGCTACTTATAATCTCCAAGTTTTCTACGAATCTTTGAAAAACTAAACAAAAATATAATAATCTAATGGGAAATAAGGCGGAAATCGAGATAGATGGATTCGAAACTGATGAGGAAACCATGTCTGCTCACACACATATATATACACCACGGAATTCATCGTAATCATCGAAAAGTAGGGGGTGATTTTGGTATTTCCTTCAGTTAGGGCATAAGGGTTAAATGGCCCATCAACCCATCGCCATACCCAATTAATTATTTGCCAATAAAACTAATTTCCTATTTGATTAATAGAAATATAAAGAAAACAAAACAAATTAAAATAAATAAGTAGAAATTTATATTCCGATTATGGATGGTAATAAAAACTAATTGAGAATTTAGATTTAATGTGATTAGATGAATGTATTGAAATAAAGTTATATTATTTTAATAAAGGCTATTCAAATTTTTAGGTTTTGGCCCGTAACGTTGATCGATTTGCTTGTCGTGCACGTTAAGTTTTCTTAAGCTATAATTTGCAAAGTGAGTGGCCCTTAAAAACGCCAAATTGAGTCATAGTCGTTATGTGCTTGTGCAACGGTAATAAGCAGTGGTGTAGTTAGGTCATTTTGCTTTTGAAGTCATTTAATAAACTATTATCTATTTTGTGTAATGTGAAAAACACAGGTACACGAAAATGGTTTAATCTTTTTTCTATGCTTTTGTAGAATTAATTAAGAACTATATTGTACTTCTAAGTATATTATTTACCTACTGATATATTTTGCTTAAGTTGTTATACCACAAGCAGTGGTGCCCACTCAAGCCGGGGACAGATCCCAGGTCCAAGTCCAACCAAATTACGGAGCGAGGTTTGCAGTAGGTTTTCATTGTTTGTAGTTAATGAGAGAGAGTTAAACCTCCGTTTTTGGAAAAAACAAAATGTGGCCCAGCGGCAAAAGCCACCTTGGGTTCCTGCTAGGGTCGAATTAGACACACCCCAAATTTGAATCCTAGAAAAAAATAATTTGTATGTGCAGGCCAATGCCAGGTGCAATTCCACGTTGCTTAAGTTGTGGTATAATTGAATGATACATCTTTCCAGTACGCATATGGGTTCAAAGACCTTTAAGGGGTCGTCTTTTACTCTCTAAAGGGCCAATCAAAGATATACGAGTGGAAATACAACAAGTTTATTTTTGGATAAAAGAGAAACAGTTCAATGATAGTTGAACCTTGTGAAAGCTTTGAAATGAACTTATAAAAATATTAAATAGATCAAAAAAACTTAATATGACACTACAATCGTTTCACTAAGGACATTTACCTAACTTAGAAACAACTGCTTTAAGCTAGCTTACCATCTGTCATGGTGGTGGTTGTTTTGGTACATACTAATTTATTTATTTTTGTCAAAATGAGGTAAAAGGTCTTGTGTGACAATGTTTTTTGCCAAAAAAAACCAACAAATAGTATTTTTTAGAAATAAGGGTTTAAATATCGTTATCATTTTGAAATAAGGAGTATCCACTTCAAGAAAATCTATCCTTGCCGACAAATTTTGAGTGGACATACTAAATTTTTGTTGGCGCGGACGTTTTTACCTGACAAATTTAGATACTTGTCGACAAAGTTAGTGTTTTAGCCAACAAATAAGTTTTCGACAAAAATATTTCTAGTCGACAAACGTAATTTTGTTGGGTAAGGTTTTGACAAGGTGTTTCCCTCCCTATCGAAAATTTTAGCTCTCGGGGTTTTTTCTATCAGCCGACGGTGTCTTTTTGACAAATTATATTTTGTCAGCTAAAAATTAAAATTTAATAATTAATTAATTATTTTTTTATTTTTGTCAGGAAAAACTCTTCGAATATGTAAACATTTTAATCTAATTAGAGAAAAAATATTCTCTATCTTCAACCCCCAAAATCTCTACTCCTCTCTACCATACACCTCCTTCCCGTTGCCATAATCCCCGTCTACCATAGCCCCGTCTAACATACACCTCCTTCCCATCGCCATAAGCCCCGTCTAACATCTCTACGCTGGATCTTTTAACACCTCAATCCCATCGCCATAAGACCCGCCCCATATCTCCCTTCTCCACTACCATAACATTGCACAAAAGCCCTAAAATCACACAAAAATCCCTAGCCTAAAATCAGCTCTGCACTTTTGTGAAATTCTTCTACACCCCTCCATGGCTCTCTCCTTCAATGTTTGATTTTATAATACTTTTCAATGCTAGGGCTTGGTGATGGCTTATTCAAAGGAGCTTTTGGAGTTTGGGGTGAAACATTAGAAGAAGCATCAAACTTAATTTGAAGAAGCATCATATGTATTTTGAAGATATTATTGTTTAGTTTCTCAAATTCTGGCACATAAGTTCTTCTATTATGTGTTATTGTCACTTGTTTTTATAAATGGTTTGGATTCTGGCACATAATTTAGGTTTTTACTTTTATATGGACAAAAATAATAATAATGCAAATGTATTTAAGAATACCCATTAAAAATACTTGATTCTTCATCTAATTTAGATTTTGACTTATAGAAGTGATGTCTAGTGTTCCCATCCAGCTGTTGAAATTACATTTGACATTTGGTAGTAATATATATGTATGTACTTTGTCGAGAATCGGAACACCACAATCTATTAAGATTTTGTTTTGTTTCATAAATGAACCCAAAGACTGTATTCATAGAATTGAATGAATTGATTAAAGAAGATAAGTATATATATATATATATAGCTAATAAGTATTTAATATGACATCCAAATGACGAATCTCAGTATTCACATGCCCAAGATAGTTGGCTATCCACCCAAATATACAAATAAATCTTATGAACTTCAAGGTTCATGGGAGGTCCATATATACTGGAGTTGAAAGATTTCCATATCTATTTTTTTTCAATTGATTGGAATAAAGGGAGTTCTTGAATAGACCCACAAAAACTTGCTTCTCACCCCGCCTAGAGATAACTTTCAACTCACCCCACTAAAATTTTAGGTTTCCTTTCAACTCATCCCATTAATTTTCTTATCCCCAAACAAACCGCAAAGTCAATTTTTTGAAACCCTCATGCCGATTCCCTCTTTTGCTCCATTTATTTCGACGACCTACCTTCTTAGCCATGAATTTGGCTAGCAAAACCCCCATTTTCTCTAATAAAACCCACTTTTGAAACTGTCTCGCACCGCCAAAACCCTTCCGGTGAGAACTTCGGGTAGAAAAGGATAATCTGATTAACGAAAACAGAAAATTCTGCTGGACCGGTGTGGAGTGGTGATGGCCTTGAAGGTTGATAATGATACCGGGGCTGATGCCGCCTGCCCTAGCGCCAAGAAGAAGTTGAGTCGGCAGTGGAGATGAGTGGGGAAAGTTATTTTGTTCAATGTTATGATTTTGTGAAGAGAAAAAATGGACTAGTATTTAAAAAATGGGATAGATTTTGGGTTTGAGAGAAAGTAAGGATTTAGAGGGAGAGAGAGGTGGTGAGATCATTTGATTATTCAATGAACATGCAGTAATTATACTGCCTAAGTTTTGCTGTCATATATCAGTACGGGTTGATAGGAATGGTTGGCAGGAAGAGAAAGTCTACCTCCGGTTGCTACCGGAGGGGTGTGAATCAGTGCTAAAGTTTGTGAAACAATAACATATTCGAGAATTAGGAAAGTTGAAAGGGTAAAGTTTCGAAAAGATGGTTCAATGTCCATCGGAATTTATGGATGATGGTCAAGAAAACTGTGAATTAAAATTAGATTAGGGGTTGTTTGGTTAGACAGGCTTAGATTTTAGTTAAACTAGAAATTAGGTAGAAGGGCTTATTATACATTGATTTTTACCAAAAATCTAATGAATAATATTTTTTTGAATGAAGGGCCTATTTTTAATTGGTAATTAGTGTAAGAGGCCTATTTTGTTTTATATTTTAAATGAATATATTTGAATAAATTTAAATATCATTTAATTAATAAAAACATGTTATGTATTACCTAAATTACCCCTTTTTATGAAATTTTCACAAAAAGTATGGACTGCAAAGTTCATATTGCAGTGAAATATGTACTGCAATATGAACTTTGCACTAAAAATATGGACTGCAAAGTTCACATTGCAGTAAAATATGGACTGCAATATGAACTTTGCACTAAAAATATGGACTGCAAAGTTCACATTGCAGTGAAATATGGACTGCAAAGTTCATATTGCAGTGAAATATAGACTGCAAAGTTCATATTGCAATCCATATTTTAATGCATATTGATATTTTTTTTAGTTTATTTTAAGGGTTGGGATGTCATTTTATAATGAAAAAAAAAGACACATGTCATATTATCAATAAAATAAAAAATAGGCCCTTTATTTTAAAAAAAATTATTCCTTGGCCTTAGTGTGAAAATCTTTCTCTAATAAGCCCTTTTTTTTAATTGCCCCTTAGTTAAATTGTAAAATTTTGCTGGGGTGAAAAGAATAATTTTGTGGGTTTAAACAAAATTACCCGGAATAAAACGAGCAAAAATAGTCAGCTTGCTTAACACATTTTTGTTTATGCTTAATTGACGTACATTGCTGTGACTTCTAGAAAATATTTCCTCTTTTTGTTTCACTAATATATAAATATATGTATATGTGTGTGTATGTATGGCAGTTGTATAGTGCTAATTAATATAATTTGTCTTGTAAAGAAAACTATGTACCAATTCAATGTTACGCCTAAGTATTGGGGTCTATGGTTGCTAATGATATACAAACAATATTTGGTTCAATAGAATTTTAAAGTAATCGAAAAGTAGGACACGAGACTTTGCATTTAAAAAATAAATAAAAATTAACAGTTGCAAATTTGGTATTATATAGTAAATTTGCAAAATTAGTACTAATTAATTTGAATTTGCAAAATTCTTAAGGATTTACTGAAACCTCGCACATGTAATTTAAAGAAAACAATTGACAATTTGATAAGTAGTAGGTGGAATGTGCTCCATCACTTTATTTTTTTTTTATTTTTTTTTTTAAGTTACTTGCGATTAGTTTTGCTATTACTTTGTATGATTATTCTCCTTTCTATCTATTATATAGGGACATATTGTGTCTACAAATCATGCACGTATTCAATTCTTCATCACTGAATTGATCTCATCTCTAATAAGAAAAAAAGTGAGCTGCAAATATTTTGAGAGGACAAGTTCAGACTCATAATTAAAAAAAGGGAGTAGTATTGCCCAAAAACGTGGCTATTACAAAGTAATGGTTATCCTTGAGTCAGAATATACAACATTTCAATGCATCTTACTTTGGGAGAATATAATATTGCTTTGGTAATAACATTTTCTTGAAAAGGGAAACATCTAGCCAGTAACTACACATTAGGTTTCAATATTTAATACTACTTTGTTTCTGGATGTCCTGTTTGAAGTGAAACTATATTTTTTTGGGACGATAGTAGTTGGGCCAAGATTTGTTGACTTGACTTTTCAATTTGGATTGTTATCTTACAACTTACCTTCAATATATTCTATTACTTTACATATCCAAAATGAAGGATATTATTTGCAGGTGGCAGCAAAAGTTGCTCTGTTAAATTCTCTTATGATGGCAGCAAAGGATATTATTTGCAGTTGGTAATAGTGTACACCTTTAACTATTTTCTTGGTGGAACAACCCAAATATAGTCTATACTTACTCCTTTAAATGAACTATTGGGTCACAAATAATAAAAGTAAATGTATGGAATCTGTTGAAAAGTATAATTCCTTTCTTATTTATAGGTGGGCAAAGTTCTATATTATTAAATATATCATGTTTGATTTGCAAAATCACCATTCTATACAAATATATCTCAGTGACAAAGAGATTTTTCCATATTAACATGAAACAAGTATGAAGAGAGACAGAAAAAGATATTACATTCAAGTTGTCCTGGAATCACGTTTGGGAATTCGAAGCAAGTATTAATGGGTTAAACCAACCAAGAATGAGAGAAGTTAATAGGATATCTTTAAATTAGTATCTTATTTTATAACTCCTCATAAAATTAGTCAATAATTTCTCAACTTTACATTCAAACACTTGTTTCATTGTTATTATTTATTCGTTTTGAATGAAATTATACTTTTACAACGTACACAATTCAACTAATACCCTCTCCATATAGAATTAAGAATCTATATTTAACTTTCGCACCTTTATTAATACATTAATTAGTTAATTCCAGTTCAATCAATGAGTAAAAACAAATTTTGTTTATTATCATTAAATTTGAGTTCTAGATTGACTGTTGCTATTGGAAGGAGACCTATTGAGGCTATGAGTTGGTGCTGCTTGTGCTGATGTATGTTGATGTGGGATTTGTTCCTACTAATAATGAATTCTTTGTAAGTGTAGGGATGACCTACGTAGTTAGTTACTAGACGGCCTTTTATTTATTAAAATATAATACTATTAGAAATTAAATTTGAGTTTTGAAAAAGCATAAGATTTTGCTAGCAAAGATTCTCAAAAGCCCACCATAATGCCTGGTCCCTACTTGGAAGCATAAGTGAGCAGTCTAGCCTAGTGAGCTGGCTAGCTTGGAGGGCCTGGCGGTGATTATTAAAACCCTAAAACTCCGACCCTCACTCTCTTTCCCTTATTAGTTACCTAAAGTGACCATACGTTGAAAGAATATATGAGTTATGATATTATTGATTATAATCCTTATAATAAGTGCCACCAGTTTGCCTCTAAATGATATAATGAATGGTATACATGAAGACTCAGTTGGGGTCAATGTTTATGCCTTTTCTTATTTACTCTACTTTTAGGTAGGTTGTTAGCTAGGTTTTTTTTTCTTTGAATAGTGATTGATTCACACATACACTCGTACATCAATTTATACAGTATACAAATGTAATTGGGTGAGTTGCTCGTTGGACTCAAAATCGTTTGCGATAAGGCAGGTAAAGAAGCAAAGGTATACTTATTTCTGTTGACTATTTTATTGGAGCTATTCTAAAGCTTATGGGTTATACATATTCTAGTTTTGGTGGTTCTCCTTAACTTTTGTGATTGAATGGATTTTATAATATAATTTTTGGCTTAATATATGGTAAAGAATAATTAGATTACATGTACTTTTCAAATGGTTTAACTGATTAATGTGCACATAATTATTTATTTATATCTGGGGAATAAAATTACTTCTTATTATCTGAATCACCCCTCTTATGTGCCAAAGCAGTGCCTAACAATATATGGATATATATTCTAGTCCATATAACAGGATTGTTTTATTTGTTGTAATGTACATTCGCATAAGGTTTTATATTCTAGTACATATAACAAGATTGTTTTATCTGGATCACCCTTCCGCTCAGGTTTTATTCTGATGTACATTCAATAAATGTTTGTTTTATTTGTTCAAATTCAAGTCTCTTAATCTCATTGAGAATCAATAAAAGAACTCATAATGAGAGTTGGATAGAGAAGAAAAAGCTTTATTTCGTGCAAATTCATTAGCTAGAGGGTGTTATAGGTCTAAGATGCAGTTTCTAAGTTATAACATATAATAAAATATTTGAAAAAGACCAATTTCTATTGTTGATGTAAATTAAGTCACCAAAGCCTGCAGTTTCATGCACATTTTGTCCTTAAAGATTGACTAATGCCAGCAGTTCAACTAAATTTGCCCTACTGTTTTATCCTTATTGTCTATCTAACATCTAGTTATCGTGGTCTCATTTATATCTGTTATTAGCTCTTTTAGTCTATTGCTTTGGTGTTGTTGTACTATCCCTTTTTCACAAGTTCTATTCAAAATTGTCAATCCTGAGCATAAATTGGTCAGGCTAATTTAGATCCCTATGCTAGTTCTGCCTAATTTAGATCAGCATACATGTGAGCCATATTTGGTCAAGCTCAGCCTAAGTAATGCATGTTTCTTACTTTTTTTGTACTATTTCTTGACATTGAAATGATTATTAATTTCAAACAAAATACTTGTAGGCAGGATCTCAATTTTCGGAGATTGATACATTTGAGATAGCTTATGGTGGAATGAATAAGAATATAACTAACGATATTGCTAAGGCTAAATTTGTAAGTTTAAATTTGAAGTTATGATAAATATTCTCCTTTAATTATATAATTGAGGTGGTATTAAATTCTATTATACTGATACATAACATTTTTTTAGGATAAGATGGTGGCGAAGAAGGACGTGTATACGAAAGAATTGGCAAAGGATTATCCTTGGGGATACACCATTAAATTAAATAATAGTACCAGACAAAGACGGAGTTAATATCATAACAGATGTACTGGGTCTTAATGTCGGTAAGGAGTTTCGTGGATTAGGAGCTAATCGAGTTCATGACCTTAAATGATCATCATTGAGAGCTCAATAATTAGAGGAGCAACTGGCAGTAGAGATAGCAGCACGCCAGGCAGCAGACGAAATATTGAATGAGCTGACACAGCTCGCAGGAAAGCCCAACAACATCTCGACGTTTTCAGGCAGTCGTGGGAGCAAACTATGCAATACCTAGCACAATAACTCCCTCGGTTTGTACCTCCCTAATGAAAGCACACACTATTGATTCTGATCAACGTGTGCATGAAGCTAAGGAAGACGTAAATGCTTAGTAGACTTATTTTTTGTTTGGACATTTTTAGCTTTTAGAATGGTTCAGATAGTGGACTACTCATTTCCTAATATGCTTAATAGAGTTATTTTTTGTTTTGATATTGAGGGATGTATTATATATAGAATTTTGTATCTATTTTGACATGTTTAATATATATATATATATATGTGTGTGTGTGTGTGTCTGTCTGTCTGTCTGTTTGTTTGTGTCATTCTTATCAATTCTTAATTTTCTTTGTTGTTTAGCATAATTTATGCTAATTTTTTTTATTAAAAAATCAAATATAAAAAAGGAAAGAAAAAAACCTCTCCAATTTTATATGAATAGCATAGCCATCCATTTACAATGGTGGTTGTTAAATAATATATGCTCACTTGAGATGCATGCTTTGTTTATATACTAATGATCCATTTAGTACTCCTCATAATGGCATGAAAAGTCTAAGTATCATTGATATACTAAACTTGTCCATAAGTTACCAAAGAATTCCATATACTTGGCATAAAGAAGCAAAGGAACTTTAAATGGAGGTTTCATAATCTTTATGGTGTTTTAAATCATCAAAGATTATGAAATATGTTCAATTTTAGATAAGAATATTTATTGGACAACACTAAGCATGAAGCTTACAAGAATTGGAATTTAAACCATGTTTATCCTTACAACAAATTCACCCCCTAGCCTAAGTTAGGTGATTTACCCCTTCATAGATGATGAAAACATGTTAAAGAAGAAGTAGAATCAAAAGAACACTTGTATTAATAAGGATGGAAATAGTTTATTACAAGTGGAGGAGAATACAAGAAGAAAGTTAAAGTTTCTCTCAATTTCTCTCTCTTAATTAACTCTCAATTACAAGAGTATAATCTCTCTCTAAAGTTGTATCTTCCATGCTTAAACCATGCCCTCTATTTATAGAAGTCCTAAGGAGGTGGGGGGCAAGTGGCCAAGTTGCATAGATGAGTTGTATTTGGAGTTGTGCAAGTTGCAGAAAAATATTTGCAGGTGACCAAGATCGATCTTGCCTTAAGTAAGACTGATATTGCTTCATGGCTTCTGGTGGTGAGGTGGGCAAGATCGATCTTGGGTGGTCCAAGATCGATCTTGGAATCTCTAGGGATCTCTTTTGCAAAAGATGGCAGGACCCACGATCAATCTTGCTAATGCTAAGATCGATATTGGCTTATTCAAATGTCTCAAAATCTCCTTTTCTTGTCCAAGCTTTTCTCAACCTTTTCTAATTCTTCTTCCATCTTTTTCTCGCCATTATTTCGAATGAATTTCCATATACCACTTAAGCACAACTTTTTGTACACAATTTAAGCTTGCAAAATTGGATTAGTAATCTAATTTGCTACTGAATCAACAAGTTGTAATTTGGAGTTTATTTGATGTGTTTAACCATCCAAGTGTACTATAATGTGCATGTAAAAGCCTATGCAAGTGCACTATAATGCACTTATCAACAAGGGTTTAGTATTTTATCGTCTAGAAGACATTAAACTTTTGAACCCTAACAAAATTATAAGGTAAACTTAATAAGGGACATATTATGTTTATATGTTCTAAATGATTTGTTTGCTAACCTTTTCATCCATAAAATCATTTTTTTGATCATTCTTTTCCCATTATTGAATGTCTCCAGCATTCCTTGTCAAAGTAATCTGGCTTTAATAGTCCAATTTCGCTCATTCGCTTTAATAGAATTAATCAACTTTATTTGCTGGGATACCATCGCTTCAAAAAAAATTTCTAGATATACAAACATAAGGATTCATGTTAAAATAAGAATAATTACAAAGAAATCAACCCACAAAAAAGAAAGCCCTAACAAATCACAAAAAGGATAAAACAGAGGCCAATACCTTCATTGGATCATTTAAATTTTACACATGAATACCATTAGAGCACAAAATGAATATATGTACTATTTATGTCTAAAAGTCTGTTACACATAGGATTTTACACTTAAAATATACGCAACAATTGGAGATGCTCTGATTTAGTTTTGGCATCACACAAATGCTTTTACTAGGGAATGGATTGTAGATAAATACAAAATTAAGAATTCAATTAATGGATCACCACAATATTGATGGCAATCAAGTAGTGCTAATTCAGAATTAATTGACGTACTTTCCGTGCCAAGCAATTCAATTTTTTAATGCAGATTTTGTAAACAAAATTAAGTATAAGAGAGAGTGAATTCAAGTTTAAAAAAAACGCAAAAAATAATAATATAGAATTACATAGTTAAAGCAGATTAGAAACTGTGAATTCAAGTTATGATTGATATCCCATTTTTACAGATGCCGAGTGAGCCGGACAAGTACTCATCCTGAAAGCTCTCGTCTGCCCTTCCACACAGATTATAAAATTTTGACGGATTATTTGCGTTGGTGATTTTCGTATTTCGTTCTGCTAGGGCATAAGGTTAAAATGGTCCATCAACCTATCACCACACCGAATTAGCTTTTTTGCCACTTTAATCAGTATCCAATTTGATTATTAGATCAAAAGAGAAAATAAATTAAATGAGCAGAATTTTATTTTTTGATTATGTTTATAAAAAAATTAATTGACAATCTAGATTCAACGTGATTAGCTCAAGATAGTAAAATACAGGTTTATCAGTGTCCTAAAATTATTCAAATTTTCAAATTTGGCACGTAACGTTTGATTTGCTAATCGTATATGGTAAATTAAGTCTCTTACACTAGATTTGCATAGTCAAGTGCCTTTAAAAATGTCAAATTAGTTCATTGTTTTTATATTTGATGTGGATAGGATAAGAAGAGCAAATAATTATTTTAATTATTTTTCTTAGATATATTGATACAAGTACTACAAATGAGTAACCAAGGGGTTCAATCATCCCAAACATATTTGTACATAAAAAAGTAGTAGGAAAAATCTTCAGAAAATGTCTCTTTTGCCAATATATATATAATTTCCATAAATTTCTTTTTAGTGCTAATATGGTTATGGGAATTTCACCTTTCCAGCATATTTAAATTCTTAAATTCACATACAAGCTAGGTCTCATAGTTTATGTCAAATCTAGTCTAATACTTGAAATTATAAAATTTTACATTCTATGAAAGTACTAAAATTCAAAGCAAACGAGTACTAATGAATTCATGGGTTTGGAAGGACCTACAACCCTATTTCGGTTGTTGCCCTTCGTAACCCGTTTGAATTCTTGAGCTTGTATCCCTCTGTGGCCTCCGGGAAGAATTTTGATTTTAAACTCTTGGGCAAGCAGATTAATTTGTTCTTCCATTATTTCTCCACAAACCAAGGAAATGATTAAGGCCCCAGTCGAGCCCGCACTCACCCCATTTAAGGCATCGCCTTTTTACAGCACATCCTGGAACTTGGTACCATGACTGAAATGCTATAAATAATGAACTGATCGCTGTTTCACATATGTTCATGTTACTTGCAAATGTATCAACCTATGGAAACAAATAGGAAGACAAGCGGTCAAACTTCATCAGGATAAAATATAAGTAATCCTTTGGAAAAGAAGGCCTTATTTTATTTTATCATTTTGACGAAAAAGTTATTCTTTATCGCAAAAAAGGCAAAATTAAACTACCACGCACGAGAAAATTCTAAAATAAACAAATAAAGGAAGAAAAATAATTTTGACAAATGGCCTTCTTCCATGACAAAAGAATTTGTGAGAACTATAATTTGATCTATATTTTCCCCTTTTTAAGTAGTAATTAGAGACTTATACCCAAAAAATTAGTGACACGTATAGTTTTGTCCCCTTACAAATTCTTTTACTAGTTAAGGGCAGATCTTCAAATTAGATCCAAAAATAGCTCAACAAAACATTGATGGCAAGAAAGAGCTCAACAGTAACTCTTTAAAAAAACTTATGAATTACAGATTAAAATCTAATAAGAAAATCAAGCTATAAACTGAACAAAATGATTAGTTTTGTTCATAATGAATATACAGCAAGGATCTGGGGCAAATAATTTGTATATATACAGATCGCATGATCAGCAAAAGTTTTTGTCGCTAAAAATATATCCTAAGGTTTTCTCAATGAAATTTGTTGCTATATGGCCGATCTGTAAATAGACAGTCTGTACTAAATCAAGACCCATCATAAAAACATATATATATATACACCTCTTTTTTACAGATTCTACGGGAAAGCCATGGAGGTAGAAAGTGGATCAAAGTGAGTGTGTCCTTCATCTAGCTCGTTGCCTTCTCGTTCCCTCTACATTGATTTTTTCTGAAAATCAAACAAATGAATTATATATACAGAGAATATATATACAGATAGAGAGAGAGAGAGAGAGAGAGAGAGAGATTTACCTAGTTTTGATTCAACCAAAGCTACTTATAATCTTCAAGTTCTACGAATCTTTGCTAAACTAAACAAAAATATAATAATCTAATGTGGAAATAAGGCGGAAATCGAGACGGATGGGCTATAAACTGATGAGGAAACCATGTCTGCTCACACACATATATATACACCACGGAATTCATCGTAATCATCGAAAAGTAGGGGGCGATTTTGGTATTTCCTTCAGCTAGGGCATAGGGTTTAAATGGCCCAACAACCCATCGCCATACCCAATTACTTATTTGCCCATGAAACTAATTTCCTATTTGATTAATAGATATAAAAAGAAAAGAAAACATATTAAAATAAATAAGCAAAATTTTATATTCTGATTACGTATGGTAATAAAAAAAACTTATTGAGAATTTAGATTTAATGTGATTAGATGAATGTATTGAAATAGAGTTATATTATTTTAATAAAGGCTATTCAAAATTTTATGTTTTGGCAGGTAACGTAGATATTCTTGTCGTGCACGGTAAGATTTTACATGCTATAATTTGCAGAGTGAGTGGCATTTAAAATCACCAAAGTAAGTCATTGTTGTTATATGCTTATGCAACGGTAATAAGCAGTGGTGAAGTCAGGTCATTTTACTTTTGAAGTCATTTAATAAACTATTACCTATTTTGTGTAATGTGAAAAACACAGGTACACGAAAATGGTTTAATCTTTTTTCTATACATTTCTAGAATTAATTAAGAACTATATTGTACTTCTAAGTATATTGTTTACCTATTGATAGATTTTGCTTAAGTTGTTATACCACAAGCAATGGTGCCCATTTGACCTGGGGAAAGATCCCAGGTCCGAATCTAACCAAATTTAGGAGCGAGGTTCGCGGTAGGTTTTCATTATTGTTTGTAGTTACGGAGAGAGAGTTAGACCTCCTTTTTTGGAAAAAACAAAATGTGCCCAGTCGCAAAAGCCACCCTGGGTTCCTGCTAGGGTCGAATTAGACACACCCCAAGTTTGAATCCCCACAAAAAAATAAAATAAAATTGTACGTGCAGGCCAGCGCCAAGTGTAGTTCCACGTTGCTTAAGTTGTGGTATAATTGAATGATACATCTTTTCGGTGCGCAAACGGGTTCAAAGTCCATTACGGGGTCATATTTTACTCACTGAAGGGCCAATTAAAGACATATATTCCAATGGAAATGCAACTAGTTTATCTTGGGATAAAAGAGAAACGGTTCAAGGATAGTTAAACCTTGTGTAAGCTTTGAAATGAACTTATAAAAATATTAAATAGATTAAAAAAACTTAATATGACACTATAATTGTTTCATTAGGGTTATCTACCCAACTTAGAAACAACTGCTTTAAGCTAGCTTAATATCTATCATGGTGGTGTTTGTTTTGGTACATACTATTTTTCTTTTTTAGCAAATTAGGATTTGCCTAAAATTTTATGGGTCTCTTTAATCAAGCCCATTACATTTAAAAAATTAGTGAATGGCCTAGTTTTTAGGATTTAACTCAATTGTTTTTATTTAGCCAAAATTCAGAAATAATTTTCTTTTCTAATATTCTAGCTTTTTTAAGATTAAACTGATTAAATTATCCTTGTTAAATGATAAGGTTGTTATCACCTTTATTTTTAAACAATATATAATACAATTAATAATAGATATTTATGAATAATGCATTTATATCTCTACCAAGATTCCTTTCTAAATTAATTAAATAATACATAATACAAATTAATTAAAGTCTACATTTCTCTCATATAGACTGTTATTCGTTTATTTATGGGGGATTTGAAGATTGACCCTCTAATTCTGGTAGTGCACACCGTCTATTATGAAGATGAACATTGCATTAAAAAAATATCTTTACGAGATCAATCAGCAACATTCAAAGTCTATTGTCCGTGGCAAAATATGAGATATACAAAAATTTCATTGTGAATTTGTGTGTTATTAAGATCATGCAATATATGATCCAAGGGACCACCAATAATACTCTATTTGATGTCGAATAATGATTGTTAAAACATTCATTATATGGTTAGTAATTTCCTTCTTCCTACTCGTTTGAACCCCTCTCTCTTTACATTCTTTCATATTTAACATTCTTGATCTTGATATATTTAATACAACTCTGTTTTTAATTTTACTTGTGCAATGTCTTTTTAACATGGCTTCGTTTTTAGTTTGACTTGTGTAATGTCTTTTTTAATATGACTATATTTTTATTTTTACTTGTGTAATTTTTTTTAATATGACTATATTTTTAGTTTGACTTGTGTAAGTTCTTTTTTAATATGACTATATTTTTATTTTTAATTGTGTAATTTTTTAAATATGACTGTGCTTTTAGTTATATTTTTATGTAATATTTACTATTAAGATGTCTTCTAAGTACCCCAAGTTTTAATATTTGATATTCTTAGTGTGGCTATATTTTTAATTTTACTTGTGTGATCTTTTTTTTAATATGACTGTATTTTTTGGTACATTGTGTATAATATTTACGTTTAATATGTCTTGTAAATACTCCAAATTTAATTTTTGATATTTTGTATTTACTGCAAGTCAACTTCTTAATTTTTTTAATATATATTTATCCTATGGCAATTAAAAATTACAAAAAGTTATCATTTGTAGTTACATTTACGAATTTTAAAATTGAATCTTTTAAAATTTGAATTTAAAAGCATATAAATCCCTAAAAGATATATACTCTAGCAATAACTAAATATAATTTTAGGTGAATAATAAATTTAAATTTTAAAATTTTAAAAAGGATAAGATGGGAAAAATATAAAATATAAAAGAAAAAATAATAAAATAATTTATAAAATGCATATTTATTAATTATCCACTCATTTGAGCCAATTACTAATTTCCCAAATGTAATGGGTAAAAAGCAAAACAATTTGAATTTTCTGGGCTAAAAACAAAAAGCCCCTTTTTTGTGAAAATGAGCTAAAAGGTCTTCAATGACAATATAGAAATAAGGGCCTAGATATCATTATCATTTTGAAATAAAGAGTTGTTTATCCACTACAAGAAAATCTATCTTTGCCGACAAATTTTGAGCAGACATACTAAATTTTTGTAGCCGCAGACCTTTTTACCTGACAAATTTAGCCACTTGTCAGCTAAACACACGCGCCAAAACCTTAGTTTTGGCGCGAACATCTGCCGACGAGTGAGTTAGTGTTTTAGCCGACAAACATAATTTTTTTGGATAAGGTTTTGGCGGGGTGTTTTCCTCCCTATCGAAAATTTTAGCTCCTAGGGTTTTTTCTTTCAGCCGATGGTGTCTTTTTGACAAACTATATTGTGTCGGCTAAAAATTAAAATTAAAATTTAATAATTAATTAATTTATTTATTATTTTTGCTAGGAAAAACTCTTCCAATATGTAAACATTTTAATCTAATTAGAAATAAAATATTCTCTCTCTACAATCCCCAATATCTTTACCCCTCTCTACCATACACCTCCTTCCCATTCCCATAAGCCGTGTCTAACATACACCTCTTTCCCGTCGCCATAAGCCCGGTCTAACATCTTTACGCTCGATCTTCTAACAACTCCTTCCCATTGGCATAAGACCTGCCACGCCCATCGTCTCCCTTCTCCACTGCCATAACATTGCACAAAAGCCTTAAAATCACACAAAAATCTCTAGCCTAAAATCAGCTCTGCACTTCTGTGAAATTCTTCTACACTCCTCCATGGCCCTCTCCTTCAATATCTGATTTCATAATCTTTTTCAAAGTTAGGGCTTATTGTTTAATTTCATATCTATTTTGAAGGTCTTATTGTTTAGTTTCTCAAATTCAAGTAAATAAGTTATTATGTTATGTGTTATTATTACTTGTTTTATATATGGTTTGGATTTTGGTATTTTTTAGGTTCACTTAATTTAGATTTTATAGGGATGAAAATAATAATAATAATAATAATAATAATAATAATAATAATAATAATAATAATAATAATAATAATAATAATAATGCAGATGTATTCAATAATACCCATTAAAACTACTTGATTCTTCATCTAATTTAGATTTTGACTTTTAGTAGTGATGACTAGTCTTCCCATCCAGTTGTTGAAAATTCATTTGACGTTGGGTAATAAGATATATGTATGTACTTTGTCGAGAATTGGAACACCTCAATCTTAAGATTTTGTTTTGATTCATAAACCAACCCAAAGATGTTGTAGATGCATGTCTTCATTAAATTGAATGAAATTGATTAAAGAAGATAAATATATATATATATATATAGCTAATAAGTATTTGATATGATATCCAATGCCAAATCTCAATATTCACATGCCCAAGATAGTTGGCTATCCCCCCCAAATATACAAATAAATCTTAAGAATTTCAAGCTTCATGGGAGGTCCATATATATATTGGATTTGAAAGATTTCCATATCGATCTACTTTTTTTTCAATTGATTGGAATAAAATGAACAAAAATAGTCAGTTTGCTTAGTGCATTTTTGTTTATGCTTAATTGACATACATTGTTGTGACTTCTAGCAAATCTTTCCTCTTTTTCTTTCGCTAATATACAAACATATATATACACATGTATATATATATGCATGAAAGTTGTATAGTGTTAATTAATATAATTTGTCTTGTAAATAAAACTATGTACTAATTCAGTGCTACGCCAAATTAAGTATTAGGGTCTATGGTTACTGGTGCCGCAATAAAAGCTCGTTGTGGTAGCCCAAGTGCAGGCACGTCAAGTTGTAATATAGTCTTGGAAGTCCGAGTGTTGAACCACAAGGATAGTCGAAAAGGAATGGAATGGATTATAGATTATATGGTTTTTCTGATTTTTTGTAAGTTGAATTTGTTATGAAGCAACGAAAATGTAAATCGGTTTGAAAATTAATAAGAGAACACTAAGGTATCAAGAAGCTAAGTGTGATTTAAGAAACGATATTTACTAACTCATACAAAGACTTCAACACAAGGTTTCTCGAGATATGGGGAATGTTGGTGTATCTCTCAATAGCAAAGGGTGCAACGCTAGGCGACTTATTCCCGGATCGAAGCTATATCAAGAAAGAGACAAACAACATTCCAGCAAAGACGGAGCCATCATTCCTACCTCTTAGCTATGGGTATGAAGCAAGGCAACCCATTCTCGATGAAGCTAATCTGAGATAGAAATAACAAACTCATCGTAAAAAGATTCAACATAAAACAAGTGTATGAAATCTCATGATTCAAAAAATGAAAATTAGAAAATGAATCCTAACAATGAAACTAAACGAAGTTTATGGGATAAATTCGTCAACTCATCATTTATCATTTGAGAAAAAAAATAAAGAGTCTAAGTATCACATAAAGCGTAAGAAGCACTCAATATATCAACAAATGAATAAAAAATAAGCCAAACAAGTTTATAACCCATCCATGGGGTTTTAAGAATTATTCATAATCTCCACAAAAAGGATAAGTTCCATGGACGAGGGAGGGAGAATACAAGCTTTCTAGAACCATACGAATATGTTGTATATTCATTAACAACCAAGAACTAAATATACCAGGCATATCAAGTCTTGACTTAATATGAAAATACCTAGAAAGCTTGTAAAATGACGATATTGAAGAAGAATAGGATTCACAAATATTTAACAACTTTAAACATGGATTGAGTTAAAAATCACTGAAAATAATATCGCAATCAACCTCCTTAACCTTAGCAAAAGACTACTCCATAATAAATGCAAGAACAAATATTATATATGAAGAAATCATTCTTACCAATCAAGAACTTACAAGAGAAAAATGAAGAAAAGATACACTTTAGCTCTCCCTTCTCTCTAGAACTCTCTTGTGTCCAAGATCAAGCATAATCCATCTCCATGATCCCCTAGACTAAACACTAGCTAAAGATATACTTTAATTAATTAACGAAGAAAGGGAAAATATCTAGGAACGTTAATCCCAAAAAAAGGCTAAAAGTAGAAGTTGGTGGCTATCCTCGCCAGGCCATGATCAATCATGGGTCATTCTACCTGCTGATGATTTGCACCATGATCGATCATGCTTTTGGAAATTTTTCAAAATAGCACTTTTGCGAGCTTTTGACTAGCGCTTGATCATTTCTTTGATGGCCATTAAATCCTATACCTATGAACACACAAAAACACACCTAGCGGGGCGATATTAGAAACAAACTCGCTAAGACACTAATCTCGAGATAAGCAGATAATTAAGTAGAATTAATGCAAATAAACGTGTCAAGTCACTCCATAAAGGAGTGAACGAATGACAATATTATGCGCTTATCAACCCCCTTCAACTTATCTCTTGCTAGTCCCTTAGCAAGACAAAAATATATATAATTACAAAAATAATACGCTATACAAAAAGTTGTTAACTTCTAAGTTCCCAAAGAAGACGAGTTGCATCTCGTGAAGGTTTTCAGAAATGATACCTAGAAACATTAGAAGTTTGATCATGATAAACGACGGGAATGAAGATTTCAAGTTTCAATTTGCAAAGCAAGAGGCATTATTATAAACTTTCTAGAATGACCGACTTTTGAATGATTATCTAATTCGTCTATCTCCTTTAGAACATAATCCCATATTCCCCAATGCTTACATGCTAGACTTCGGATCAATCAATTCAATATAAACACAAAGAGTTATAATCATTCGCGAAAAAAGAGAGAACTTTTTCAAAGACAAAAGCTCCAAGATTTATCGATTCTAAGCATTTTCTTTATCTTTTTCTTGAAAATTTTGCCAAATTAGATCAGGACGGTTTTCATCTTTATGGGGGGCAGCGGTCTCACTTATGAAATTTACATAACTAACTCATTCATTGGAGCTCAAAGGAAGCTATTCACCTTTTCCCATATGGTAACCTTTACCCATCCATAATATTAGACAAAGAGACTTAAAATTTAGTCAAGTGAAGCTTTAAGTCAATATTAGGATAAAAGTCGTCCAAGTTATCAAACTGCTATGCATTTGTCCTTTCATTGGAGGATCTTTTCGAAAAAGCTTCCATTATCTCTGAACAAAAATTTTTCTTCTTTCAATGAAAATAAATCTAGGTGTTATTACCAATTTAGAAACACCCAAAGCAATCTAGCATATGGAACAGGGAATATATCGGGATATAAAAATAAGTGAAGCAAGGCAATTTAGATTATCATTAAAATTCCTATTTAGATCAAAGAATTCATGTCAAAAACTAATGAAACAACAGTCTTCATTAAACAAAATATTAATCAATCATCAATTTTTAAATTTCACAAAAAATAAAATTGAACAAGCCTCTATACTCATGGAATTAAGCAAAAGAAAGCGAAACACAAAAATAATGGAATACATAACCCCCAGCTTAAAAGAAGCATTGTCCTCAATGGAAAGAGAACATGAAATGGAGGGATGGATTTATTTGGCTATACTTTTTATGAGACAAAAAAGAGACAAAAATAAAAACTATACAAAAACGAGTTAGAATTATATTTGAATAAGCAAAAACCATAGTATTAAACTATTAAAACAAAGTTCTAACGTTAACATTATGTCTAAATTTTAATACAACCCAAAAGAAAATAAATTAAAACTAAATATAAATATAACGAATAAAGAGTTCTCAGGTTCAGCAATATCATCACATGTCGGGAGGTGGGGGTGGGGGAAAATGACCAAACAACGCCTCGAATTGCTGGCGTATAAACTCCTGCTGAGTCGCCATCTATGCAGCCATCCGTGCTTCAACTTGAGCTGCTATATCGGCCTCCAAATGATCTTAACGCAATACCATAATCTCAACCCTTTCATTTATGCTAGCGAACCCGGTTTGCATCAAAGCATTCATTTGCTTGAACTGCTCTTTCATGAACTCCCTATTGTCATCCACCGGTCCCGAGCATGCTCTTCAGCGACGCCTTGAAGGACCCGGAACATCCGCTCCTGGTTCTTCTGCCCCCTCTTCTTCATCATCACCCGGTGGTGGTGCAGCTGTGGAAGAACTCAGCTGGTTCCTCAATTGACCAGCGGTTTAAGTTTGGGTAGACCGGTTAAGTGGTGCTCGAGGCATTTTCTTCTCATCCTCATCCCTCTCATTTACTCCCGCTCACAAACATACCCGAGTGATCAAAGACCCAAATTTAATTGTCTCATTGTGGGCAATCAAGTCTATAGTTCTCGCAATTCACCTAATGATATGCTGTAACAAGCAACAACGCTTGTTCGTTGCTATAGCGTATAATTAGTACGCTTGAGACGGGTAAAGATGCTGGATATGGGAGGTCGGGTCCAAAGCATTGGCAATTACTAGCCACAGTGTCCTAAGGCTATCGTGTAGGTTACTCCTATCAAATTGGGTCCCAATCCATTCCATGGGTCTACCGGCTAAAAATGAGCCTAAATCATTAGCTGAGGGCTCTACATAGTTAGTGCCATCCGAATAGGGGAGGTCATGGGCATTATGTGGCAAAGCCGGGATTCCCTTGATCTCACTCAACACCTCAAGATTGAAATGGACTGTTTTTCCACGGACATGAGCAATATATATGTACAAGGTATTGGGAACTTGAATTAAACTTACAGCAAATTCGCGACAAATAATGATATTACATTGATTACCTTGTTCGTGCAAATAGTTAATCCATCCCGGATTTTGCTCGAATGTACTCTTTGGGGGAAATCGTCTAGCATACCGATGTAGACCGGTCTCTCAATTACCACCATCCTAGATTTGAAGGCCTAGTTGCACCACTCGAACTCTTGGTAACTCCGCTCTTGCGGCTTGAAGGACAAGCGGCTTGGTGGGATGGTGAGAGGAAGCCATAGAGGAGTAATTTCAAGATTTGAGGGAGTAGGGCTCGAATTTGGTGTTAAGAGAGAAAAGTGGAGTTTGCAATGGGTTTGACAATTGGGGTTCAAAATTGATAGATTTTAGGGGTGATTTTAGGTGGGGAAGGATGTAAATGGTGTTTGGGGAGGATTTGGAAAGAATGGGGGTGAAGGGGCTAGGGCTTGAAGAAGAAATAGAAAGGGGAAGTGAGAAATGGGGGCTTAGATTACGGTTCCCTTGTTTTAAGTTTGAACCATGATCGATCATGGTCAACCCATTTAAATTAATCGAAAAGTAGGGCACGAGAAGACAGTACATTTAAAAAATAAATAAAAATTAACAGTTGCAAATTTGGTACAACATAGTAAATTTGCAAAATTAGTACTAATTAATTTGAATTTACAAAATTCATAAGGGCTTATTAAAACCTAGCACATGTAATTTAAAGAAAACAATATAAAATTTGATAAGTACTAGGTGGAATGTGCTCCATCACTTTATTTATTTATTTTTTCATTTTTTAAAATTTATTTTTTAATGTTACTTGTGATTAGTTTCTCTATTACTTTATATGATTATTCTCCTTTCTATCAATTATATAGGGACAACTTATTCATACAACTCATGTACATATTCAATTCTTCATCAGTGAATTGTTCTCATCTCTGATAAGAAAAAAAGTGGGCTACAAATATTTTAAGAGAATAAGTTCAGAATCATAATAAAAAGGGAGTGGTGTTGCCCTAAATATTTTGAGAGGATAAGTTCAGAACATAATAAAAAAAGGGAGTGGTATTGCCCAAAAACGTGGCTTTTGCAAAATAATGGTTATCCTCAAGTCAGAATGTACAACATTTCAATGCACCTTACTTTGGGAGAATGTAATATTGCTTTGATAATAGCATTTCCCTGAAAAAGGAAAACATTTAGCAAGTAACTACACATTAGGTTTCAATATTCAATACAACTTTGTTCTGGATTTCTTGTTTGAAGTGAAACTATATTTATTTGGGACTATAGTAGATGGGCCAATATTTATTGATTTGACTTATCAATTTGGATTGTTATAGTACAACTTACCTTCAACATATTATGCTTCTTTACAGATCCAAAATGAAGGATATTATTTGCAGGTGGCAGCAAAGGATGCTATGTTAAATTCTCTTCTGGTGGCAGTAAAGGATATTATTTGTAGTTGGCATCAATTTTATGTACGAGTATTTTTCCTTCTTTAAATAGTGTATACCTTTAACTATTTTCTTGGTGGAACAACCCAAATATGGTCTATACTTACTCCTTTAAATTAACTACTAGGTCACAAATAATAAAAGTAAATGCATGAAATTGGTCGAAAAGTATAATTCTTTTCTGATTTATAGGTGGGCAAAGTTCTATATTATTAAATATTTCATGTTTGATTTGCAAATTACCATTATATACAAATATATCTCAGTAACAAAGAAATTATTCCCTATTAACACGAAACAAGTATGAAGAGAGAAAAAAAAGATATTGAAATTCAAGTTGTCCTGGAATCACGTTTGGGAATTCGAAGCAAGTATTACTGGGTTAAACTAACCAAGAAATAAGAGAAGTTAATAGGAAATCTTTAAATTACTATCTTATTTTATAACTCCTCATGAAATTAGTCAATCATTTCTCAACTTTACATTCAAACACTTGTTTCGTTGTTATTATTTATTTGTTTTGAATGAAATTATACTTTTACAACGTACACCAATCAACTAATACCATCTCCATATAGATTAAGAATCTATATTTAACTTTCACACCGTTATTAATACATTAGTTAATTCCAGTTCAATTGATGAGTAAAAACAAATTTTGTTTACTATCATTAAGTTTGAGTTATATATTGACTGCTGATATTGGAAGGAGACTTATTAAGGCTATGAGTTAATGCAAACTGTGCTGCTGTATGTTGATGTGGGATTTGTTCCTACTAATAATGAATTCTCTATAACTGTAGGGATGACCAAAGTAGTTAGTTACTAGACAGTCTTTTGTTTATTAAAATATAATACTATGAGAAATCAAATTCGAGTTTTAAAAAAGCATAAGATTTTGCTAACAAAGATTCTCAAAAGCCCACCATCATGCCTGGTCCCGACTTGGCCGCATAGGTGAGCCATCTGGCCTAGTGAAGTGGATAGCCTGGAGGGCTTGGTAGTGATTTTTAAAGCACTAAAACTCTAACCATCACTCTATTTCCCTTATTAGTTACCTAAAGTGACCGTACGTTGAAAAAATATATGAGTTGTGATACTATTGATTAAGGTTAATTAATCATAATTAAAGTCATTGTTTTTAGACTTTTGATTTTAGTAGATATAGTTGATAGAAGGGATATATGTATATATATAATCCTCATAATATGGGCCACCAGTTTGCCTCTAAATGATATAATGAATAGTATACAAGAAAACTCAATTAGGGTCAATGTTTTTGCCTTTTCTTATTTAGTCCTTTTACTTTTATGTAGGTTGTTAGCTAGGTTTTTTTTTTTATTTGAATAGTGATTGATTCACATATACACTTGAACATCAATCTATATAGTATATACATGTAATTGGGTGAGTTACTCGTTGGACTCAAAATCATTGCAACAAGGCAAGTAAGACCATCTCCATTGGGAGGGCTAAATAGCCAAATTTACCTTTTTCATTGCCTTATTCGGTAAGGTAAATTGCTAAAAAGGTGGCTAAAAGTGTATAGCAAAGCCAAACTTAGTTGCCGACCAAATTTTAGCTTACACGATCAATGAAGTGTCGTTGCAGAATTCTTCACTTTCACGACACATCATGTGTCGTGAGAAAATTTAAATGCCTTGGCTGATCAATGATGTGTCGTGCGACACATATTCGAAATTCCCTTGGTCAATGTATCATATATCGTGGCAGAGAAAATTCAAAATTTTACTTCGGCCGATACATGATGTGTCGTGGGACACATCATTCAAATTTCCTCCCGTTGGTGCTCTTTCCGGTATTTATGAGCAAGCTCCAGTGCGAGAAAAATTTATACCAGCAAAATCTCTCCAGTATTCTTTCATTGTTAATCAAGTTTTCTTCAATGCTATTTCAAATATTTAACCAAGCTTTTTTCAATGTTATTTCAAATATTTATTATGCTTTCTGTACTACATTCTCATATTATTATTTCTAGTGTGTAGTTTATGAAAAAAAAATTCATCTTTCATTCTACATATCGTAACATTTTTATTTTCAAATAATTTATCTCTATAATTTTTATAATGTCTAGATATCGTGGAACAAATATGACACCATTTGAAGATGAAGCTCTTTGTCGAGCCTATATTCACGTTAGTCTTGATTCGGTAATTGGTGCTAATCAAACTATTAAAAGATTATGGGAATCGATTGCATTAATTTACCATGAGCAGCCATGTATCATATCTAAAAAAACTCCATGCTCTCTCCAATCGCGATATTCTGCAATTCATAAATGTGTAACGTTGTATTTATCAAAGTTATCAAATGCAATGAGTAATCAAGGAAGCGGTACAAATGAAATGGACTGGGTAAAGTTGCATTCTATCAAAGATATTATTTTCGGTAATTGTATTTTCTTTGTAATTAATTTATAATATTATTTTTTTATTTTTAAAAGCAGGTTAGAGAAGCTCGGGAGAGTTACCAAATAGAAATGCAAAACCTTTTGTTTTTGATAGATGTTATGAAATTTCAAAAGCACACAGAAAGTATTACTTGAAGACAACATCATTAAATACACAACGATCTCGTTTTGATCCAACGGATAGCGCCAGTGGATCTTCTTCGGTTAATCTATGAAATACTTCTTCCCCCATTGATATTAAAGGTCCAAATGAGAATCGGCCTACGGGAAGAAATGAAGCAAAATTACAAAAAAAGGAAGGAAAAAGAGAAAAGTCTAACTGTTTAAAATGCTTCATTTAAAAGAGCTCAAAAATTTTCGGAACTATACGAAAGTAATTTGGCTTTACAAAATGCTGAGCAAAAAGGTATGCATGAAAAAATGGAACGTCTAGTATTTTGCAGGGAAGAAGAACGAGAAAGGAATAATTGTGAAGAAGATAGGAGGAATCGTGAAGAACAAAGGCACATTCGAGAAGAAGAAAGGCGGATTCGAGAAGACCAAAGACTTGAACGAAAAGAGCAAAGAAGAGATGCCGCTGAGGAAGCAACATTAATGGGAATGGATTTAAGTCGCATGATTGATCAACAACATGAGTTTTATGATTATCGGATTCAAGAGTTGCTAAACCGAAGACGTCAACAAAGTCGAGCGTCGCAAAACTTTTCTCGCGATGTTTTATTTTATAATGCAATGTTTTATTTTGTTTTATTTTGTAATGCAATGTTTAAGCACTGTCTTATAATGCAATGTTTTATTTTGTAAGTTATTTATTTTTATTGGACTATTTTATTTTAAGCACTGTCTTTTTATTGAACTATTTTATTTTAAGCATTGTATTTTTTTTTTTTACTTTATTTGTAATCTTTAACTGTTTTCTATTAAGGAAATATTTTTTCGCTTCATTATTTCACATTTATTAATATAATAAATATTTCTAATATACATAACATTAAAATTATGGCTTTTATGACCAACATAAGGTAACATATGCATTAATAAAATTGATGAGAAAAAAGGACATGCCTTAACATTTAAATATATTAATGTAACTTAACATTTAAATACATTAATATAACTTAACATTTAAATATATTAATATAATAAATAACATAGCTGATTTATGCATCAGATTGTGCATGCAGTTGCCAAATGTGTTCAACTAAATCTGCGCATAAACGGTTATGAATGTCAGCATTTGTCATTTCGGCCTGAAGATTAATATAAGCGTTGAATACTAATGTTGGATATCGTTGCATTTCAGACAGCTCTTCAATTTGATCGTACACACAATCCCAATTTGTACGCCGTTCATCTTTAACATTCATGTTGTGTAATATTATACATGCTTGAATCACAATGGTTAGCGCGTCCTGATTCCATAACCTGCCAGGCTGACGGACTATGGCAAACCTTGCTTGTAGAATGCCTAAAGCACGTTCCACATCTTTTCTCACACTTTCTTATGCTTGTGAAAAAACTCTCTTTTTAAGAACTGAAGATTAATGAGAAATAAAATAAGTAGAACAATTTATACCCTGAGAGAGCAATTTTCTTCTTGATATTGAAATTTATATATACTGATATAATTGAGAGTGTTGAAGACGAAGAGGGAGTCTAGATGATGAAACATATAATGCTATATCTATATATATATGAGAAATGAAAAAAGTTAGAAAGAACTCCATGCTTAAAATGCTTCACGTGAATTTGCAGCCTTTGAATTTTGAGAGAAGAGAAAGCATTGAAGACAAAAACCATGCATTCAAAGTTATCACATCAATGTCTTGCCACGACAAAAAAGGAGCAAGCATGAGAAAGGGAAAAAAAACAAGAAAACAAAGAAGCCCTGCCACGACACATCATGTGTCGTGGGAATCAAATATGTTGCACAACACATCATTTGTCGTGGGGAGCTTTCTTGACTTACCCCGATAAATGATGTTGTAACGACCCGGTCGCACCTCAGTACGATATTGTCCGCTCTGGGTAGCGTCCTAGACAGGCCACAGCCCCAGGACATCTACCCTCACGGCTTTGTTTTTGGGAGCTCACGACCAGCTTCCCAGGGGGTCACCCATCCCTGGATTTCTCTGGTCCAAGCACGCTTAACTTCGGAGTTCTCATGGGATCCGAAGCCAGTGAGCTACCCAAAAGGCCTCGTACTTAATTAGCGACCATATCTTACTTATATGGGTCTCCAATGATCCCCCAACTTTCGGTGTGGGATGCCCCTTTGAGCTACCATTCCTCCACACAAGGGAGTACTCATCGCTCGAGCTACCATTCCTCCACACAAGGGAGTACTCATCACTCAGGGCGTCACATCCTTCCCCCCAAGGGAATCGACGTCCTCGTCGACACACCGTACTCTGTGGGGTCCGCTCTGATACCATTTGTAACGACCCGGTCGCACCTCAGTACGATATTGTCCGCTCTGGGTAGCGTCCTAGACAGGCCACAGCCCCAGGACATCTACCCTCACGGCTTTGTTTTTGGGAGCTCACGACCAGCTTCCCAGGGGGTCACCCATCCCTGGATTTCTCTGGTCCAAGCACGCTTAACTTCGGAGTTCTCATGGGATCCGAAGCCAGTGAGCTACCCAAAAGGCCTCGTACTTAATTAGCGACCATATCTTACTTATATGGGTCTCCAAGGATCCCCCAACTTCCGGTGTGGGATGCCCCTTTGAGCTACCATTCCTCCACACAAGGGAGTACTCATCGCTCGAGCTACCATTCCTCCACACAAGGGAGTACTCATCACTCAGGGCGTCACAGATGTGTCGTTTGAGTATTATTTAGCTTTTCCGCGTGTGAGACTTGTTTATCAGATACGCTAAATATACACTTTTACCTTACCTTTTTAGCTTTTGCACTAAAGATGGTCTAAATAAGAAAAGGTATACTTATTCTTGTCGACTGTTTTACTGGACCTATTCTAAAGCTTTTGGGTTATACGGATTCTAGTTTTGGTGGGTCTCCCTAACTTTTGTGATTGAATGGCTTTTATAATATAATCTTTTGCTTTATATATGGTAAAAAATAATTAGGTTACAGGTACTTTTCAAATGGTTTAACTAATTAGTGTGCACAAACTTATTTATTTATATCTAGGGAAAAAAATACTTCTTATTATCTGGATCACCCCTCTGATGTGCCAAAGCATTGCCTAATAGTATAGGGATATATATTCTAGTCCATATAACAGGATTGTTTTATTTGTTCTGATGTACATTCACGTTAGGCTTTATATTCTAGTCCATATAACAGGATTATTTTATCTGGATCACCCCTCCGAGTCAGGTTTTATTCTGACGTACATTAAATAAATGTTTGTTTTATTTGTTCAAATTTATGTTTCTAAATCTCATTGAGAATCAACAAAAGAATTCACAAGGAGAGTTGGATAAAGGAGAAAAAGCTTTGTTTCGTGCAAATTCATTAGCTGGAGGGTGTTATAGGTCTAAGATGCAGTTTCTAAGTTATAAAGTATAATAAAATATTTGAAAGAGACCAATTTTCATTGTTGATGTAAATTTAGTCACCAAAGCCTGCAGTTTCAGGCACATTTTGTCCTTTTAAGATTGACTAATGCCAACAGTTCAACTAAATTTGCCCCACAGTTTTATCTTTACTGTCTATCTAATAGCTAGTTACTGTGTTCTCATTTATATACGTTATTAGCTCTTTTAGTCTATTGCTTTGGTGTTGTTGTTCTATCATTTTTTCATAAGTTCTATTCAAAATTATCAATCCTTATCACAAATTGGTCAGGCTAATTTAGATCCCTATGCTGGTTCTACCTAATTTAGCTAAGGAGATTGATAAATTTAAGAGAGCTTACGGTGGATAGAACAAGAATATTACCAATGATATTGTTGAGGCTAAATTTGTAAGTTTACATTTGAAGTTATGATAAATATTCTCCTTTAATTATATAAATGAGGTGGTATTAAATTCTACTATGCTGATAAGTAACATTTTCTTAGTATGAGATAGTGGTGAAGAAGGACGTGTATATGAAGGAATTGGCAAAGGATTATCCTGAGGATACACCATTAAATGAAATGATAGTACCAGACAAAGACTTTGGAGTTAATATCATAATAGATGTAGTGGGTCTTAAGACCAATAAGGAGTTTCATGGATTAGGAGCTAGTCGAGTTCGTGACCTTAAATGATCATCATTGAGAACTCAACAATTAGAGGAGCAGTTGGCAGCAAAGAGAGCAACACGCCAGGCAGCAAAAGAAAGATTGAATGCAACTGACGCGGCTCGCAAGAAAGCCCAACAACATCTCAAAGTTTTCATACAGTCGTGGGAGCAAAATATGCAATAGCTAGCACAACAACTCCCCCAGTTTGTACCTCCCCTAATGATACCACACACTATTGATTCTGATTAACATGTGCATAAAGCCAACGAAGATGTAAATGCTTAGTAGACTTATTTTTTACTAGCTTTTGGACTGGTTTAGATAGTGGACTACTCATTTCATAATGTACTTAATAAACTTATTTTTTGTTTGGATAGTGGGGGATGTATTATATATAGAATTTTGTATCTATTTTGATAAGTTTAATATATATGTGTGTGTGTGTGTGTGCTGTGGCATTCTTATTAATTCTTAATTTTCTTTGTTGTTTAGCATAATATATGCCAATGTTTTTTTTATTAAAAATTCAAATATAAAAAAGGAAAGCCAAAAATTGTCGGCATTGTGATACTAAGCTATGAAAATATTTACTTGTGTAAATGAAATCTTTTGTCGGGCAAAGTCCTAACCTGTGCAGACGAAATCTTTTGTCGGCAAAGTCCTAACTTGTGCAGACAACATATTTTGTCAGCAAAGTCCTTAACTGTGCAGACAAAATATTCTGTCAGCAACGACGTTACATGTGCAGACAAAATATGTTGTCGGCGGAGAAAATTCTTAGCCGCCAAAACTTCTTGTTGGGAAAAGAGAAATCTTGAGATGAAACAATTTGTCGGCCTTCTTGTTGGCAACACAAATGATTTTACTGGTGAATCGATTCTAGATAAATCCAAAATTAAGAATCCAATTAATGACTCACCACTATATTGATGGCAAGCAAGTGGTGCTAATTCAGAATTAATTGAAGTAATTTCCATGCCAAGTAATTCAATCTTTTTATGCAGTTTTTGTAAACAAAATTAAGTATAAGAAAGAGTGAATTCAAGCCTAAAAAAAGGCAAAAAATAATAATATAGGATTACATTGTTAAAGCATATCAGAAAAAGTGAATTCAAGTTATGATTCATACCCCATACTCATCCTTAGCTCATTCACCCATTAAATTATATAGATAGTCATCTTATTCGATCCCTTCCACACTGATTAAAAAATTATAACGGATTATTTGCGTTTGTGATTTTCGTATTTCATTTAGCTAAGGCATAAGGATTAGAAAATTCCGACGGATTATTTGTGTTGGTGATTTTCATATTTCATTTAGCTAGGGCATATATAAGGCTTAAATGGTCCATCAACCTATCACTACACCGATATAATTTTTTTTCCACTTTAATCAGTATCCAATTTGATTATTAGATCTAAAGAGAAAATAAATTAAAATATTAAATGAGCAAAATTTTATCTTCTGATCATGTTCATAAAAACCTTAGGGTTAATTGCACTTTACCCACCCGAACTATACACTCACTTGCACTGTGCCATACCAACTATTAATTTTTCCAATTTTTACGCTAAACTATGAAATTTGTTGCACCTTACCCTAAATTGATAACGGTGTTAATAAAATTGACAAAATGAAGGGCAAAACTGGTAAATAATATATCTCCCTCAATTTCTCACATTATCTCCCATCTCTTTCAATTTCTCACATTATCTCTCTCTCTCTATTCCCTCAATTTCTTACTCCTCCTTCACTGATCTCCCTATCTTCACCAAAAGGAAGAACCAAACCCATCTTGACCAAACTCCTCTCTCTCTCCCCCCCAACACCACCTCCCCTCCACTTTCCCCACCGCCGACACCCTCTCTCTCCTCCACTGCCTCCCACCATCCCTCTCCCTCTCCCTCTCCCTCTAACAAGATCAAAATATTCTTACAGGTTTAGATCTTCTTACGGGTTTAAATATGGTTGGATTCCTCCTTAGCAACATACCCCCACCGATTCTTCATCTCTCAAACCTCCATCTCAAATGTAAACAAATTCCCTCTCTCAAATCTCTATCTCAATCGTACTCCACCATCGATTCTCCATCTCCGTTCCTTTGCTCAGATGGAAGAACTCAATATTCGTCTTCATGAGTCTCCATTGCCGATTCTCTATTTACAATTCTTCCTCTTTGTAATTTTCAATGGATATGCTTGTGTGAGTTTATGCCCAATTGTAGTTCCATATACATTCCGTGTGCAAAATCAAATCCCAGGTAATGGGTGCATCCAAGTGACAAATTACATATCCATTCTGTTTAAAAGAGAGAGAGAGAGAGCGCTTCATATCCATTCAACCAATTCAATTGATTTGAGTTGTGTTTCATATTTACAAATAGAGAGAGCACATACCAAGAAATAGAGTGGAGACGGAGATGGGAGATGGAGTTCTTCGGTGGAGACAAGTCTGAGCAGAGGAACAAAGATGGAGAATAGGTGGTGGAATTGAGGAGATATGTTGTTTACCAATTTTGCCCTTCATTCCGTCAATTTTATTAACTCCGTTATTAATTTAAGGTAAAGTGTAACAAATTTCATAGTTTAGCGTAAAAATTAGAAAAATTAATAGTTGGTATGGCACAGTATAACCGAGTGTATAGTTCGGGTGGGTAAAGTGGAATTAACCCAAAAACTTAATTGATAATTTTGATTCAACGTGATTAGATGAAGATAGTAAAATAGAAGTTTATAAGTGTTATGAAGTTATTCAAATTTTCAAATTTGGCAGGTAACGTCATATTTGCTTATCGTATATGGTAAATTAAGTTTTCTTAAACTAGATTTGCATAGTCGATTGCCTTTAAAAACTTCAAATTGGTACATTGTTTTTATATGATGTGGTTAAGACAAGCAAATAATTACTTTAATTATTTTACTTAGATATATTGATACAAGTGCTACAAATGAGTAAGCAAGGGGTTTAATCATCCCAAACATATTTGTGCATTAAAAAGAAGTAGGAAAAATCTTCATCAAATGTCCCTTTTGCCAATATGTAATTTCCATAAATTGCTTTAGTGCTAACATGGTTATGGGAATTTCGCCTTTTCACCATATTTAAATTCTTAAATTCACATACAAGTTGGGTCTCATATAGTTCATGTCAAATCTAGTTCAATACTTGAAATTACAAATTTTACATTCTATGAAAATACTAAAATTCAAATCAAACGGGCGCCCTTTGTAACACCCGTTTGACTTCTTCAGCTTGTATCCCTCTGCGGCCCCCGGTTGGAATTTTGATTCCAAACTCTTGGGCAAGCAGACTAACATGTTCTTCCATAATTTCGCCACCGGCCAAGGAAATGATTAGGCCCCACTTGAGACTGCACTACCCCATTCTCGGCATCGCTCTTTAACTGCACATCCCGGAACTTGGTACCATGACTGAAATGCTATAAATAACGAACTGAGCCTGAGCCTGTTTCACATGTGCTCATATTACTTGCGAATTCATCAACCTATGGAGAAAACAATATACTGAGTGATGAAATAAGGAACAAACACTTCACACAAGAAAAAATAAATCTTAATGTTGTTTTTTTTTTCTTTTATCATTTGGGTGATTTGATGATAAATTTCAACCAAAACTTCTTTCTTGCCAAATTTATATAGTTATAGAAAAAATGCCCATTTAAGATTCTTTTCTATTTTCAAAATTTGAAATCCTATAAGCTAACATTTATCACACTCTTATTTATTAACAACAAAACTTACGTAGAATACTACAAACAAATCTTTTTAGAATATGTGAAAATTTATAAATTTACAATTAAGATATATAGAAATACATATTTAGGAAACAACTGACTATACTATTTTCTATATATTAATTTTTTTTTATAGTTAAACTTGTAATTTTCACAGAATTTTATTTTTGCTGTTAAATTTGTAAATTTCATTACAACATTTTTGAAAAACTTGTAGTGAACTTCTAAATAATGTTGTAATTTTTTTTTGCAAGTTGTAAAATTTGTAAAATTCATTTTAAATTTTACAGAGAAATTTGTAAATTTCACTTCAAATTTGCAGTGAAACATGTGAATTTTAATTAAAGTTTAGTGACAAAATTTTCAAAAAAAATCATAATTTTGCAAAAAAATTGGTGCTACCCAATGAATATTATCAAGATAAACAAAAATGTAATTAACAAATTAAGAATCAAGTCATGAATATTATTAAGATAAACAAAAATGTAATTAGGAAATTAAAAATGTAAATTTTAATTAGCAAAAATTTGGTGTGTTCACCCCCTCAAAATAGGTTGTCCCTATTTAAAGACAAAAAAAATCAGTTTTTAAGAAAAGGGGTCTATCTATATATATACATATATAAAAGAGACAAAGTGTACCTAAATTATTATCATATTCTTTAGCATGTAACATCTGAATTGCTTCTCGTGCATGTAAATTTTGTTTTACGTTAGGTTGCATGGTTTACAACATATAAAATAACTTTAAATTCAAAATGCATCATTTTTATATTTCAAGTGTGACAATTTATAAATGTAGATTATGTTTAGGTAAACAAAAATTTAGTTTGATATTTTGATGTATTAGTATTTCTGTAAATAGAAAATAATCGTGCTATTCTCAAAAGCAATATTTATATTTAACAGTGGTTCCAGCTTATTATGAATATATTTTTTTTTTTCCAAAACTAGGGCCAATTTACTTTAATTATAGAAAGAATATATATACTTATATAGATGACTGAGAGACTGAGGGTTCATGATATTTACATACCCAGTTATAAAAATATTAGTTTTACATGCACCATTTTTAGTTAGTAGATTTTTAGAAATTAGTGATAGATATTGAAACTACAATTTTAGTAGGAATTAACTTTTATTATGGTTATAAATGTAGTGTTCTATTTTTAGGTAACTTCCAATTATTAAAGAATAATTATATGATTTTGTTTTAGGTAAGTGCTAGACTTATTTTATTTTATTTTCCTTTTTTTCCTTTTCTATCCATTACCAACAATCTCCCTTCATGGCTGCATCCTTTTTTCTTTTGAATAAATGTCAACTCCCTTTAGCTCAACAATTTTGATTATGTGTCAGTAAGCACGAACAATTTGCTAATAAACATGAATAGTACGATCGGCATGTGTTATTATAATGTGAAGGCTTTCATAAGCTTAAATAACTTCTTTAAACATTGATCTCTGTAGTGCTTTTAGACACCAACCTATTAAATGTATCAAATTAAAGCATCGGCTAATTTACTCCTACAACAAGAGGCACAATTTCCCATCACATACACGTCAAAATCAGCTACAATAACCATTACAACAAATATCAAATTCAACTAAAATAACTATTCGAACGAATATATTTTCTTGGACTAATATGGCTTGTATAACTTATTATTAAGGTTCATTGAATCAAGAGACAACCCTAAGCTACGTACGGCTATGTGGGACACTAAGCAAACTTTTCTAAATAGACACCTTCTCAATAAAAAATGTAATATTTAATCATATTTTATATATTGTGATATATATTTCCTGACATATTTATAAAATATTTAAAATTAAAAAAAATGGATTTGAGTTTAGATCAGTATTAGTTACATTTACATTTCTTGTTTTTTTTTTTTTTTTCTTTCGGGAGGGGGGGGGGGGGGGGTCATAGTCTTGAGCGTAGTGCACCGGCACTGGTGACCCTGAGCTTGATTGAAGTGAAGTAGACCCATAGAATCTCCGTTGCATGACGGCGTGTCGGAGGGTTTCTGTAATTAACCCTTATGTTTAATTACACATATACATTTATACAAGTACAACTCTATCTAAGTCATATCTAGATCAACCATCCAACAATTCTTGCTAGTTTTGATATCCTTTTTTTTTTTTTAAAAAAAAAATTAAGGGAGGTCTAAGTCTCTCCCTTAATCCTACAAATAAAGAAAAACCCTCCCCTCCCACCCCATGAGTCGAACTCTTGACCTCAAGGCAAGGGTGGAGGTTGCCTACCACTGGGCCAACCCCTCTCCTCTGCTAGTTTTGATATCCTTTCAGTGCTAGACATTTGCAGGAACTTAAATTGTTAAATTCACAAAAGGTCTCAACAAATCATCTTCTCAAGAGTCTGAATCACATGATGCTAGTGAAATTACAAGATGCTACACTTGAAACTACAAATTTCTCATTCAAGGAATACACTAAAACTTGAAAATTACAAATTTTACATTCAAGGAATACACTAAAATTTGAACTAAGCCATCACTTAAGAGTTCTCAGGACCAAAAAACCTCTTAGTCTTCTGTTTTTCATGTTTTTTTAAATGCTCCATGCACATTGCCATCACGTAATTAATTAGCAAAAAGTGGCACATTTATGACATGGATTCTACAAATTTAGAGTCAACTGGTCAATTTGTTTATTATTTTTCATAAGAACGGTCCTGTTAATCCTCTTCCCGATGATATCACCATCGAGATTCTTACTAAACGCCCATTAGATTGCATTTTTAGAATGCCAAAGGGTGTGTAAAATTAAAGTGGCGGGCATTGACGTCATATATACGGTTCTCTCTCCTACAGCTCTAGTGTTAGTGACCCAAATCTGGTTCTTCCAATTAGTGGTTGCCACCCAAATCTGGTTCTTCCAATTAGTGGTTGCCATTCTTTTATCACCGTGTTTAGCAAACTCAACTCCTCTTAATTTCACTGCACATCAAAAAGCATACGTAGCCATTAATATGCACTCAGTTCACTTTCACCCCACATAAACTTTTGGCAGGACATTAGCATTGCCATAAAGTTTTTGAGAGTCCACCCTAATGTGACACCAAAAAACCTTTACTAGGCCATCCCGTAAAGTCAAACGGGATGGTTTATAAACTTTTACTAGGCCATCCCATAAAGTCAAACGGGATGGTTTATAAACTTTTACTAGGCCATCCCATAAAGTCAAACGGGATGGTTTATAAACTTTTTAGGATGTTTTATTGCAGTCCCAAATATGTATTTTTCTTGTATGATAATTACCTTTTTCGTACTTGGTCATAATTAACTGAAATACCATGAACAACGACCTGAGCTCTGTTTCACAAGTATTTAAGTCACTTGCAAATGCAGCAACCTATCGAAACAAACAGAACAATATTTAATAAGAAAAATAAAGAAATTAAGATACTGAGTGACAGATAGAACACATACTTCCCGAAAACATTTTGACAAGAAGTTTATCTACATACCTACAAGATTATGAATCCAATTTAAAGCTCATGACCACAATGTTGATGGCCAACAAGTGCTAATTTAGAAGGAATTGGAAGTAGATATATCATGGAACCCCTCTTCTAATGCTAACGTTAAGTGGTGATAAATATCCTTGCCGTGGTATGGCAAACAATTTAAATCGTGCACTAAACATAAGATTAACAGAACATACTAAAGGAATAGTGTTTTCTTTTATTTGGAATCATGTTTGCTCATGCCAAATTGACAATTTAATTAGTTTTCAAGTGAAGAGCAATCAATGAAATTGGATCATAAAAGCAGGTACACAAATGAATTTCTAAAAACAGGTCTGACGGGCATAATCTTCCCACTTTTCATTCGTTTTTGCAGATTTTCTAAACGAAATTGACTATAATAGGGAGTTAATTCTCTTTTTTTTTTCCAGGGAGAAAAAACAAATTTCAAACAAAAGATAAAGCAACATAAAATTACATAGTTAAAGCAGATTAGAAAAAGAATAAAAGACAAGTGGTGATGATAATAATATATATACCCCATTTTTACAGATCCCGAGTGAGCCGGAGACGTAGTCCTCCTCACCATCTTCGTCACCCATGGAGCTATATAGAAACCGTCTTCTTCTTCCCTCCCTTCACATATTAGAAAAATGGAACGAAAGAAAGAATCTGCTATTAACACTTTAAACAACACCCGAAATTCAAATCTGCAAAAATCAGTGCAAAATGGCAGAAAAATAGCCATCTCAATTGTATATATTGAAACGCACATATACGTACGTACATATTCAGCCTAGATCCAAAGCAGCAGGCCATACATGGCTGAATTTGTGATAAAATATAGTAGAGATGATATATATCTAATTATACATTTCCAGCAAATTTCATCGAACTACACAAACATATACATATGTAAGAAAATTTTAAAATTTGGGGAAAATTCATCTAAAAAACTCAACAATTTACCACTTTTATAAATGTTTAAACCCTTACAGAATCAAATTGTACAACAACACAATTTGCTGTTTAACATCTTTGTTTTATATTTTGATTTGAACTAGATATATCAAAGTAGGACACGCAACACATGCATGTGAACTAGTATGTTTGTATATATATATGTATATAATAGAGAAATGGTATCTGAATTGAATAAATGGAGCTAAGATGGAAGGGGCGCTATGTACCTAGTTTTTCATTCAGATTTGAACGAGCGGCCCCAGCGGAGAACCCTGATTCCGAAACCCTAGTAATCCTATCACAGTTATATACACGCGGAGACAGTTTTGGTAATAAATGCAAGGGAGGGTATGATTATAATTTTACAAAAGTAGGGTTAGGCTAAAAATTGGCCCCCAAAATCCATATTTTCATGGCTCCAGGCCCAATTAGGTTTGGCTTTTCAAATCCCTGGTTAAATTGCTATCATTCTGATTTTATTGATTGAGATTTTTGTTTTTTAAGAATTTATAACTAAAGATAAATTTTAATTTTTTTTTTGTTAATCACTTTTGTGTTGAAAATTTAAAATCAAAAAGTTTTCATTCTTTAAAAGGGAATGTATTGATATTTAGGAGCGGAACCGGGAATTTTGTGAAGCGGGGCAAGTTCAATAGTTATGTGTTTATAAATGAGAAAATTTAGTATTCATGTTATCTTTTCGGGGGGGGGGGGGAAGGGATTTCAAGATTAATACTATTAATAAATTTTTAGGGTCAAATTTAATTTATATGCATAAATTTATGATTTAAAAAAATAGTTATAGGGGTTTGCAATTATAAAAAAATTGGGGGGAATTATATATTGATGTGTCTCCGCCACTGTTGTTATATAACGTGAGAAAATAAAAATAGCAAAATGCTGGTGCATACAAGTTAAAAATTGACATGGATGTTAATTTTAAATAAATTACATAGCATATGGTATTTGTTATTTAAAAAACAAGTTTAAATTTGATTCATTGTTGTATATTACCGGATGCTACAAATTTTCTTGTAGCACATCCCTAATCAAACAATGCATATTACAGAATAAACTATTTATTTAATAATTTTGTACCACTTCACCCAAGGCATATCATTAGGTTTTATTATATATTCAACTATTTATTTTAATTGCCAATGGCTAATATGCATAACTAACCTTGAGGAGTTAAGATATATTTTGAACAAAAACAAAAAGAGAATTCAAGCTCATGTCAACATATGAACAAGAAATGATGAAGGACCATATCCAATCTAAAAGGTTTTTTGTTCGAATAATTGTAGGCTTATCAGAAAAGATGTTCCTATCAATGACCTAGAAATGATAAAGGCCAACTATATCCAACCTAAACGATTTTATGTTCGAATCTCACTTGTATTGATGCTTATATATGGTGTTGAACGCTTATATTTTAGTGACTATACGGCATATAAGAAAAACTTATAACTTGTTGATCGTTCAGACCTTTCAGCTCGTAAATGTGGATTCCAACTCACCATCTTTTGAGTTAGTCTTTGCAAAGAGTTGCTCTTTAGAGCTATGCTAGTCTACATCTATCAAAATTTCTTTTTACATGAATAAAGCAGGTTAAGAAGCTCATTAAATTTGGGAGGGCAGATCAAGATTTCTCTCAAACACAAATAGTGAAATGTATTGAACGGGATAAAAATATCTTATCCGAGGTTCAGCCATTGCAGTTACCGAGCTCTTGGCCAGCGGCTGAGCTTGCTATAGATGCTCTTTGAAACTAACCAAGGCTTGACACATGGAAACATCATAATGAAGCGTGCCAGCCACGCCCCACAACCAACTGCCACTCAACCACTAACAACAACTCTCTAGCATTCTCTCCACTCCCTCAAATGCGGGAAGTGGTGTATATCCCATTATAACATCTAGTTCTTTACATATATAAAAGGAAGTAGTCCTTAGCTATTCAAATCATCAAAAATTAGCCAAGTACAACTTACGTCACTCTTTCTATAATTGTCATCACCATTGTACAAATCATAAAATGTGCTAAAGATGATACATGCATGTGTATTATATATTTTCACGAAATTTCATTAGAAAATGCACATATATCAATTTTTTTAAAGCAAAGGAGGCAAAGCCCCTAAAATTTTATTAGATCAAACAAAAATTGCAACTTAGGAATCCTTGGATCATAATGCCCTAATCTATAAACTCTAAGAATTTCCACAAGATTTTTGGGATATTATCTCTATTGAAAATAAATCAATATTTTTGTTATTTAGTTTTTTAACGAAATTTGGGGGAAATTTATAAACATAATTTTTAGCCCTCATATAAGGTTCAAAGGAAACCCTTTTTAATATATTTTGACCCCTCAGGCATGGTAATTTTATTTAAGCTAGACCCCATAAATGATGGTATTTAAGAAAAACGAGTTTGATTAATTATTCCTATCTATTTTATTTTTTTTTCATTGTGCAAGATGCTGATAATTCCGTGTTTCATTAGCTAGTAAAAAGTATGCATATGGCAAAAAAACTATTTCAACTTACCCAAGAGGATTATTATGTTTTATAATACTCAATATTATTTTGAAGAAATATTCATTTTAAAGTTAATCATTGTGTATGTTTCAAATATTTATATTGATTATGAATATCTTCTTCTTCTTCTTTTTTCCCCCATTAGGCATCTCCACACTACATTGGATGTGAGATTAGTCCCCACTTATGGTAAGGAATTTGTATTTGGATGGAATCTTCCGTTAAATAGATCGTCCCCACACAATCCAACGGTGAATATTTATAATATGCATGTATATATATATAAGTAATACTGAATAGCTATGATTATTTCGAATATGGATGACGTGGAGAAAATACTTCCACTCTTAGGAACCCAAGTGTAGGTTGTCAAGTTATAATATTTGGTATGTCCAAGTGTTAAACCACAAGAATAGCCGGAAAGACGATGTAGAGAAAAAGAGTCCAAGGCTTTTATTTAGAGAAATGGATTAATTGATTTTAGTTGTTGATTTTAAAATCTTACAATAAAAATTAAAGTGATGTATGTATCAAATGATGAGAAAGGGCTAAGGCATTATAAAATTCATTTGCTTTGCAATGTTATGTAAAGTCAATCTCATTCAAAGTTTTCAATGTAATCCTAAGTGTTGAGTATCTTACACTATACTAAGTAAAAGGGTGTGAAGCATAAGAAACTCATTCCCATATAAATGCTACATAAAGAAAGGGTGTAAGCAAAACTTAACATAAGTGTATATCCCCCTCTTATCTTGTAACAAAAGGTGTTAAGCAAGTACAACCCATTCTCATATAATGTTCAACTAAGATACAAACTTGAGATACAACAAGGGAAAATGCATAAATTTAAACTGGGAACTTGAGAACTCATTATTAGTTTCCCCTAAGCAATTGACTTGATTATGAAAATGGCCAACTATAAAGAGTTTAACTCAATAAATCATAACATTTTCTTTGTCTAAGATTGAGAGGTCTAGTTGGAGATTAAAACATCCAATCTAGACATGTTTGATAAATATGAATTGTAACCTTAAAATGATTAATGAAATTGTTTATGGCATAAACTTAAGAAATTCTCCTTGGCAACATTTTAACTAAAAAAATGTTGAGTCTCAAAATCACATAAAGTGTAAAAAACACTCAACATATCATTCAAGAATTTAATGATTAGAATCTTAAATTTATGGTGTTTCCATGAAAATTCAAAAACTAATCATGCTTGGTAAAGAAAAGTATATCATTCATAGAATGAATGGACATAGGCTAGTAAGAAATATACAAGTGTATCATCTCCTCATTAATGCTTGAGATCTATGTATATAAGGATCTATGTATATAAGGCATACAAAGCCAAATCATCTTATGAAAATTATCGTACTAACTTATAAATGGTTAATATATTAAATGAAGAAGTTGAAGGATTCAACAAGTATTTAACAATACTAACAATATAATGAGAAATGTAGAGACAGGTATTATAAAAGTGTATTTCATTTCGTTTTTGTTCAATGAAAATTACACACTCTCAATAAATTGAGAGATGAAAAAAGTTAAAAGATATAAGATAAAATATAACAATGAAGACTATATATAATATATATTTTATCTTCCTCCCATTACTCTACTTAAAGTCAAGAGTTGCTCACTTTCTAGCATGGACAGAACAACCACTAATTAAAATAACATATTGACGCCGCTAGAATAGCGCGTTGCGATAGAGCCCAAGTGCAGGCACGTCAAGTTGTAATATAGTCTCGGAAGTCCGAGTGTCGAACCACAGGGATAAGTGAAAAGGAATGGAATGGATTACGGATTAAGTGATTTTCTGGTTTCTGTGAGTTGGTTTGTTGTAGAACAACGTAAATGTAAAACAGATGCGAAAATTAATAAGAAAGCACTAAGGTAGGTGGAGATTAGTTACGATTTAAGAAACGGTGATCATTAGCTCATACTAAGATTAGAACACAAGGATTCTCGAGAAATGGGGAATGTTGGTGTATCTCTCAATAGCAGAGGGTGCGACGCTAGGCGACTCATTCCCGAATTGAAGCTATATCAAGAGAGATACAAACGACATACCACCAAAGACGAGGTTATCATTCCTACCTCTTAGCTACGGGTGTGAAGCAAGGCAACCCATTCCCAATGAAGCTAATCCGAGATAGATATGACAAACTCATCATAAAAAGATTTAACATCAAGCAAGTGTGGTAATCTCATGATTTAAAGAATGAAAATTATAAAGTGAATCCTAACAATGAAACGGAATAAAGTTTATGGGATAAATTAGTCAACTCATCATTTATCACATATGGTAGAAAATAAAGAGTCTAAGTATCACATAAAGTGTAAGAAGCACTCAATATATCAATAAATGAATCAAAGATAAGCTAAACAAATTTAAAATCCATCTATGGAGTTTTAAGAACTATTCATAATTTCTATGAAGAGGGAAAAACTCCATGGATGGGGGAAAGGGACTACAAGCTTTTTAGAACCATATAAATATGTTGTATGTTCATTAACAACCAAGCACTAAATATACAAGGCATATAAAGTCTTAATATTATGAATATACCTAGAAAGCTTGCATCAATGGAGGAAATGAAGAAGAAAAGGATTTACAACTATTTCTCAAACTTTAAACATGGATTGAGCCATAAATCACCGAATATTATATCGCGGTTCACCTCCGTAACCTTAGTAAAAGACTACTCCATAATACTCGAAACAAGAATTATAGAAGAAGCATTCATTTCTTAAAATCAAAGTGAACTTACAAGAAGAAGAAGAAATTACAAGGTTTTAGCTCCCACTTCTCTCTAGAATTTGTACAAAAACTTAGATGTCTTAGCCAAGAAGCTAAGAGAAAATAATATATATTAAAAGGTTGCAAAATATCTAACTAAATATCTAAAATAGCTTAAACCACTAAAATAGCCCATTTTGGGTGTGAAATGGCCAAGTTGCAAGGGCCATGATCGATCATGGCTATGCCCATGATCGATCATGGAAGTGCTCTGTCAGAAAATCTTGCAACCATGATCGATCATGGCTTTGCCCATGATCGATCATGGGTCTGGAACTTGTTCACTCAGCACTTTGCAAGCCTCCGAGCTTACTCTTGATCACTTCATGCAATGCCATTGTACTCCAATCCTACAAACACATGGAATACTACAAAATACACACCAACTTGGGCCATGTTAGATACAAAACTCGCTAAGACACTAATCTCAAGATAAGCGGATAATTAGGCAGAATTAAAGCAACAAACGCGTCATGCGACTCTGGGAAAGAGCTTATGCATGACAATATTATGCGTTTATCAACTCCCCTCAACTTATCTCTTGCTAGTCCCTTAGCAAGACACAAATATATAATTACAAAAATAAAACACTATACAAAAAGATGTTAACTTCTAAGTTCCCAAAGAAGACGAGTTGCATCTCGTGAAGGTTTTCAGAAATGATACCTACAAACATTGGAAGTTTGATCATGATGAATGGTGAGAATGAAGATTCAAGTTTCAATTTGCGAAGCAAGAGGCATTATTGTCAATTTTCCAGAATGACGGACTTTTGAATGATCATCTAATTCACCTATCTCCTTTAGAACACAATCCCATATTCTCCAATGCTCAAATACCAGACTTCGATTCAAACAATTCGATATAAACACAAAGAGTCATAATCATTCAAGAAGGAAGAGAGAACTTTTTTCAAAAACAAAAGCTCCAAGATATGTCGATTCTAAGCACTTTCTTTATCTTTTACTTGAAAATTTCGCTAAATTAGATCAGGGTGGTTTTCGTCTCTATGGGGGGCAGCGGTCTCACTTATGAAATTTTTCAAAATTCTGCTCATTCATTGGAGCTTAAAGGAAGCTATTCACCCTTTCCCATATGGCAACCTATACCCATCCATAATATTAGACAAAGAGACTTAAGATTTAGTCAAGTGAAGCTTTAAGTCAATATTAGGATAAAAGTCATCCAAGTTATTAAAGTGCTATGCTTTTGTCCTCTCATTGGAGGATCTTTTCGAAAGAGCTTCCATTATTTTGGGAGAAAAAAAAAAAATTTTTCTTCTCTCAATGAAAATAAATCTAGGTGTTATTACCGAATTGAAAACAACCGAAGCAATCTAGCATGTGGAGCATGAGAATATAACGGGATATGAGACTAAGTGGAGCAAGGCAATTTAGATTATCATTCAAATTCCTATCTAGATCAAAGAATTCATGCCAAAAGCTAATGAAACAATAATCTTCATCGAACAAAATATCAATCAATCATCAATTTTCAAACTTCTAAAAAAAAATTGAACAAATCTCTTCTACTCATGGGAATGACTGATAGCAAGCCAAACAAAATAAACACAAAATAACGTACCCCCCTCCACTTGAAACACACATTGTCCTCAATGTAAAGAGAACAACAACAACGCACGGAAGGGCTACAATGACTTTGCTCTCCATGAGACAAAAATAAGAGATAAACAAAAACTATTCACAAAACGGGTTAGAATTAGAATTCAAAAGCAAAAACCATAACATTCAACCATTAAAACCAAGTTCTAATGTTAACATCAAGTCTCAATTCTAATACAACCCAAAAGAAATAAAATAAAACTAAGCATAAATATAGGTACTTAAAGAGTTTTCAGGCTATCACATCATCATCACATATCAGAAGGTGGGGGTGGTGGAAAACGACCATACAACGCCTCGAACTGTTGGCGTATGAACTCCTGCTGAGTCGTCATCTGAGCTGCAACTCGTGCCTCGACCTGAGCTGCAATATCTGCCTCCAAACGGTCCTGACGCAATACCATAATCTCTACCCTCTCGTTGACGCTAGCAAACCCGGTCTGCATCAAAGCAGTCATCTGCTCAAACTGCTCTCTAATGAACTCCCTATTGTCATCCACAGGCCCAGAGCTTGCCCTTCTTCTACGCCTTGACTGACCCGGAACATCCGCTCCTGCTTCCTCTGCCCCTTCTTCTTCGCTATCCCCCTGTTGTGGTGCGGCTGTGGAAGAACTTGGCCTATTTCTCAGTTGTCCGGCGGCTCTAGCCTGGGTGGACCTGTTTATCGGGGCCCGCTGTATCTTTCTGACATCGGTGTCCCTTTCTTGGACACCCGCCTCCAAACAAATGCGGGTCAGAAGCACACCAAATTTTATCGTTTCGTTATGGGCTACCGTGTCATAGACTTTCATGATTTTTCGCATTATGTAGCGAACCAAACAACACGGCCTATTGCGAGCAATTACATATAGAACATAGGCATGATAGGTGTACAAATGTTGAATGTGCGAGGTGGGATCTAACGCATTGGCTACAACAAGCCACAGGGTCCTGAATTGTGGTGCTAAATTGTTCCTATCGAATTGCGTGCCAATCCAAGTCATTGGACGACCGGCTAAGAACGTAGCCAACTCGTCATCAGTGGGGTATAAAATACGGGCTGAATGAGGGAGGTCATAGCTGCCATCCGGCAATGCCGGAATCCCCGTGACTCTACTAACAACCTCGAGGTTGAAAGGAACAGTTCTCCCACGTACGTGGGCAACATAGGCATAAGCAGCATTGGGCACACGCACCAAACTTGCTACAAATTCACGACATAGAGTGAGATTACATTGATTACCTGGTTGTCGCAAATATTGAACCCACCCCTCGTGTCTTTCGAATGTTCCCATTTGAGGGAAATCGTCCAAGGCACCAATAATCACAGGCCTCTCGATCATCACAGCCCGGTTCCTGAAAGCGTAATTCCACCAATCGTACTCCTGACGGCTACGGAACCCGCGGTACCCACCCCTCGCGGCTTGAAGCTCTTCTGGCTTGTTAACTGGAGTAATGGCAGCCATTGATGTGGGGAGAGGGGAGAAATAGAGAGAAATTTCAAAATTTTGGGGAGTAGGGCTCGAAATTGGGGGTTTGGGGTTTTAGAGAGAGAAAGAGGTGTTGATAGTAGATGGGTTTGGAGTTTGGGGGTGAAATTGAGAGTTTATGGAGGTGGAAAGGCTAGGGGAGGGTTTGATATGATGATTGTTGAAGGTTTGAAGAAGGGAGATGGAGAGAAATGGGAGTTAGAGAGAAAATGGGGCACGATTTTGGGGTTTAGAAACGGCTGCTCTGTTTTTAAGAGGGACCATGATCGATCATGGCTTTGCCCATGATCGATCATGGAAGTCTACTGCCGCAGGAAAATTTCACCATGATCGATCATGGTTATGCCCATGATCGATCATGGAAGTGCACTGCCTCCTCAATTTGATCCCATGATCGATCATGGGTATAACCATGATCGATCATGCCTTCAACAAAAATTCTCCCATGAGATTTCTTCACTTGAAACACCTTTCCACTCCCCCCAACTTGGTCCAGCTCGATCCAATCTCGCCCAAAAATTCCTGAAACTCAAAAATACTACAAAAAAAAAAAAAAAAAAAAAAAAATATATACAGAATCGACCTATGCTTGTTAGGCATAAGTCGGGTCTTCGAAAGGGGTGGACCCCTCTCGAATTGGGAATTCTAAAAATGGCTTTAAACGTTGTCCATTTACTTTAAAAACATAGCCGGTTTTGGGATCCTCAACTTGCACAGCCCCAAAAGGAAATACATGACGGACAATGTATGGGCCGGTCCAACGAGACTTCAATTTCCCGGGGAAGAGATGCAGACGAGTATCATAAATAAGAACTTTGTGCCCAAGTTTGAATTCTTTCCTTAAAATAGATTTATCATGAAAAATTTTGGCACGTTCCTTGCTTATCTTCGCATTATCATATGCATCTCTTCTCAATTCCTCGATTTCATCAATTTGCAACTTACGGTCAAGCCCGGCTTTTTCGAAATCACAGTTAACCATCTTAGTTGCCCAGTATGATTTGTGTTCCAACTCTACTGGCAAATGACATGGTTTTCCATATACAATGCGATAGGGAGACATATCTAGAGTTGTTTTGTACGCAGTACGGTAGGCCCAAAGTGCGTCGGTCAGTCTTAATGACCAATCCTTGCGGTTCGGGTTTACCGTTTTCTCTAGAATCTGTTTGATCTCCCTATTTGCCAGCTCGGCTTGACCGTTAGTCTGAGGGTGATAAGCGAGCGATACTTTGTGATTTACACCGTACTTTTGCATTAATGATTGAAACGGTTTATTGCAAAAGTGAGTACCGCCATCGCTTATTATTGCCTTGGGGGTGCCAAAACGTGCAAGAATGTGTTCTTTCAGAAATCGGATCACCACTTTGTGATCGTTTTTCTTACACGCTTGGGCTTCCACCCATTTCGAAACATAATCTACGGCAACTAAAATATAAAGATTACCGTAGGAGGATGGGAATGGTCCCATAAAATCGATGCCCCAACAGTCGAAGATTTCGATCATCAGAATTGGGTTGAGAGGCATCATATTCCTCTTGGAGATCCCTCCAAGCATTTGGCATCTTTGACATGCCTTGCAAAAGCGTTGTGCGTCCTTAAAAAGCGACGGCCAATACAATCCACTTTGCAGAATCTTCGCGGTGGTCTTCTTTGCCGAGAAGTGTCCTCCGCAAGCCTCAGAATGACAGAAAGATAGAGCTCTCTCCACTTCTTCCTCTGGGATGCACCGTCTGATAATCTGATCCGCACAATACTTAAACAGGTACGGTTCATCCCAATAGAATCGACCCACTTCACTCAAAAACCTTTTTCTATCTTGTGCGCCCCATGACTTTGGTATCTTGTCAGTTACAAGATAATTTACAATGTCTGCATACCATGGGAGCGTCGAGATTGCCAATAATTGTTCGTCTGGAAACGAATCTTGGATCGGGCTTTCTTCAATGTTGTTCGTAAAAGTGAGTCGAGACAGATGATCGGCCACCACGTTCTCGACTCCCTTTTTGTCCTTGATGCTTAAATGAAATTCTTGCAATAAGAGTATCCACCTCAAAAGCCGCGGCTTGGCATCTTTCTTTGTGAATAGATACTTCAATGCCGCGTGATCCGTGAAAATCACAATTGGCGATCCTATCAAATAGGATCGGAACTTGTCTAGGGCGAAGACAATTGCTAGAAGCTCTTTCTCTGTCGTGGTGTAGTTCATTTGCGCATCATTCAAGGTCCTACTTGCATAGTATATCACACCCGGTTTCTTGTCTTTTCGTTGACCAAGAACCGCTCCCACCGCATAGTCACTTGCGTCGCACATAAGCTCGAATGGCAAGCTCCAGTCCGGTGTCTGCATAATCGGCGCAGTAGTAAGCATATGCTTCAGAGAGACAAAGGCTTCCTCGCACTTGGCATCCCACTGAAAGGGTGCATCCTTGAGAAGTAGACTACACATGGGCTTGGAAATGGAACTGAAGTTCTTGATAAACCTCCTATAAAACCCGGCATGTCCTAGAAAAGATCGAACATCTTTGACATTCTTCGGTGTAGGAAGTTTAGCAATCAACTCAATTTTAGCTTTATCCACCTCGATTCCTTCTGAAGAAATGATGTGCCCCAAAACAATTCCCTTGGTAACCATAAGATGGCACTTCTCCCAGTTCAATACCAATTGTTTTTCCACGCATCTTCCCAAGACCTGTTCCAGGTTAGCCAAGCAATTGTCGAATGACTTACCATAGACGGTAAAGTCATCCATAAAAACTTCCAAAGTCCTTTCCACCATATCGCTAAAGATACTTAGCATGCACCGTTGGAAAGTGGCCGGTGCATTACATAGACCAAAGGGCATTCTTCGATAAGCGAAGGTACCAAAAGGACATGTAAAGGTGGTTTTTTCTTGATCATCTAGGTCAATCTCAATTTGATTGTACCCGGAAAAACCATCGAGGAAAGAGTAATATTCATGACCCGCTACCCTCTCTAGAGTTTGATCCAAAAAGGGGAGGGGGAAATGATCTTTACGAGTAGCCTCATTGAGTTTACGGTAGTCAATACACATTCGCCACCCGGTGGTGACTCTTTGTGGAATCAACTCGTTTGAGTCGTTCTTGACTACCGTAAGACCCGATTTTTTCGGTACCACTTGAGTTGGACTAACCCATTTACTATCCGAGATTGGATAGATGATCTTTGCATCCAATAATTTCAACACCTCGTTCCTAACCACTTCTTGCATGTTAGGATTCAACCGGCGTTGAAATTGCCTTGATGTTTTTGCCCCATCCTCCAAGTGAATTTTATGTGTACAAATCAAAGGGCTTATTCCTTGGAGGTCGGCAAGAGTCCAACCAAAAGCTTTTTTATATTTACCAAGCAAATGAACTAACCTTCCTTCTTGGTCATCTGAAAGTTCGGACGAGATGATAACTGGGAAGGTATCTGAAGGTCCCAAAAAGGCATACTTCAAATTGCTCGGCAATAGCTTGAGATCCATTTTTCCTTCAAGCTTTTTGGTGGGAGATTGTGTGTTTTCCTCTTTCTCCAAAAACTCAACCTGTTTGTCACACAAGGAAAACACTTGCATACAATCCTCGAGTTCATCGGAAGTGGTTAGATAACCTTCCATTGACTTCGATTCGAAATTTGCCACAAAGTGGTCTTGGATACATGACTCTATCATGTTTACGTGTTCACTTTCCTCATCATCATCGTCGTCTCTTTGATTGCTCAAAGAGAACACGTTTAGCTCTAAAGTCATGTTTCCAAATGCTAACTTCACAATTCCATTCTTGCAATTTATTATGGCATTAGAAGTAGCAAGAAATGGTCGCCCAAGGATAACTGGAATCTCCTTAGCGGGATTCGACACGGGTTGCATGTCGAGGATGATAAAGTCAACGGGAAAATAAAACTTGTCAATTTGAACAAGCACATCTTCGACTATCCCTCTTGGTATCTTAACGGATCGGTCCGCTAATTGAATAGTAACCCTCGTGGGTTTCAACTCACCCAACCCCAATTGTTGATATACAGAATATGGGAGTACATTCACACTTGCTCCCAAATCTAGCAAAGCATTTTTGATCCTACAATTTCCTATGACACACGAAATTGTGGGGCAACCGGGGTCCTTGAACTTAGGGGCTCTCGTGCCTTGCATGATGGAGCTCACTTGCTCCGCCATAAAGGCCTTCTTCTTAACATTCAACCTTCGTTTTGTCGTGCATAAGTCCTTGAGGAACTTAGCATACGAAGGTATTTGCTTGACCGCGTCAAGCAATGGAATGTTGATTTTCACTTGTCGAAACACATCCAAAATCTCAGTATTAGATTTGGATGGTTGGTTCAATCTCTCCGGGAAAGGGACCTTAATTCCGTTCTTGATTTTCTCAAGATCCTCCTTTCCTTGTCTCTCTTCCTCTCTCTTCTTCTCTTCACTCACAACTTTTTCTACCTCCGACTCCTCAACATGCGTGGGATTAACTATGTCCGCCACCTTGGGGGTTTTAGGAACAATAGTTTTGTCTACCTCCTTACCACTTCTCAAGATTGTGATAGACTTGAGTTCTTCTATCTTGGAGCTAGACTCTCCTCCCTCTACTACTTGAACTTGACCTCTAGGATTCGCTAAAGGTTGAGAGGGGAATTTTCCCTTCTCTTGGGTAGCTAGGGCGGTGGTGAGTTTAGACATTTGAGTTTTTAACTCACCCACATCACGATCCGTTTTGTCCACAAATGATCTCAACAAAGCTTCCAAGTTTTGGTTGGGATTTTGATTCTGAGGTGGAACAAAAGAGTTTTGAGGTTGTTGTTGTTGCCTTTGGTTCTGATTATATTGGTTGTGGTTCTGACTTTGATTTCCTCCCCAACTGAAATTGGGGTGATTCTTCCATCCTTCATTGTACCTTTGAGAATAAGGATCGTTTTGGTTACGGTTTTGGTTGTACTGGTGTAAAGCATTGACTTGGGCGGGATCTTTGAGGACTTCCCGGAAAGCGGGAATGGTAGGACAATCCTCGGTGGTGTGTCCTGAATTTTCACAAATAACACACAACTGACTCGAGGATACTACGTTGACCTCCTTAAACTTACTTGCTTCCATTGCCTCTACTTTCTTAGACAATTGGAATAACCTCGCACCCATGTCATCCTCATTAGACACTTGGTACAACCCACCCCTTCCTTGAGTTTTTGCTTTGGGTTCCTCGGAATAGGTGTTCCAATTTTGGGCACCTTCCGCTAATTCATCAAAATACAATAAAGCCTCATCGGGATTCTTACTTAAGAATTGACCATTACACATGGTCTCAACAAACGTACGCATATCAGGGGTGAGAGATTCATAGAAAAAACTAACAAGGCTCCACGTTTCGTGACCATGGTGAGGGCATGCGTTTAGAAGTTCCTTGTATCTTTCCCAACACTTATAAAAAGTTTCATTTTCTTTTGGCGAAAAATTAGATATCGCTCTTCTTAAAGCATTGGTTCTATGCACGGGAAAGAATTTTTTTAGAAATTCCGCTTGAAGTTCTTGCCAAGACCGAATTGATTGTGGTCTTTGAGCATTTAGCCAAATTTTTCCTTTATCTTTTAGGGAGAAAGGAAAGAGCTTTAAACGCATGACATCCTCATTAATATTTGCCTCACGAAATGTGGAGCAGACTTCTTCAAAGTCTTTCAAGTGCAAGTATGGGTTTTCCGACTCCATACCATGAAAAGAAGGGATATGTTGAAGCATACCCGGTTTGAAAGAGAATGCTCCGGCTTGGCCAGCGGGAAGCACAATGCACGAATTCGAAGTTGCCCGAGGCGGTTGAAGGTAGTCTCTCATGGTCCTAACATGAGGAACATTGTTGGCACCTTCCCCTTCATTATCGCTCTCGTGATCCGCGGCTCTACCTTGGTTTGCCATTCTTGGAGATGTGGGAGGGCTAATTCGAATATCCACAAACAATCGCCCTTGCATGGGCTTGGACAATGATTCGAATCACTCCTTGGGAACTCTACAAAATAAAACAGAAAATAAGGGAGAAAAATAAATTAATCAAATAGAGAGAAATACTTACAGAATGGTTTTATACAAAACCCAGAATCCGCCTTTTGCCTTATTCCCCGGCAACGGCGCCAAAAACTTGACGCCGCTAGAATAGCGCGTTGCGATAGAGCCCAAGTGCAGGCACGTCAAGTTGTAATATAGTCTCGGAAGTCCGAGTGTCGAACCACAGGGATAAGTGAAAAGGAATGGAATGGATTACGGATTAAGTGATTTTCTGGTTTCTGTGAGTTGGTTTGTTGTAGAACAACGTAAATGTAAAACAGATGCGAAAATTAATAAGAAAGCACTAAGGTAGGTGGAGATTAGTTACGATTTAAGAAACGGTGATCATTAGCTCATACTAAGATTAGAACACAAGGATTCTCGAGAAATGGGGAATGTTGGTGTATCTCTCAATAGCAGAGGGTGCGACGCTAGGCGACTCATTCCCGAATTGAAGCTATATCAAGAGAGATACAAACGACATACCACCAAAGACGAGGTTATCATTCCTACCTCTTAGCTACGGGTGTGAAGCAAGGCAACCCATTCCCAATGAAGCTAATCCGAGATAGATATGACAAACTCATCATAAAAAGATTTAACATCAAGCAAGTGTGGTAATCTCATGATTTAAAGAATGAAAATTATAAAGTGAATCCTAACAATGAAACGGAATAAAGTTTATGGGATAAATTAGTCAACTCATCATTTATCACATATGGTAGAAAATAAAGAGTCTAAGTATCACATAAAGTGTAAGAAGCACTCAATATATCAATAAATGAATCAAAGATAAGCTAAACAAATTTAAAATCCATCTATGGAGTTTTAAGAACTATTCATAATTTCTATGAAGAGGGAAAAACTCCATGGATGGGGGAAAGGGACTACAAGCTTTTTAGAACCATATAAATATGTTGTATGTTCATTAACAACCAAGCACTAAATATACAAGGCATATAAAGTCTTAATATTATGAATATACCTAGAAAGCTTGCATCAATGGAGGAAATGAAGAAGAAAAGGATTTACAACTATTTCTCAAACTTTAAACATGGATTGAGCCATAAATCACCGAATATTATATCGCGGTTCACCTCCGTAACCTTAGTAAAAGACTACTCCATAATACTCGAAACAAGAATTATAGAAGAAGCATTCATTTCTTAAAATCAAAGTGAACTTACAAGAAGAAGAAGAAATTACAAGGTTTTAGCTCCCACTTCTCTCTAGAATTTGTACAAAAACTTAGATGTCTTAGCCAAGAAGCTAAGAGAAAATAATATATATTAAAAGGTTGCAAAATATCTAACTAAATATCTAAAATAGCTTAAACCACTAAAATAGCCCATTTTGGGTGTGAAATGGCCAAGTTGCAAGGGCCATGATCGATCATGGCTATTCCCATGATCGATCATGGAAGTGCTCTGTCAGAAAATCTTGCAACCATGATCGATCATGGCTTTGCCCATGATCGATCATGGGTCTGGAACTTGTTCACTCAGCACTTTGCAAGCCTCCGAGCTTACTCTTGATCACTTCATGCAATGCCATTGTACTCCAATCCTACAAACACATGGAATACTACAAAATACACACCAACTTGGGCCATGTTAGATACAAAACTCGCTAAGACACTAATCTCAAGATAAGCGGATAATTAGGCAGAATTAAAGCAACAAACGCGTCATGCGACTCTGGGAAAGAGCTTATGCATGACAATATTATGCGTTTATCACATATTATATGAGCTTAACCAATTTCTTAGTTAAAATTGTCTCCTCAAGCAAGCTACGGTAAGTAGAGAAATAAGAGGGATGTGACATAAAGTATCAAGTATGACTTCTAAATCAATCTTGGCTTGAGCTAAATTCATCCCAGTGTTAGGAATAATTCGATGATTGATTTAGGAATGAGCTAGATTGATCTAGCCCTTTGACTTTTTGTTGACTTTTTGCTTTAGAGGTCAAACTTGCTTGGTGATCATTTTTTCTTTGTCCAATTCATTTCTTGAGATCTAAAACCACCAAAATAAACACAAAATGTGCATTTCCAAGCAATGTTAAATACAAAAATATTACAAGACTAATCACGTAATAAATTGACAAATCGAGTAGCTTTTAAGAGAAAAACACGCCAAACAATTCTGAACAAGAGCGTATGAATGGCAATATTATGCGTTTATCAATGGACTAGCTAGACGCGATAAGGGACTATATTTAAACTTGAAAATATCATATTCGAATCCCTCATCTTTCAGTAGGGATGGAAATCTGTGGCATGACACGATAACAAAATTCGAACCTAACATAAAATTAGTGAGTTAAGGTTGAAATTAAACGGGTTAATGTCAAATTTAGTAAATTAAAATATAAAATTAAACTCATTAAGTTCACTCGCAAAATTTTACTTTTTCTCTAAAAAAATTGAAATGATAATTTTTGTGGGGATCGAAATGGGAAAATAATTGGGTCTTGCTAAAATCTCGTAATGCAAAAACTAGGTCTTGCAGTCTTGCTATAATTCTTTTCTGATTTATAGGTGGGCAAAGTTCTATATTATTAAATATTTCATGTTTGATTTGCAAATTACCATTATATACAAATTTATCTCAGTAACAAAGAAATTATTCCCTATTAACACGAAACAAGTATGAAGAGAGAAAAAAAAGATATTGAAATTCAAGTTGTCCTGGAATCACGTTTGGGAATTCGAAGCAAGTATTACTGGGTTAAACTAACCAAGAAATAAGAGAAGTTAATAGGAAATCTTTAAATTACTATCTTATTTTATAACTCCTCATGAAATTAGTCAATCATTTCTCAACTTTACATTCAAACACTTGTTTCGTTGTTATTATTTATTTGTTTTGAATGAAATTATACTTTTACAACGTACACCAATCAACTAATACCCTCTCCATATAGATTAAGAATCTATATTTAACTTTCACACCGTTATTAATACATTAGTTAATTCCAGTTCAATTGATGAGTAAAAACAAATTTTGTTTACTATCATTAAGTTTGAGTTATATATTGACTGCTGATATTGGAAGGAGACTTATTAAGGCTATGAGTTAATGCAATTTGTGCTGCTGTATGTTGATGTGGGATTTGTTCCTACTAATAATGAATTCTCTATAACTGTAGGGATGACCAAAGTAGTTAGTTACTAGACAGTCTTTTGTTTATTAAAATATAATACTATGAGAAATCAAATTCGAGTTTTAAAAAAGCATAAGATTTTGCTAACAAAGATTCTCAAAAGCCCACCATCATGCCTGGTCCCGACTTGGCCGCATAGGTGAGCCATCTGGCCTAGTGAGGTGGATAGCCTGGAGGGCTTGGTAGTGATTTTTAAAGCACTAAAACTCTAACCATCACTTTATTTCCCTTATTAGTTACCTAAAGTGACCGTACGTTGAAAAAATATATGAGTTGTGATACTATTGATTAAGGTTAATTAATCATAATTAAAGTCATTGTTTTTAGACTTTTGATTTTAGTAGATATAGTTGATAGAAGGGATATATGTATATATATAATCCTCATAATATGGGCCACCAGTTTGCCTCTAAATGATATAATGAATAGTATACAAGAAAACTCAGTTGGGGTCAATGTTTTTGCCTTTTCTTATTTAGTCCTTTTACTTTTATGTAGGTTGTTAGCTAGGTTTTTTTTTTATTTGAATAGTGATTGATTCACATATACACTTGAACATCAATCTATATAGTATATACATGTAATTGGGTGAGTTACTCGTTGGACTCAAAATCATTGCAACAAGGCAAGTAAGACCATCTCCATTGGGAGGGCTAAATAGCCAAATTTACCTTTTTCATTGCCTTATTCGGTAAGGTAAATTGCTAAAAAGGTGGCTAAAAGTGTATAGCAAAGCCAAACTTAGTTGCCGACCAAATTTTAGCTTACACGATCAATGAAGTGTCGTTGCAGAATTCTTCACTTGATGTGTCGTGAGAAAATTTAAATGCCTTGGCCGATCAATGATGTGTCATGCGACACATATTCGAAATTCCCTTGGTCAATGTATCATATATCGTGGCAGAGAAAATTCAAAATTTTACTTCGGCCGATACATGATGTGTCGTGGGACACATCATTCAAATTTCCTCCCGTTGGTGCTCTTTCCGGTATTTATGAGCAAGCTCCAGTGCGAGAAAAATTTATACCAGCAAAATCTCTCCAGTATTCTTTCATTGTTAATCAAGTTTTCTTCAATGCTATTTCAAATATTTAACCAAGCTTTTTTCAATGTTCTTTCAAATATTTATTATGCTTTCTGTACTACATTCTCATATTATTATTTCTAGTGTGTAGTTTATGAAAAAAAAATTCATCTTTCATTCTACATATCGTAACATTTTTATTTTCAAATAATTTATCTCTATAATTTTTATAATGTCTAGATATCGTGGAACAAATATGACACCATTTGAAGATGAAGCTCTTTGTCGAGCCTATATTCACGTTAGTCTTGATTCGGTAATTGGTGCTAATCAAACTATTAAAAGATTATGGGAATCGATTGCATTAATTTACCATGAGCAGCCATGTATCATATCTAAAAAAACTCCATGCTCTCTCCAATCGCGATATTCTGCAATTCATAAATGTGTAACGTTGTATTTATCAAAGTTATCAAATGCAATGAGTAATCAAGGAAGTGGTACAAATGAAATGGACTGGGTAAAGTTGCATTCTATCAAAGATATTATTTTCGGTAATTGTATTTTCTTTGTAATTAATTTATAATATTATTTTTTTATTTTTAAAAGTAGGTTAGAGAAGCTCGGGAGAGTTACCAAATAGAAATGCAAAACCTTTTGTTTTTGATAGATGTTATGAAATTTCAAAAGCACACAGAAAGTATTACTTGAAGACAACATCATTAAATACACAACGATCTCGTTTTGATCCAACGGATAGCGCCAGTGGATCTTCTTCGGTTAATCTATGAAATACTTCTTCCCCCATTGATATTAAAGGTCCAGATGAGAATCGGCCTACGGGAAGAAATGAAGCAAAATTACAAAAAAAGGAAGGAAAAAGAGAAAAGTCTAACTGTTTAAAATGCTTCACTTAAAAGAGCTCAAAAATTTTCGGAACTATACGAAAGTAATTTGGCTTTACAAAATGCTGAGCAAAAAGGTATGCATGAAAAAATGGAACGTCTAGTATTTTGCAGGGAAGAAGAACGAGAAAGGAATAATTGTGAAGAAGATAGGAGGAATCGTGAAGAACAAAGGCACATTCGAGAAGAAGAAAGGCGGATTCGAGAAGACCAAAGACTTGAACGAAAAGAGCAAAGAAGAGATGCCGCTGAGGAAGCAACATTAATGGGAATGGATTTAAGTCGCATGATTGATCAACAACATGAGTTTTATGATTATCGGATTCAAGAGTTGCTAAACCGAAGACGTCAACAAAGTCGAGCGTCGCAAAACTTTTCTCGCGATGTTTTATTTTATAATGCAATGTTTTATTTTGTTTTATTTTGTAATGCAATGTTTAAGCACTGTCTTATAATGCAATGTTTTATTTTGTAAGTTATTTATTTTTATTGGACTATTTTATTTTAAGCACTGTCTTTTTATTGAACTATTTTATTTTAAGCATTGTATTTTTTTTTTTACTTTATTTGTAATCTTTAACTGTTTTCTATTAAGGAAATATTTTTTCGCTTCATTATTTCACATTTATTAATATAATAAATATTTCTAATATACATAACATTAAAATTATGGCTTTTATGACCAACATAAGGTAACATATGCATTAATAAAATTGATGAGAAAAAAGGACATGCCTTAACATTTAAATATATTAATGTAACTTAACATTTAAATACATTAATATAACTTAACATTTAAATATATTAATATAATAAATAACATAGCTGATTTATGCATCAGATTGTGCATGCAGTTGCCAAATGTGTTCAACTAAATCTGCGCGTAAACGGTTATGAATGTCAGCATTTGTCATTTCGGCCTGAAGATTAATATAAGCGTTGAATACTAATGTTGGATATCGTTGCATTTCAGACAGCTCTTCAATTTGATCGTACACACAATCCCAATTTGTACGCCGTTCATCTTTAACATTCATGTTGTGTAATATTATACATGCTTGAATCACAATGGTTAGCGCGTCCTGATTCCATAACCTGCCAGGCTGACGGACTATGGCAAACCTTGCTTGTAGAATGCCTAAAGCACGTTCCACATCTTTTCTCACACTTTCTTATGCTTGTGAAAAAACTCTCTTTTTAAGAACTGAAGATTAATGAGAAATAAAATAAGTAGAACAATTTATACCCTGAGAGAGCAATTTTCTTCTTGATATTGAAATTTATATATACTGATATAATTGAGAGTGTTGAAGACGAAGAGGGAGTCTAGATGATGAAACATATAATGCTATATCTATATATATATGAGAAATGAAAAAAGTTAGAAAGAACTCCATGCTTAAAATGCTTCACGTGAATTTGCAGCCTTTGAATTTTGAGAGAAGAGAAAGCATTGAAGACAAAAACCATGCATTCAAAGTTATCACATCAATGTCTTGCCACGACAAAAAAAGGAGCATGCATGAGAAAGGGAAAAAAAACAAGAAAACAAAGAAGCCCTGCCACGACACATCATGTGTCGTGGGAATCAAATATGTTGCGCAACACATCATTTGTCGTGGGGAGCTTTCTTGACTTACCCCGATAAATGATGTGTCGTTTGAGTATTATTTAGCTTTTTTGCGTGTGAGACTTGTTTATCAGATACGCTAAATATACACTTTTACCTTACCTTTTTAGCTTTTGCACTAAAGATGGTCTAAATAAGAAAAGGTATACTTATTCTTGTCGACTGTTTTACTGGACCTATTCTAAAGCTTTTGGGTTATACGGATTCTAGTTTTGGTGGGTCTCCCTAACTTTTGTGATTGAATGGCTTTTATAATATAATCTTTTGCTTTATATATGGTAAAAAATAATTAGGTTACAGGTACTTTTCAAATGGTTTAACTAATTAGTGTGCACAAACTTATTTATTTATATCTAGGGAAAAAAATACTTCTTATTATCTGGATCACCCCTCTGATGTGCCAAAGCATTGCCTAATAGTATAGGGATATATATTCTAGTCCATATAACAGGATTGTTTTATTTGTTCTGATGTACATTCACGTTAGGCTTTATATTCTAGTCCATATAACAGGATTATTTTATCTGGATCACCCCTCCGAGTCAGGTTTTATTCTGACGTACATTCAATAAATGTTTGTTTTATTTGTTCAAATTTATGTTTCTAAATCTCATTGAGAATCAACAAAAGAATTCACAAGGAGAGTTGGATAAAGGAGAAAAAGCTTTGTTTCGTGCAAATTCATTAGCTGGAGGGTGTTATAGGTCTAAGATGCAGTTTCTAAGTTATAAAGTATAATAAAATATTTGAAAGAGACCAATTTTCATTGTTGATGTAAATTTAGTCACCAAAGCCTGCAGTTTCAGGCACATTTTGTCCTTTTAAGATTGACTAATGCCAACAGTTCAACTAAATTTGCCCCACAGTTTTATCTTTAATGTCTATCTAATAGCTAATTACTGTGTTCTCATTTATATATGTTATTAGCTTTTTTAGTCTATTGCTTTGGTGTTGTTGTTCTATCATTTTTTCATAAGTTCTATTCAAAATTATCAATCCTTATCACAAATTGGTCAGGCTAATTTAGATCCCTATGCTGGTTCTACCTAATTTAGCTAAGGAGATTGATAAATTTAAGAGAGCTTACGGTGGATAGAACAAGAATATTACCAATGATATTGTTGAGGCTAAATTTGTAAGTTTACATTTGAAGTTATGATAAATATTCTCCTTTAATTATATAAATGAGGTGGTATTAAATTCTACTATGCTGATAAGTAACATTTTCTTAGTATGAGATAGTGGTGAAGAAGGACGTGTATATGAAGGAATTGGCAAAGGATTATCCTGAGGATACACCATTAAATGAAATGATAGTACCAGACAAAGACTTTGGAGTTAATATCATAATAGATGTAGTGGGTCTTAAGACCAATAAGGAGTTTCATGGATTAGGAGCTAGTCGAGTTCATGACCTTAAATGATCATCATTGAGAACTCAACAATTAGAGGAGCAGTTGGCAGCAAAGAGAGCAACACGCCAGGCAGCAAAAGAAAGATTGAATGCAACTGACGCGGCTCGCAAGAAAGCCCAACAACATCTCAAAGTTTTCATACAGTCGTGGGAGCAAAATATGCAATAGCTAGCACAACAACTCCCCCAGTTTGTACCTCCCCTAATGATACCACACACTATTGATTCTGATTAACATGTGCATAAAGCCAACGAAGACGTAAATGCTTAGTAGACTTATTTTTTACTAGCTTTTGGACTGGTTTAGATAGTGGACTACTCATTTCATAATGTACTTAATAAACTTATTTTTTGTTTGGATAGTGGGGGATGTATTATATATAGAATTTTGTATCTATTTTGATAGGTTTAATATATATGTGTGTGTGTGTGTGCTGTGGCATTCTTATTAATTCTTAATTTTCTTTGTTGTTTAGCATAATATATGCCAATGTTTTTTTTATTAAAAATTCAAATATAAAAAAGGAAAGCCAAAAATTGTCGGCATTGTGATACTAAGCTATGAAAATATTTACTTGTGTAAATGAAATCTTTTGTCGGGCAAAGTCCTAACCTGTGCAGACGAAATCTTTTGTCGGCAAAGTCCTAACTTTTGCAGACAACATATTTTGTCAGCAAAGTCCTTAACTGTGCAGACAAAATATTCTGTCAGCAACGACGTTACATGTGCAGACAAAATATGTTGTCGGCGGAGAAAATTCTTAGCCGCCAAAACTTCTTGTTGGGAAAAGAGAAATCTTGAGATGAAACAATTTGTCGGCCTTCTTGTTGGCAACACAAATGATTTTACTGGTGAATCGATTCTAGATAAATCCAAAATTAAGAATCCAATTAATGACTCACCACTATATTGATGGCAAGCAAGTGGTGCTAATTCAGAATTAATTGAAGTAATTTCCATGCCAAGTAATTCAATCTTTTTATGCAGTTTTTGTAAACAAAATTAAGTATAAGAAAGAGTGAATTCAAGCCTGAAAAAAGGCAAAAAATAATAATATAGGATTACATTGTTAAAGCATATCAGAAAAAGTGAATTCAAGTTATGATTCATACCCCATACTCATCCTTAGCTCCTTCACCCATTAAATTATATAGATAGTCATCTTATTCGATCCCTTCCACACTGATTAAAAAATTATAACGGATTATTTGCGTTTGTGATTTTCGTATTTCATTTAGCTAAGGCATAAGGATTAGAAAATTCCGACGGATTATTTGTGTCGGTGATTTTCATATTTCATTTAGCTAGGGCATAAGGCTTAAATGGTCCATCAACCTATCACTACACCGATATAATTTTTTTTCCACTTTAATCAGTATCCAATTTGATTATTAGATCTAAAGAGAAAATAAATTAAAATATTAAATGAGCAAAATTTTATCTTCTGATCATGTTCATAAAAAACTTAGGGTTAATTGCACTTTACCCACCCGAACTATACACTCACTTGCACTGTGCCATACCAACTATTAATTTTTCCAATTTTTACGCTAAACTATGAAATTTGTTGCACCTTACCCTAAATTGATAACGGTGTTAATAAAATTGACAAAATGAAGGGCAAAACTGGTAAATAATATATCTCCCTCAATTTCTCACATTATCTCCCATCTCTTTCAATTTCTCACATTATCTCTCTCTCTCTATTCCCTCAATTTCTTACTCCTCCTTCACTGATCTCCCTATCTTCACCAAAAGGAAGAACCAAACCCATCTTGACCAAACTCCTCTCTCTCTCCCCCCCAACACCACCTCCCCTCCACTTTCCCCACCGCCGACACCCTCTCTCTCCTCCACTGCCTCCCACCATCCCTCTCCCTCTCCCTCTCCCTCTAACAAGATCAAAATATTCTTACAGGTTTAGATCTTCTTACGGGTTTAAATATGGTTGGATTCCTCCTTAGCAACATACCCCCACCGATTCTTCATCTCTCAAACCTCCATCTCAAACGTAAACAAATTCCCTCTCTCAAACCTCTATCTCAGTCGTACTCCACCATCGATTCTCCATCTCCGTTCCTTTGCTCAGATGGAAGAACTCAATATTCGTCTTCATGAGTCTCCATTGCCGATTCTCTATTTACAATTCTTCCTCTTTGTAATTTTCAATGGATATGCTTGTGTGAGTTTATGCCCAATTGTAGTTCCATATACATTCCGTGTGCAAAATCAAATCCCAGGTAATGGGTGCATCCAAGTGACAAATTACATATCCATTCTGTTTAAAAGAGAGAGAGAGAGAGAGAGAGCTTCATATCCATTCAACCAATTCAATTGATTTGAGTTGTGTTTCATATTTACAAATAGAAAGAGCACATACCAAGAAATAGAGTGGAGACAGAGATGGGAGATGGAGTTCTTCGGTGGAGACAAGTCTGAGCAGAGGAACAAAGATGGAGAATAGGTGGTGGAATTGAGGAGATATGTTGTTTACCAATTTTGCCCTTCATTCCGTCAATTTTATTAACTCCGTTATTAATTTAAGGTAAAGTGTAACAAATTTCATAGTTTAGCGTAAAAATTAGAAAAATTAATAGTTGGTATGGCACAGTATAACCGAGTGTATAGTTCGGGTGGGTAAAGTGGAATTAACCCAAAAACTTAATTGATAATTTTGATTCAACGTGATTAGATGAAGATAGTAAAATAGAAGTTTATAAGTGTTATGAAGTTATTCAAATTTTCAAATTTGGCAGGTAACGTCATATTTGCTTATCGTATATGGTAAATTAAGTTTTCTTAAACTAGATTTGCATAGTCGATTGCCTTTAAAAACTTCAAATTGGTACATTGTTTTTATATGATGTGGTTAAGACAAGCAAATAATCACTTTAATTATTTTACTTAGATATATTGATACAAGTGCTACAAATGAGTAAGCAAGGGGTTTAATCATCCCAAACATATTTGTGCATTAAAAAGAAGTAGGAAAAATCTTCATCAAATGTCCCTTTTGCCAATATGTAATTTCCATAAATTGCTTTAGTGCTAACATGGTTATGGGAATTTCGCCTTTTCACCATATTTAAATTCTTAAATTCACATACAAGTTGGGTCTCATATAGTTCCTGTCAAATCTAGTTCAATACTTGAAATTACAAATTTTACATTCTATGAAAATACTAAAATTCAAATCAAACGGGCGCCCTTTGTAACACCCGTTTGACTTCTTCAGCTTGTATCCCTCTGCGGCCCCCGGTTGGAATTTTGATTCCAAACTCTTGGGCAAGCAGACTAACATGTTCTTCCATAATTTCGCCACCGGCCAAGGAAATGATTAGGCCCCACTTGAGACTGCACTACCCCATTCTAGGCATCGCTCTTTAACTGCACATCCCGGAACTTGGTACCATGACTGAAATGCTATAAATAACGAACTGAGCCTGAGCCTGTTTCACATGTGCTCATATTACTTGCGAATTCATCAACCTATGGAGAAAACAATATACTGAGTGATGAAATAAGGAACAAACACTTCACACAAGAAAAAATAAATCTTAATGTTGTTTTTTTTTTTTCTTTTATCATTTGGGTGATTTGATGATAAATTTCAACCAAAACTTCTTTCTTGCCAAATTTATATAGTTATAGAAAAAATGCCCATTTAAGATTCTTTTCTATTTTCAAAATTTGAAATCCTATAAGCTAACATTTATCACACTCTTATTTATTAACAACAAAACTTACGTAGAATACTACAAACAAATCTTTTTAGAATATGTGAAAATTTATAAATTTACAATTAAGATATATAGAAATACATATTTAGGAAACAACTGACTATACTATTTTCTATATATTAATTTTCTTTTTATAGTTAAACTTGTAATTTTCACAGAATTTTATTTTTGCTGTTAAATTTGTAAATTTCATTACAACATTTTTGAAAAACTTGTAGTGAACTTCTAAATAATGTTATAATTTTTTTTTGCAAGTTGTAAAATTTGTAAAATTCATTTTAAATTTTACAGAGAAATTTGTAAATTTCACTTCAAATTTGCAGTGAAACATGTGAATTTTAATTAAAGTTTAGTGACAAAATTTTCAAAAAAAATCATAATTTTGCAAAAAAATTGGTGCTACCCAATGAATATTATCAAGATAAACAAAAATGTAATTAACAAATTAAGAATCAAGTCATGAATATTATTAAGATAAACAAAAATGTAATTAGGAAATTAAAAATGTAAATTTTAATTAGCAAAAATTTCGTATGTTCACCCCTCAAAATAGGTTGTCCGTATTTAAAGACAAAAAAAATCAGTTTTTAAGAAAAGGGGTCTATCTATATACATATATAAAAGAGACAAAGTGTACCTAAATTATTATCATCTTCTTTAGCATGTCACGTCTGAATTGTTTCTCGTGCATTTAAGTTTTGTTTTACGTTAGATTGCATGGTTTACAACATATAAACTAACTTTAAATTCAAAACGCATCATTTTTATATTTCAAGTGTGACAATTTATAAATGTAGATTATGTTTAGGTAAACAAAAATTTAGTTTGATATTTTGATGTAGTAGTATTCCTGTAAATAGAAAATAATCGTGCTATTCTCAAAAGCAATATTTATATTTAACAGTGGTTCCAGCTTAATATGAATATTTTTTTTATTTTTATTTTTTTACAAAACTAGGGCCAATTTACTTTAATTATAGAAAGAATATATATACTTATATAGATGACTATAAGAGACTGAGGGTTCATGATATTTACATGCCCAGTTATAAAAATATTAGTTTTACATGCACCTTTTTTAGTTAGTAGATTTTTAGAAATTAGTGATAGATATCGAAACTACAATTTTAGTAGGAATTAACTTTTATTAAGGTTATAAATGTAGTGTTCTATTTTTAGGTAACTTCCAATTATTAAAGAATAATTATATGATTTTGTTCTAGGTAAGTGCTAGACTTATTTTATTTTATTTTCCTTTTTTTCCTTTTCTATCCATTACCAACAATCTCTCTTCATGGCTGCATCCTTTTTTCTTTTGAATAAATGTCAACTCCCTTTAGCTCAACAATTTTGATTATGTGTCGTAAGCACGAACAATTTGCTAATAAACATGAATAGTACGATCGGCATGTGTTATTATAATGTGAAGGCTTTCATAAGCTTAAATAACTTCTTTAAACATTGATCTCTGTAGTGCTTTTAGACACCAACCTATTAAATGTATCAAATTAAAGCATCGGCTAATTTACTCCTACAACAAGAGGCACAATTTCCCATCACATACACGTCAAAATCAGCTACAATAACCATTACAACAAATATCAAATTCAACTAAAATAACTATTCGAACGAATATATTTTCTTGGACTAATATGGCTTGTATAACTTATTATTAAGGTTCATTGAATCAAGAGACAACCCTAAGCTACGTACGGCTATGTGGGACACTAAGCAAACTTTTCTAAATAGACACCTTCTCAATAAAAAATGTAATATTTAATCATATTTTATATATTGTGATATATATTTCCTGACATATTTATAAAATATTTAAAATTAAAAAAAATGGATTTGAGTTTAGATCAGTATTAGTTACATTTACATTTCTTGTTTTTTTTTTTTCTTTCGGGAGGGGGGGGGGGGTCATAGTCTTGAGCGTAGTGCACCGGCGCTGGTGACCCTGAGCTTGATTGAAGTGAAGTAGACCCATAGAATCTCCGTTGCATGACGGCGTGTCGGAGGGTTTCTGTAATTAACCCTTATGTTTAATTACACATATACATTTATACAAGTACAACTCTATCTAAGTCATATCTAGATCAACCATCCAACAATTCTTGCTAGTTTTGATATCCTTTTCTTTTTTTAAAAAAAAAAATTAAGGGAGGTCTAAGTCTCTCCCTTAATCCTACAAATAAAGAAAAACCCTCCCCTCCCACCCCATGAGTCGAACTCTTGACCTCAAGGCAAGGGTGGAGGTTGCCTACCACTGGGCCAACCCCTCTCCTCTGCTAGTTTTGATATCCTTTCAGTGCTAGACATTTGCAGGAACTTAAATTGTTAAATTAACAAAAGGTCTCAACAAATCATCTTCTCAAGAGTCTGAATCACATGATGCTAGTGAAATTACAAGATGCTACACTTGAAACTACAAATTTCTCATTCAAGGAATACACTAAAACTTGAAAATTACAAATTTTACATTCAAGGAATACACTAAAATTTGAACTAAGCCATCACTTAAGAGTTCTCAGGACCAAAAAACCTCTTAGTCTTCTGTTTTTCATGTTTTTTTAAATGCTCCATGCACATTGCCATCACGTAATTAATTAGCAAAAAGTGGCACATTTATGACATGGATTCTACAAATTTAGAGTCAACTGGTCAATTTGTTTATTATTTTTCATAAGAACGGTCCTGTTAATCCTCTTCCCGATGATATCACCATCGAGATTCTTACTAAACGCCCATTAGATTGCATTTTTAGAATGCCAAAGGGTGTGTAAAATTAAAGTGGCGGGCATTGACGTCATATATACGGTTCTCTCTCCTACAGCTCTAGTGTTAGTGACCCAAATCTGGTTCTTCCAATTAGTGGTTGCCACCCAAATCTGGTTCTTCCAATTAGTGGTTGCCATTCTTTTATCACCGTGTTTAGCAAACTCAACTCCTCTTAATTTCACTGCACATCAAAAAGCATACGTAGCCATTAATATGCACTCAGTTCACTTTCACCCCACATAAACTTTTGGCAGGACATTAGCATTGCCATAAAGTTTTTGAGAGTCCACCCTAATGTGACACCAAAAAACCTTTACTAGGCCATCCCGTAAAGTCAAACGGGATGGTTTATAAACTTTTACTAGGCCATCCCATAAAGTCAAACGGGATGGTTTATAAACTTTTACTAGGCCATCCCATAAAGTCAAACGGGATGGTTTATAAACTTTTTAGGATGTTTTATTGCAGTCCCAAATATGTATTTTTCTTGTATGATAATTACCTTTTTCGTACTTGGTCATAATTAACTGAAATACCATGAACAACGACCTGAGCTCTGTTTCACAAGTATTTAAGTCACTTGCAAATGCAGCAACCTATCGAAACAAACAGAACAATATTTAATAAGAAAAATAAAGAAATTAAGATACTGAGTGACAGATAGAACACATACTTCCCGAAAACATTTTGACAAGAAGTTTATCTACATACCTACAAGATTATGAATCCAATTTAAAGCTCATGACCACAATGTTGATGGCCAACAAGTGCTAATTTAGAAGGAATTGGAAGTAGATATATCATGGAACCCCTCTTCTAATGCTAACGTTAAGTGGTGATAAATATCCTTGCCGTGGTATGGCAAACAATTTAAATCGTGCACTAAACATAAGATTAACAGAACATACTAAAGGAATAGTGTTTTCTTTTATTTGGAATCATGTTTGCTCATGCCAAATTGACAATTTAATTAGTTTTCAAGTGAAGAGCAATCAATGAAATTGGATCATAAAAGCAGGTACACAAATGAATTTCTAAAAACAGGTCTGACGGGCATAATCTTCCCACTTTTCATTCGTTTTTGCAGATTTTCTAAACGAAATTGACTATAATAGGGAGTTAATTCTCTTTTTTTTTTCCAGGGAGAAAAAACAAATTTCAAACAAAAGATAAAGCAACATAAAATTACATAGTTAAAGCAGATTAGAAAAAGAATAAAAGACAAGTGGTGATGATAATAATATATATACCCCATTTTTACAGATCCCGAGTGAGCCGGAGACGTAGTCCTCCTCACCATCTTCGTCACCCATGGAGCTATATAGAAACCGTCTTCTTCTTCCCTCCCTTCACATATTAGAAAAATGGAACGAAAGAAAGAATCTGCTATTAACACTTTAAACAACACCCGAAATTCAAATCTGCAAAAATCAGTGCAAAATGGCAGAAAAATAGCCATCTCAATTGTATATATTGAAACGCACATATACGTACGTACATATTCAGCCTAGATCCAAAGCAGCAGGCCATACATGGCTGAATTTGTGATAAAATATAGTAGAGATGATATATATCTAATTATACATTTCCAGCAAATTTCATCGAACTACACAAACATATACATATGTAAGAAAATTTTAAAATTTGGGGAAAATTCATCTAAAAAACTCAACAATTTACCACTTTTATAAATGTTTAAACCCTTACAGAATCAAATTGTACAACAACACAATTTGCTGTTTAACATCTTTGTTTTATATTTTGATTTGAACTAGATATATCAAAGTAGGACACGCAACACATGCATGTGAACTAGTATGTTTGTATATATATATGTATATAATAGAGAAATGGTATCTGAATTGAATAAATGGAGCTAAGATGGAAGGGGCGCTATGTACCTAGTTTTTCATTCAGATTTGAACGAGCGGCCCCAGCGGAGAACCCTGATTCCGAAACCCTAGTAATCCTATCACAGTTATATACACGCGGAGACAGTTTTGGTAATAAATGCAAGGGAGGGTATGATTATAATTTTACAAAAGTAGGGTTAGGCTAAAAATTGGCCCCCAAAATCCATATTTTCATGGCTCCAGGCCCAATTAGGTTTGGCTTTTCAAATCCCTGGTTAAATTGCTATCATTCTGATTTTATTGATTGAGATTTTTGTTTTTTAAGAATTTATAACTAAAGATAAATTTTAATTTTTTTTTTGTTAATCACTTTTGTGTTGAAAATTTAAAATCAAAAAGTTTTCATTCTTTAAAAGGGAATGTATTGATATTTAGGAGCGGAACCGGGAATTTTGTGAAGCGGGGCAAGTTCAATAGTTATGTGTTTATAAATGAGAAAATTTAGTATTCATGTTATCTTTTCGGGGGGGGGGAAGGGATTTCAAGATTAATACTATTAATAAATTTTTAGGGTCAAATTTAATTTATATGCATAAATTTATGATTTAAAAAAATAGTTATAGGGGTTTGCAATTATAAAAAAATTGGGGGGAATTATATATTGATGTGTCTCCGCCACTGTTGTTATATAACGTGAGAAAATAAAAATAGCAAAATGCTGGTGCATACAAGTTAAAAATTGACATGGATGTTAATTTTAAATAAATTACATAGCATATGGTATTTGTTATTTAAAAAACAAGTTTAAATTTGATTCATTGTTGTATATTACCGGATGCTACAAATTTTCTTGTAGCACATCCCTAATCAAACAATGCATATTACAGAATAAACTATTTATTTAATAATTTTGTACCACTTCACCCAAGGCATATCATTAGGTTTTATTATATATTCAACTATTTATTTTAATTGCCAATGGCTAATATGCATAACTAACCTTGAGGAGTTAAGATATATTTTGAACAAAAACAAAAAGAGAATTCAAGCTCATGTCAACATATGAACAAGAAATGATGAAGGACCATATCCAATCTAAAAGGTTTTTTGTTCGAATAATTGTAGGCTTATCAGAAAAGATGTTCCTATCAATGACCTAGAAATGATAAAGGCCAACTATATCCAACCTAAACGATTTTATGTTCGAATCTCACTTGTATTGATGCTTATATATGGTGTTGAACGCTTATATTTTAGTGACTATACGGCATATAAGAAAAACTTATAACTTGTTGATCGTTCAGACCTTTCAGCTCGTAAATGTGGATTCCAACTCACCATCTTTTGAGTTAGTCTTTGCAAAGAGTTGCTCTTTAGAGCTATGCTAGTCTACATCTATCAAAATTTCTTTTTACATGAATAAAGCAGGTTAAGAAGCTCATTAAATTTGGGAGGGCAGATCAAGATTTCTCTCAAACACAAATAGTGAAATGTATTGAACGGGATAAAAATATATTATCCGAGGTTCAGCCATTGCAGTTACCGAGCTCTTGGCCAGCGGCTGAGCTTGCTATAGATGCTCTTTGAAACTAACCAAGGCTTGACACATGGAAACATCATAATGAAGCGTGCCAGCCACGCCCCACAACCAACTGCCACTCAACCACTAACAACAACTCTCTAGCATTCTCTCCACTCCCTCAAATGCGGGAAGTGGTGTATATCCCATTATAACATCTAGTTCTTTACATATATAAAAGGAAGTAGTCCTTAGCTATTCAAATCATCAAAAATTAGCCAAGTACAACTTACGTCACTCTTTCTATAATTGTCATCACCATTGTACAAATCATAAAATGTGCTAAAGATGATACATGCATGTGTATTATATATTTTCACGAAATTTCATTAGAAAATGCACATATATCAATTTTTTTAAAGCAAAGGAGGCAAAGCCCCTAAAATTTTATTAGATCAAACAAAAATTGCAACTTAGGAATCCTTGGATCATAATGCCCTAATCTATAAACTCTAAGAATTTCCACAAGATTTTTGGGATATTATCTCTATTGAAAATAAATCAATATTTTTGTTATTTAGTTTTTTAACGAAATTTGGGGGAAATTTATAAACATAATTTTTAGCCCTCATATAAGGTTCAAAGGAAACCCTTTTTAATATATTTTGACCCCTCAGGCATGGTAATTTTATTTAAGCTAGACCCCATAAATGATGGTATTTAAGAAAAACGAGTTTGATTAATTATTCCTATCTATTTTATTTTTTTTTCATTGTGCAAGATGCTGATAATTCCGTGTTTCATTAGCTAGTAAAAAGTATGCATATGGCAAAAAAACTATTTCAACTTACCCAAGAGGATTATTATGTTTTATAATACTCAATATTATTTTGAAGAAATATTCATTTTAAAGTTAATCATTGTGTATGTTTCAAATATTTATATTGATTATGAATATCTTCTTCTTCTTCTTTTTTCCCCCATTAGGCATCTCCACACTACATTGGATGTGAGATTAGTCCCCACTTATGGTAAGGAATTTGTATTTGGATGGAATCTTCCGTTAAATAGATCGTCCCCACACAATCCAACGGTGAATATTTATAATATGCATGTATATATATATAAGTAATACTGAATAGCTATGATTATTTCGAATATGGATGACGTGGAGAAAATACTTCCACTCTTAGGAACCCAAGTGTAGGTTGTCAAGTTATAATATTTGGTATGTCCAAGTGTTAAACCACAAGAATAGCCGGAAAGACGATGTAGAGAAAAAGAGTCCAAGGCTTTTATTTAGAGAAATGGATTAATTGATTTTAGTTGTTGATTTTAAAATCTTACAATAAAAATTAAAGTGATGTATGTATCAAATGATGAGAAAGGGCTAAGGCATTATAAAATTCATTTGCTTTGCAATGTTATGTAAAGTCAATCTCATTCAAAGTTTTCAATGTAATCCTAAGTGTTGAGTATCTTACACTATACTAAGTAAAAGGGTGTGAAGCATAAGAAACTCATTCCCATATAAATGCTACATAAAGAAAGGGTGTAAGCAAAACTTAACATAAGTGTATATCCCCCTCTTATCTTGTAACAAAAGGTGTGAAGCAAGTACAACCCATTCTCATATAATGTTCAACTAAGATACAAACTTGAGATACAACAAGGGAAAATGCATAAATTTAAACTGGGAACTTGAGAACTCATTATTAGTTTCCCCTAAGCAATTGACTTGATTATGAAAATGGCCAACTATAAAGAGTTTAACTCAATAAATCATAACATTTTCTTTGTCTAAGATTGAGAGGTCTAGTTAGAGATTAAAACATCCAATCTAGACATGTTTGATAAATATGAATTGTAACCTTAAAATGATTAATGAAATTGTTTATGGCATAAACTTAAGAAATTCTCCTTGGCAACATTTTAACTAAAAAAATGTTGAGTCTCAAAATCACATAAAGTGTAAAAAACACTCAACATATCATTCAAGAATTTAATGATTAGAATCTTAAATTTATGGTGTTTCCATGAAAATTCAAAAACTAATCATGCTTGGTAAAGAAAAGTATATCATTCATAGAATGAATGGACATAGGCTAGTAAGAAATATACAAGTGTATCATCTCCTCATTAATGCTTGAGATCTATGTATATAAGGCATACAAAGCCAAATCATCTTATGAAAATTATCGTACTAACTTATAAATGGTTAATATATTAAATGAAGAAGTTGAAGGATTCAACAAGTATTTAACAATACTAACAATATAATGAGAAATGTAGAGACAGGTATTATAAAAGTGTATTTCATTTCGTTTTTGTTCAATGAAAATTACACACTCTCAATAAATTGAGAGATGAAAAAAGTTAAAAGATATAAGATAAAATATAACAATGAAGACTATATATAATATATATTTTATCTTCCTCCCATTACTCTACTTAAAGTCAAGAGTTGCTCACTTTCTAGCATGGACAGAACAACCACTAGTTAAAATAACATATTATATGAGCTTAACCAATTTCTTAGTTAAAATTGTCTCCTCAAGCAAGCTACGGTAAGTAGAGAAATAAGAGGGATGTGACATAAAGTATCAAGTATGACTTCTAAATCAATCTTGGCTTGAGCTAAATTCATCCCAGTGTTAGGAATAATTCGATGATTGATTTAGGAATGAGCTAGATTGATCTAGCCCTTTGACTTTTTGCTTTAGAGGTCAAACTTGCTTGGTGATCATTTTTTCTTTGTCCAATTCATTTCTTGAGATCTAAAACCACCAAAATAAACACAAAATGTGCATTTCCAAGCAATGTTAAATACAAAAATATTACAAGACTAATCACGTAATAAATTGACAAATCGAGTAGCTTTTAAGAGAAAAACACGCCAAACAATTCTGAACAAGAGCGTATGAATGGCAATATTATGCGTTTATCAATGGACTAGCTAGACGCGATAAGGGACTATATTTAAACTTGAAAATATCATATTCGAATCCCTCATCTTTCAGTAGGGATGGAAATCTGTGGCATGACACGATAACAAAATTCGAACCTAACATAAAATTAGTGAGTTAAGGTTGAAATTAAACGGGTTAATGTCAAATTTAGTTAATTAAAATATAAAATTAAACTCATTAAGTTCACTCGCAAAATTTTACTTTTTCTCTAAAAAAATTGAAATGATAATTTTTGTGGGGATCGAAATGGGAAAATAATTGGGTCTTGCTAAAATCTCGTAATGCAAAAACTAGGTCTTGCAGTCTTGCTATAATGGGTTTGCACAACCCAATGTTAAATCTATGCCCTAGTTTTAGTAAATGACCACGTTGCCCTTGTACTTTATTTAAGAAAATACCATTCATGTGTGTATATACTTGTCGGGTCATTACGGTTTCTCACACTCACTGTATCATTTTTGGCACCTCTTTGAGATCTCCGCAGCTCTTAATTCCCTATGATCTACAGATCTATAGCAGCTTTTTTTCATTCATCAGGTTTTTAGAAAAATCAAATATCTTTAAATCTTTCTGCTTTGGTCCAATCAAAAGTAGGTAAACCTCACTTTAATCCAATTTGCTTAACATTTCTCAATCCATTGATATATAAAAAAAATGCAATGATTTCTCATCCATCAATTAAATTTTGATTAAAGTCGGCTTTGGTCTATAATTTTTTTTTAAAAAATTGTTTCATAGCAAATTCGAATATGGACTATGGTTTCATTTATGATTAGATTTACGGAGCTATATTTTCAGTCAGGTTGAATTTTGATACGTTATGATTTGGCCCTTATCCCATATATTATATATGTATTTTGTATCGTTGCAGTGGTTAAAATATTGCTTCTATATATATTCATCAGTTTCATTTTTAGATTCATGTAGAGGTAACCAGATGAAGGACTTTCACTTCTATGGACTTACAAGCTCCATGTGTTCCTTCAGAATCTATAGAAATGGGGTATATGTGATTTTGAACCACAACTAGTGAATCTAATTCGTTTTTAGCTTTATTATACTGATCTGTAATTCTATTTTTTTTTGTTCAGCTGGAATTAATTGATGTTCAATTTTGTTCATCAAATATGTGAAAAAAAAAACTGTATTTCTTGTTTTTTGAAAAAAAATAACCCCAAAGCATCAAAGAAATATACATGTTGTATTTTTTCACATAATTCATAAAAAATTATGGATAAGAGATAATGAATTCCAAGGGTTTTGGTGATATATCACGATTTCTCACATATTTGTTGCAAAAGCCTCTGAGGAAAATAAATTTGTTGTCAGAATAAATTGATAAATGGAAAACCTACTTAAAACACTAGTTATTATTTGCAAAGTTTGCGTTCCATTTAATTTTTCATTAGAGAACTAGCACTTACTACCCCATTTGTTACTCATAAGTGGCTGCCTTCACATGTAACATGAATACTTTTGAAACCGAGATCAAATTGTTGTTTATGACATTTCAAAATGTTACGACAAAATTATACGAATACACAACTTGGTTATTTGTTCTAAACTTTCAATACCCGTAACCTTTCCAGTTGCGAGCTTTTGAAGCATTGGCTTTGAGTTTGATTTCTCCCATTAATGGCACTAACATTTTGCCACAAATGTTTCTTTTGTAGAAACAAATTCGAGCATAATATCCATGCCACTGAGCTAGAAAAATTGCAGATACTAATCATATGTAGTAAGTAATCAAGTAATACATTTTTATAGTTGAAGTTCTCGACGATGAAGTCTGTATTAGGGATGGTAATGGGGCAGGTGTGGGGCACCAGCTTAGAAACTCGGCCAACCTGAACATGCCCCGACCGGGTGCGGGTTTTATTTTCTAAAACCCGAACCCGCTTCGAGTGGTGTATCCATAAACCCAAACCCAACCAGCCCTACTTTGACCCCCCGACCCGTGGCAATTATATTATATTATAAGGGTATTTAAGGTATAAAATACTATATTGGCGGATCAAACAGGTTAATTTTGTGCAAACTCGACCAAAAGCATTGGGTCAAAACTAGAAAAACTAACGCGAATTGAGCTATATCGTAATGTGGTTCAAATTCTGACACAGTTATAGTATTTTGGTGATAACTTATTTATCAAATATCCAAATGGACCCCATTTACACCATTGGAAAGATAATTGGATTATCTACAACTTTCGTGTTTGCCCCGAGTCCAAATTATTGCATCTTTAAAGTCAATGCAGCAGTCGAAGTCAACAGCATGTTGTTCTCCAAAACAGCCTACTATTGAAGGTGCCTATATAAGGCTGTGGGGACTGTCCCGAATTAGCCTAGGGACAGTATGTTGTCTGTAAGAACAGTATGATGTTGGTCCTCCAACAGCATGCTGTTGTACCTGGGCATCACATTTTTATTTCCTTTATTCCTCTTTCCTCTTCATTTTCTCACATACCCACATTAGAGTTGAGAGAGAAGGAGAGAGAGTGTGAAAGAGATGGGGAGATTTTGGGAGATCATTGAGAGAATCACCATCCCCACTTGAAATTACCAAATCACACAGCTTCCTCCATCACTCTCCTCCTCCTTCCATCAAATTCACCATTGAAATTCCAATCAAGCTTGAAGAAAGCTAGGGTTCAAAGAGGAATTCCTTGATCCACAGTTAACCATTGACGCCAAAGGAATTTCGCGTTGTGGTAGCCCAAGTGCAGGCACGTCAAGTTATAGTATAGTCTCAAAAGTTCGAGTGTCGAACCACATGGATAGTCAAAAAGGAATGGTATGGATTACAGATTATACGGTTTTTCTGGTTTTGTAAATTAGATTTGTTGTGAAATAATGAAAATGTAAATCAGTTGTGAAAGGCGATAAGAAAGCACTAAGGTATTGAAAAATTAGTTGCTATTTAAGAAACAGTGATAGCTAGCTCATACAAAGATTTCTAAACAAGGTTTCTTGAGATATGGGGAATGTTAGTGTATCTCTCAATAGCAAAGGGTGCGATGCTAGGCAACTCATTCTCGGATTGAAGCTATTTCAAGAAAGAGACAAACAACATTCCACCAAAGACGAAGTTATCATTCCTTCCTCTTAGCAATGGTGTGAAGCAAAGCAACCCATTCCCGATGAAGCTAAATCGAGATAGATATGACAAATTCATCGTAAAAAGATTTAGCATAAAGCAAGTGTATGAAATCTCATGATTTAAAGAATGAAAATTAGAAAGTGAATCCTAACAATGAAGCGGAATGAAACTTTTGGGATAAATTCGTCAACTCATTGTTTATCACTTAGGGTAGAAAATAAAAAGTCTAAGTATCACATGTAGTGTAAAAATCACTCGATATATCAATAAATGAATCAAAGATAAGCTAAACAAATTCATAACCTATCTATGTAGTTTTAAGGACTATTCATAATTTCTACAAAGAGGAAAAAACTCCATGGAAGGGGGAAAAAGACTACAAGCTTTCTAGAACCATATAAATATGTTGTATGTTCATTAACAACCAAGAACTAAATATACAAGGCATATAAAGTCTTAACTTTAGATGAAAATACCTAGAAAGCTTTTAAAATGAAGATATTGAAGAAGAAAAAGGATTCACAAATATTTAACAACTTTAAACATGGATTGAGTTAATAATCACCGAAAATAAAATCGCAATCAACCTCCGTAACCTTAGTAATAGACTACTCCATAATAAATGTAAAAACAAATATTATATATGAAGAAATCATCCTTGCAGATCAAGAACTTACAAGAGAAAAAAATGAAGAAAAGATACACTTTAGCTCTCCCTTTTCTCTAGAACTCCCCTGTGTCCAAAATCAAGAATATCTATATTTCTATCACCCCCTAGACTAAACACTAGCTAAATATGTACTTTAATTAATTAATAAAGTAAAGAAAAATATCTAGGAACATTAATCCCCAAAAAATGGGCTAAAAGTAGAAGTTGGTGGCTGTCCCCGCCAGGCCATGATCGATCATGGGTCATTCTGCTTGCTGATGATTTGCACTATGATCGATCATGGGTCATTCTGCTTGCTGATGATTTGCACTATGATCGATCATGGAATTCCATGATCGATCATGCTTCTGGAAATTCTCCAAATCAGCATTTTTGCGAGCTTTTGACTAGCGCTTAATCACTTCTTTGATGGCCATTGAATCCTATGCCTATGAACACACAAAAACACACTTAGCGGGGCAATATTAGAAACAAACTCGGTAAGACACTAATCTCGAGATAAGCGAATAATTAGGCATAATTAATGCAAATAAACGCGTCAAGTCACTCCGTAAAGGAATTAATGAATGACAATATTATGCGTTTATCAACCATACATAAATTGAGTTCATAGAGCTTCATTAAGGTGGGAACACTACTACTAAATTTATTTTCTTAAAGATTATTGTTGTATTAGTGTTTTCTCCAAATTTATACAAACCCTAGGTGGGGGTATGCTTGCACTTAGTTTTGGGTTTATAGATCTTTAATTACCTTTACATTAATACTTGATATCACATTGAACACTTGAGTTTTACTATATTTTAATCTTGTATGTATTAATTTATGATGTTTTGCCTAAAAACCCACCAAGATGGAAATGAAACTAATGAACTTTGACATATTGGTGGAGTGATCGATGAATTTGTACTTTAAGATAATGGAAATGCATTATAAATTGCTTTGGAACTCAATGATTGTGTTGGATACTTGTGATTTTAGTATATATATACATATGTATGTTGTTGTTTATGGTTTTGCTTTTATTGGCATGATTATCTACATAGGTGAGTGTTGCAAGGTTATAGCCTTTCTTATGAATCTGGGTTGGAGCCTTGACGCGCCGAAAATACTTCTATGCTTAGGAACCCAAATGTAGGTTGTCAAGTTATAATACATGGTAAGTCTAAGTGTCAAACAACAAGGATAATCGGAAAGACGATGTTGTGATTAATTATGAGTCCAAGGCTTTATTAAGAGGATTTGATTGGTTGATTTTAGTTGTTGATTTTAAAATCTTACAATAAAAATTAAAGTGTTGTATCAGTTTATAAGAAAAGGCTAAGGCATTATATAATTCATTTGCTTCGCAATATTATGTAAAATCAATCTCATTAAAAGTTCTCAATGCAATTCATAAGTATTGAGCATCATACACTTTTCTAAGCAAAAGGGTGTGAAGCAAAGGTAACCTATTCCCATATAAATGCCACATAAAGAAAGGATGTAAGCAAAACTCAACACAAGTGTATCTCTCCTTTTTATCTTGTAACAAAGGGTGTGAAGCAAGTGCAACCCATTTTCATATAATGTTCTACCAAGATACAAACTTGAGATATACTAAAAGAAAAAGGGCATAAATTTAAACTAGGCATTGAGAATTTATTGTTAGTTTTTCCTATGCAATTGACTTGATTATGAAAACGGCCACCTAAAAAGTTTAGCTCAATAAATCATAATATTTCATTTGTCTAAGATTGAGAGGTCTAGATGGAGATTAAATCATCCGATTTGGACACATTTGATAAATACAAATTGAATCCTTAGAATGATTAGTGAAGTTGATTCTGGCATAAACTTAAGAGATACTCCTTGGCAACACAATAACTAGGAAAACATTGAGTCTCAAAATCACATAAAGTGTAGAAAGCACTCAACATATCATTAAAGCATTCAAGGATTGGAATCTCAAATTTATGGTGTTTCCATGAATATTCAAAAACTAATCATGCTTGGTAATGAAAAGTATCTCATTCATAAAATGAATGAACATTGCCTATTAAGAAATACACAAGTATATCATCTCTTCATTAATGCTTGAGATCTATGTATACAAGGCATACAAAGTCAAATCATCATATGATTAAGGATTCAACAAGTATTTAACAATACTAACAATGAAATGAGAATTAAACTTACGTAATTAGTGCATTGAAAACTTCATCTTTTAGGCTTAGCAAATAAATTTACTGCATAATAAATGTAGAGACAAGAATTATAGAAGTGTTTTCCATTTCTCTTAATAAATAATAATGAATACAAGCTCTAGAAAAAGATTGATATTTAAGACAATAATATATTAAAAAATTATCCAACATAAAAGGAACCATCTACACTAATAAAAACTATCTATTTATACAAGTTGTGTTGTCTTCTTCTCATCCCTCTATAAGAAGGTCAAAAAGAGACTATACCTATTGTCCCAAAGACCATAGCTTTCATTGTTTAAAGTACAAACTTTCTTGAGATTGAGAATTTAAGTCACCATTTAGTCTTCCAAGCAAGCTATGGGGTGTGGAGCTAAAATGGGAAGTGACATAAAGCATAAAGCATCAAAATATGGCATCTAGATCAATCTTGGCTTGAGTTAAATAAATCAAAGTGTTGGAAAATAATTCCTAAATTAATCTAGCAAAAAACTAGATTGATCTAGGACTTGAGATTAAATCCAAGATTGATCAAGCAAAAAGCTAGATTGATCTCACTTGCTTTTTGTCAACTCTAAATTGATATTAGAATGAGCTAAATTGATCTAACTCCTTGACTTCATGTTGACTTTTCTTTTAGAGTCCAAAATTGCTTGGTGGATCATTCTTTCCTAGGGATATTCATTTCTTAAGATCTAAAGGCACCAAAATAAACACAAAATGTGGCTTTCCAAGCAAGTTAAATACAAAAGTGTTACAAGACAAATCGCGAAATAAGTTGGTAAACCGAGTGATTTTAAAGAAAAAACACGTCAAACAACTCCGAAAACGAGCGTGTGAATGAAAATATTGTGCGTTTATCAAACCCATACGTGCGGTTGGAGCCGTAGCTGTTGTAGCCACTTATTTAGATTGCGGGTTAGAGCCCGAGTATCGGTACTAGACAAGGGTTAAAGCCCTCTTAACGATATAAAGGTTGTAGCCCTTCGATTGCCTTTGAGATGAGTTAAACACCTAATGTAGGATAATTGGTGCCTTAGATAGCCAGCACATTGTATTTTCGTTTTATGTTGAAGCTCATTGATTTCGCATTTATGGGGTTAAACATCAAATGGCATGACATTGCACTATTTGAATACTACAACTGCATAGATAATGCTTATTTTCTATAATCAATGATGTGCGTAAATTACGACATGTATTTTCATATAGCATAACTCTTATAGTTCCCACTGAGCCTGGTTAGCTCATCCTATTATTTTCCTATTTAGGTACATTAGCAGGTACTCAGCGATAGGGACGAGAGAAGGACATTTCACCATAGATCTTCTGCCTCTAACATTGATGAGAGTTTCTTATGACGAAGAAACCTTGCTTTAAATTTTGCATCGGCATGTACTTTGTAATTTTTCTTGGATTTATGTACTTTATAATTATGAGACATCATTGTACTATATAATTAGCTAGAAGTCTATATAAGTGGAGTTGTTTCTTCTCTCATGTTGATTTTATTATTTATGGTATTTTTAAGCATTCTTATCCATTATTGCTGTTGTTAGAGACGACAACTCATTACCCACTTCCGAAGGTCGATGCCATCAAATTCAAATTTAGGGTGTCACACCCCGAGAGTGAAGTTTGTATATAAAACAAAAGCCCCGCTATTAATTAGTTAACTTATTAGTCACGAAAAAGATATTGGTTATAACGGTTTTATTGCATATTTTGATGTGTTTTGTTGGTGGTGTAATTGCACTGTTAGAAAAGTATTAGGGGCAAATTAGGCATTCTTTGATGTATTTAATACATTGGCATTCAAAGTGCCAAAGCTGCATTGTTATAAATGTTTTTATAAAAGTTACTTATGCTTAGGACAAAGTCTACATTGTAAATGATGCAAGCTAACGACATTATTCACATTGATGGTCAATTGTCCTTACCTCCAACATGTTACCTATGTTTAGAATTGATGTAGTTGCTCGTGTTTGGAACAAATTATTTATACATTTCCTGGCATCTTTGTAAAAGCAATTGCTTGCTTGAACCTCCAACAAACGTTGGCTCCTTCACAAGCGCGACATGGTCAAGCCTAGCTAGGTTGTTTAATGAGTTGGCTTAAGCATGTGGTTGTCAACCACAAGGTTAAAGGTTCAAGCCTTCCTTCTAACATTGCTTGTTCTTGTATTTCCTTTTCAAAATAAGTAGTTCTCCAACCTTTGACGTGAAAATTTGTCGTTAAAGACCAGGCCATACTAGATCCATATCAAGCTGCATCAACAAGTTAAAAGGAGTTTGAAGTACAGTAAATGAAGTATGTGATAGGGAGCTATCTTCGCCGCTAAAAATAGCTTGATCAAAAACCCTTATGTACTTACAAAATATATTAGTAACGTAAATAGTAGTAGTAAGGGGTCAAATCCACGGGAGTTGTTTAGGAATCAATGAAAACAAAATTGAGAAAATAATAGATTTAGAGTAAAAACCACTTTTTTATCTTTGAGAAATGCTTACTTTTCTTAACAACAATTTTAATACTAATAAAAGTGGAGAAAGTTGTTTTGGAGAAATAAAGTGTAGAGATTTCAAGAGTTAAGAATCCACCACCAAATTATCAATGGATCTAGAATAATATATTATTTCACATATATACCCAAAATAAATTATATACTAGTTTGATTAAATGGAATCACATATGGTATGTAGAGTGAACTTAAAAGCTAACCAAATAGTATTTGACAATTTATTTGTTTATAAGAGATTTTTGTTTATAAGATCTATATTTTCTTCTTTTAGAAATAATAATAATATAAGGTTTGTCACTCACTCACATTAACACTCAAGAATTAGAAGATAAATTTGGAAAATAAAATGAACTTAAGAAAATCCTATGGTATGTAGCTTATCTCTTAAATCAAGTATAAAAACTAAAATGGGATCACCTATGGTGTGTAGAGTAATCCAAAGATCTTATTTAAGAAAAATCACAAATGAGTATATTTAGGCAATATTATAAAATTCTAAATCACAAATAAAAATGAGGCTTCATCTCTCCCCTTGAAAGGGAAATTAGCCTACCATAAAGATAGAAGAACAAAACAAATAATAAAATAGCTCATTAAATCTCTAAATAGGTGAGTAAAAGAATTTCTCTCAACACTATACAATATTGTCTTCTTCAACAAATGAAACAATAATACAAGAAGAAGAAAAATATGTAGCACTCAAATATTTTTTCTCTCTCTACAACAAGCTCTCTTTCTCCAAGCTCTCCTCTTTTCTTCAAAACTCTCATATGGTGGTCTCCCTCTTGGCCAAATATAAATCAATATATGTGAGAAATGGAAGAGAATATTAATCATGAAAGTAGACAATGAGGTGAGGGGGGTGTAAGAAAATAGTAGACTTTTTCTAGAGAGTGGAGTGTGTAAGAGAATAATGTGGACATTTTCTAGGGAGTGGAGTGTTGGATTATGGGTTGAGTGATTAAAACATGAGAGTGGGCACTACACACTTTTGGGATATTTTTCTCTCTTTTTTTTCTTTTGCTGCCGAAATTTTGTAATGCAATTTCAGATCTGAAGATGGCCGAATTTGGAAAAGTGTTGAACTGGAAAGTTGTATCTCTCAAAATTCTCTTGATTTTAGGCTCAATAAACGCATGATTCGGAGTTTCAAGCAAAAAGTTATGCTTTAAAAACTATCCGAGCCACTTTAGGTGTCCTGTCTCACATATTTAATAAACTTAAGCATTTAATTACATCAATTAAGACAAGAACCTGCAAAACAACTAAATGTCAACATTAGATAACATAATGCAATTTTTGACACTTAAAGTCAAGCATTTGGGGAATTATAAATAACAGTTTTGGGTGCTTATCCGTATGTTAACAAGAACTAGCTATTCCATTCACGAATCTTACTCGAGTTTCTGGATTTGTGACAAACTTTAGTCATTAATGTTATTGGCCTACTAGTGTATATGATTAATATATAATAATGCCAATCTTTAACAGAGATAAATAAACATTTGTAATAAAATGTGGTGGAGAATACTAGCTATCTCCACCACATTTCACTCAAAAATGCACATATATATGTATATATTAATATTTCAGTAATTGACTATTTTGATAATTTTTTTAAATGAAATTTGAGCAAAATTCGTCTAAAAAACTCAACTAGGTCTTCTAGAGTGAACCAGCATAGTAGAGTTTCTATAATTTGTGCTATGGTCTAGGACAAGAGTATTTGTAACGACCCGAATCCCACACCACGGGGTAGCGGGGACGCTACGGTATCCACCTATATGACGGATATAAATTTGGATAATGGACGCACATAAGACCTACTAAAATTCCTTAAATATAAATTTGAAAATTATGACGCACTTATACGATACAAACTGTAGACCAAATCACAAACCATTATCAAACTCACTAAATATAAATAAAAGTCATATATACATAAAACCATAAGTTCTCCACAAAATATTCTTCACTAATATTACAGAACCACAACATATTATTAATAAAATTCAAAAGAAACAATCCAAAGTCTTCTACATGAAGACTACACAAGGTCTAGTTGGTATCAAGGATCTACTCTATCGCATGCAACCTCATCTTTTTCCCCTTTCCCTTATCATCTACTATACGATCAGATTGTGTACATGTGGAGGAAAACGTGAGCTAAAAAGCCCAATGGAAACAAGAGTGCAAAATGAAACTAATAATTGAACTGTTGAAATTGTAAACTAGCCTAATAAATGAGACTCCAAAGTATAATGGAATTCAACAAGGAAAATAATCATACCTCATTAAACTCATATAAGAATCATAAACAATGTTGGCACATTTTTAAGGAATATATAAATTATAAAATCAACACATTTAATTTTATTGTGTAGAGGATAAATAACCGAATATAAATTTCGGATAAACTAGTAACACATAAATAATGAATGGTTACTCCATAAATGCTAATGTGGTGGTCCCTATTCTGGGGGCTCCTCACCCCGTGGTGGTGGCACCTCTTCCTTGCTTCCGTGCACGGTTTTCGGTCTTTTCATCCGAGGGGCTCTCCGTCCCAACTTACAAATCAACCACAAATACAAGCACAAGTGCAATATCCATACAATAGACAATTTACATTAAATGTGTCTTTAAACCAAGTTTAAGTACCAACACTAAAGTAAATTCCATAAATAATTTTTAAAGTAAACTTATTCAATTATACCAATAATTTATGGGCAAGGTATACTATGACGAATTCATTGTTCATCATCAAAACTTGACTTTAAAACCCATATAACAATCAAACTTGCAAATTCATATATCAAATACCATCATCACAACTTCATAGTTCAATTAATAGCAATTTAGAAAATCATCTCTTCTCTAAAATAGCAAATCTAAGATTCATATGGGTGGAACTCAAAATTAACAATCTAGAGTATAAAACATGTAAATTAGAGTAGAAAAGAGAAGTTTACTCATGTTCCCACCTCAAATAGAGGATTGATGAAGAATTGAAGTAGTTGAGTATGAAGAGCTTGGAGGATCCTTGGATGAATTGAATGATTCAACGGAGGATGATGATGAAATCTTGTTGATGATGAAATCTTGTTGATGATGTTGCTAGCTTGTGATTTCTAGTAGTAGAATAGATTTAGTGGTTTAATATGTTGTGAATCAAGGTTTTAAGATGAGAAAAATAAAGAGAAGGGCTCTGCTTTCGTAGGTTTGGAGAAGGAGAAAATAAGAAGTGTGTAGAAGAGAAGAGCATAAGTGGAATAAAAAAAATCACCAAAATGCCCCTGTTTTCGCGTCACTGTGCGTTATCAGAAGCTTCGGAGCTAATTTTAGGCTAGTAAATGTCCTAACTGAAAAATTTTCAGTAGGAAGAAGTTTTAGCTCTTTGAGTCTTCTTTCTAACGATATAAAGAACGTCAAAATCGAATTTCTGAGCGAAACGATATGATCGAAATGGTAACACTGCACAATTGTCTAAAATATTTTTATTTCTCTATAATTTGTAGGCTAAACATGTAGGTATCTAGAATAGGTTAAATGTATCCGATCAAGGAACAAGATAAATAAAATAAAGCGAATTACAACAAATAGTGTAAAAAAAATGGGAACACGGTAATCAAACCCGAACATAATTATCAATAAGTATAATTTCAAATCATATCCGACTAATGAAATTTGTATGACAAATATCAAAATAAAACAAAAAAAATTAAACTCATATAAAGGTATAAAATCAGGATGCTCATGCTCAAATGCAAATGCAAATGCTACGGGTATTACAGTATTGTAGAAGATACTTAAATGAAATTTTGTACTTAATTAGTGAAATAGTAGATAGTTAAATCCAATCTAGTCCTCGAATAAGTGGTTAAAAGAAAACCTTATTAGAAGTACACACACAAACACACATATGTACACATAATTTTTTGTTTCTCATAAGATTTCTACACACAACATTAGTTGCAGGACTAATCCCCACTCGCATATTTGAGCCTGCCACTTTCCAAAGTAGATGCCTAATGAAAGACAACCCACTAAACCATCTCTTATAATTATTACAATTTTAGTAGGAATTCACTTTTTATTAAGGTAATAAATCTAGTGTTTTATTAGGTAACTTCTAACATCTATTAAAGAAATAATTATGTAATTTTATTTTTAGGTATAAGTGCTAGATTTTCTTTTTCTTACTATTCTATCCATTTGCCCCCGCAGATGCCCAGAACTACTAGTTTTACACCTTTTTTTATTCGTAGATTATTAAAGATCAATGGCACATATTGAGGCTACAAATTTAATAGGAATTAAATTTTATTAAGGTAAAAAATCTAGTGTTTTATTTTTGATAACTTCCAGCATCTATTGAAGAAATAATTATGTGATTTTGTTTTAGGTAAGTGGTAGACTTTATTTTGATTTTTTTTTCCTTTTCTATCCATGTCATAAAGTATTCCTGTAAATAGAACATAAATGTTGTTATTCTTATGTGATCTATTTATATTTAATAGCAATTCTAGTTTGATAGGACTTTTTTTTGGTTGATTTTGTTTTTATCCACCAAATCTTACAGTTAATCCAAAGTGGTAATTTAATCCGCATTACATATTAAGTTAATCTGCGAGAATGGATAAACTAACAAAAAACAATTATTAATTTAATTTTATAAATATTATTTTAAATAATAATTTAATATTAAAATATCCACTAAATTAATATGTACAACCACTTTAAAAATTTAGATTATAGGTTAAATTTTAATTAACTTTGAAGTAAAATAACAAAAACAAAATTTAACTCCTTAACCCTTTCAGTTCAAATTTAACGATGTTCTTTCCCACCGTCACTCTTTCCTCCTCCTCCTCCTCCTCCTCCTTCTTCTTCTTCTTCTTCTTCTTCTCACCGTCTCCTTCTTTCCCACTGTTTCATCCTTCTTTCCCCACATCCACAATTTCAAAAATCTTCAAAACCCTAACTTCTGGGTTTTTGTTATTTCAGGCCATCACCCCTAGAATAAGGTCGCCTAAAATAAAAATGGTGTAATAAGCATTAAAAATTCCACGCCTTTGGGATTTTTTGCTTCTTTTATGCTTTTTGTTCCCTCTCCATAATTTTTTGTGTTATATTTTCTTTACATTAAAAATTTCACGCCTTTGGGATTTTTTCCTTTGCTTTACCGGGTGGTATTGTTTTTTCCCTTTCTGATATGTATTTTTCTTTTCTCTTATTTTTTGGGTAAAAACATTATTGGAACGGGATTATAGAAATGATTTGTTTTATTTTTTGGCTTTGTTTAAGGAACACCTTTGCATATTGCGTACTTTTTTTTTCTCTTCTTTTCCTTTTCATGCAGACCCCTATTTGAATACCGATGCCAGAACAATGTCCCCTTTTGAGCATGGAGAAGTTTTCGTCTTGGATGATGGTGGAGAGGTAAAATAACGATCTTTCATAATCAATAACAGTCGTATTTTTCTTCTTATTACTTAACTCTATTTTGGTGAAGCCTTTTGGTTCTTCCTCTTGAATTACATACGCATATCCTGGCTCAATTATATTTTTCATTATTAATTAGCACTAACTACGAATTTTTTTCGTTTTTTCTTTTTGGTCACCGAAGGCCAATAAATCTTTTAGGCATATTTTTCATTTGGTAAAAATAATTGGCAATACTTTGTGGTGATTTTCTAGGAATAAAAAAATAAAAACTGAAAAAATGATCACCATGAAGTTGAAGAAATATAGTTAGAGATTGAGATTTATTTTGCTCTTTGATCTGGGAGTTCATTAGTTTTTTGATTATTTACTTTGTCATCTTTTTAGTGTTTTATTTTTAAAAAATTGCCGCTCACTATATATGTAACTTTCTCAACTCTGAAAGTAGACTTGCATTCTTGCCTCAACACGAATAAGTATGTCAATTCAGAGATTTTTAGTAACACCCAAAATGATAAAATGACCTTATTTTGATTTTGAATGTTTTGAACATTTATACAGTTAAAATGGAATCTAAATTTATAAAATTATAATTTAATTTTAATTGGTGGATATACTTATCAATTGTAAAAATGGTAATATTGTGAAATTTTGTTAAAATTTTCCATAATTTAAGGGTGGATTAACGGCAAGATTTGATAGATAGAAACAAAATCACCCTTTTTTTTTCACACAACTAGAATCAATGTACATCGATTACAAAAGGAATATATGTACATATATAGAAGATGGTTTAAGTTACACAATTATAAAACTATTAGTTTTACACCTTTTTTATCCATAGATTATTAGAAATCAATGGTAGATACTGAGACTACAATCTTAGTAGGAATTAACTTTTATTAAGGTAATAAATTTAGTGTTTTATTTTAGGTAATTTCCAACATCTATTAAAGAAATAATTATGTGATTTTTGTTTTAGGTAAGCGGTGCCTAATTTACTCATACTACTCTAGAGGTGCAATAACCCATCGCATACACATCAAAATCAGCTACAATAGCCGGCCATTACAATGAATATCAAATTCAACTAAAATAATCGTTGCAATGAATTTCTTTTCCCTGACTAATGGAGAGAATAAGATGCATAAAGTAATGGATGCTAGTTTGTAATAACCCAAATTCTCAACCAAATAAGGCTGGCTCAATTATTAAGGTTCATTGATTGAACTTAGTGGCAGCCTTAGGCTATACAGGGCCTAGTGTCAGACCCCAATGCGTGAGAGGCCTAACACCAGGAGGCAAGGCGATGCAGTCCTTTGTTTACGGTACTAATGGGTCTCGGGAATCTATACAGGTACGTAAGGGCTTGTTCGATTTCTTGTGCGTGTTCCACTTCGTGTTGCCGCTGCTATAAGGCTGGCTCGGACCCGGAGGAGTCAGGGTGCCTGGCAGGGTCGAGAAAGTTACCCCGTGACAATTGGTATCAGAGCTTGGTTAGCGAATCAGGCTATGGAGAGGCAAGTGGTGACACGGCTTTCATGAGTGGAACGGGAAGAATCGGATGGTGGTGAAACGCGGAGCAAAGGTGAAGGGCACGCATTATGACTTTGGTGGGGAGCAAGAAAGTATCACACGGGTGAAGGAAGTAACCCGTGCGAGTGGAGTTCGCCTAGGGTGGTGATGCCGGTATTGTGTAGGAGCCACAAGGTCAAAACCTGCAATGAGGGCATTGTAGAATTGAGTGGGGGAGGATTGTCAGACCCCAATGCTTGAGAGGCCTAACACCAGGAGGAAAGGCGATGCAGTCCTTTGTTTACGGTACTAATGGATCTCGGGAATCTATACATGTAACACCCCGTGTTTATATTAATGTTAAGTATGTTGTATGAACTTATTTATGCTCATATGAGTGATCGTTTAGTAATTCGGGTGGTCCGAATCGATTTTGGTTTGTAAATCATGAGTTTTGATCCTACGCGATTTTCTTATTTTTAGCCAACTTTGGATTATCGTAACTTTCTCATCTTTTATCCTATTTGGGTGTCATTTATTCCTACTTCTAGATTTCATATCATTCTACAATTTTCGTGTTTTGGCCAAAGTCCAATTCGCACTCCTCGTTGACCAAAACAGGGTCTGAAGTAGGCCCATCGCAAAATTCTGGTCTTTCAGTAATGCTTTGGCAGAGCACTGTCTTCAGTGAATTTCTGGGAACGATTGGTCCATAATTTGGGAAAACTTTTAACTAGGAAGTTGTAGATCTTTGAAATACCTTTCCGTGGACATAAGGAACGCCTCAATCGGAGTTCCGAGTCAAAAGTTATGGCTAAAACAAAAACAATGGTCCAGAGCCCAAAACTTATAGCGCGGACCGGTATGGCATTTTGGCATACCGGTCCGGCACCAAATTTTTGGGAAATTTGTGCTCCGAGGACCGATATTCGGTATTCGGTATTTGGCATACCGGTCCGCCAGTTAATTATTCCCACCGACTTAAGCACGTTTTAAAGTCATTTTTGGTCATTTTTCATCCAAACTTCGTGCCAAACATTTCCACACTCCTCTAGGGAGTTCTAGAGGGTTCTAGAGAGAGAAAAAGAAAGATTTCTACGCACCTATCCGTCCGAAGCGAGGATTCAAGCTTGAAATCATCCAAACCCATCTCTAAGGTACTATTCATCATCTTCTACCTTGGTTTTCTTCTATAGAAGCTCAGGCATGAGCTTTGGCTACTTGGGTTGGGTTTATACTCTATTAATTCAAGGATTTTGCTATGTTAGGAACGCGGTGAGACGAGAGCTTGAGGATTTTACCGAACGGGGCTTCGGTTTATAGCTTTCTTCTTTCTTTTGGTCTATACACTTGTGGTAGGGGTTATATGTTTTCCAAACTTAATGATATGATTTCATTTATTTAAAGATGAGTAATTTTATACATATATGTTCGATATAAAGCACATGTCTCCTTGTTATTGATTACACAAGAATGATTTTATACATATATGTAATATGTTGATCATATCATTGAATATACATGAGTTTTGCATGATTTTGTTATGATTTTACGATATGAAGCAATATATGCCATCTAAGCTCTATGATTACATGTTATTGATTCATATGGATGTCCTTTGGGTGTGTATGTGTTGATTTGATAAGGAAAGGGTTTTGTATAAACTAAAGGACATGAACATGATCTTGATAGAGTTCATATGGCATATGTTGTCTTTAGTTGTTTCAAGAACATGAAATGCACTTTATGCATGATTGAGCTATGAATTTCGTAAAGTGAAACAAGGTATGCCATATAAACTCGATGTTCATATAGTATTTTATAGCTACGGGATGTCCCTCGGGTGTATATGTATTAAGCTGATATGATTGAACTAATAAATGATTTTGGTATACACCAAGGGACAAGTATGATGATTGATAATGTTTATATGTCATATATTGTTTCTAGCTTGCATTTAGAGCATGTTGTACACATTTGCATCATTATTGTGTCAACCTGGCATCTTGATGATCTCGTGGCAAGTTCGGAGCCCCTATGGCATATGGTATGGAAATTGTCTCTTGAGAGAACTATATCTCTTCTCTATGATATGGATGGCATTCTATGCTCCTGAGGCTTTCTTGAACATGCAATTATATCTCTTCGGGAGTTCTTCATTTGTATGTGGATATATTATCGACTATGTTATATGGTGGGATGTTGCCCACAGTTATCAATATCTATGTGTGGGCCTTCCGTCGGTGGAGGGGAATAATTGTGGTTAGTGCTTGCAGGTATGGAAAATAGGCAGGGCCTGGTGCCCTTGGGTTGAAAAGCCCTAAACCTCCGGGGGGTCAGCAAGTCGTCGGCTGTCTAGGGCTAGCGGTGAGCAGTCTGGAAATCTAGACAACGGCAAGGCACTAATATTCTGATTGATATGGAAATGAGTTGTTGAGGTGATATTGTGGACTGTAGTCCAAATCGTTATTATCTGTTGATATTCACCCGAGACGGAGAGGCCATATTATGATCTCAATCTTATGTCTCTTGGGGGCGGTCAGGCCCATGTTATGAATGTTCATGGATTGATCTTCTGGCGGGGCGGTCAGGCCCACAGTTATTGTTATAACTATAGTTCAGTCCAGTTATATCTCCTGATAAAAGTTGGCTATGGTCTTGAGCAGGCAAACTCATATCATTTCCTATCTCGGCTCATTCACATTCTGGTGATTCGACGTAATGGTTGACACAAAGGGAGGTAACCTGCATATGCAAAAGCATGCATTATTTATGTGTGAAGTCATGTTATTTAATTAGACTGATGGGTAAGGAAGAGATTATCATCAAATTGCATTATTTCATGGTTTGACTGGGGAAGTGTAAACTATCGAAATTAATAATTATGTTTTTCAAACACGTTGTCCCCTATATTTTCCCCCCCTACTGAGCTGTGAGCTCACCCCATTTTTTAAAATAATGCAGGTACACAGGGGACGTGGGATATTAACAAGACGGCGAGTTCGGGACCGATATAGAAGGCTCTGATACACATTCATTTTTGTTGTTTATATGTTATCTCGGGAAGCCACGGCTAGCCCGGAATATTGTATATTATTTTTGAACTTGCTTAGTTGGTTTTGTAAAACAGTTACATGCACACATGTGTGTTTATGTACAATAATATCATCTTGTTAAGTGTCGAATGACACATGACATTTATTGTTTGGATTTTTCTTTGTGCATTTATATGTATACCCATTTTAGTTAATCTAAGATGGGTTAGTAGCACTCCAGGTCTTAATTACGGGTGTTATCCTGTAGATTAAGGCGGGGGTGTTACAATACAGGTACATAAGGGCTTGTTCGGTTTCCTGTGCGCGTTCTGCTTCGTGTTGCCACTGCTGTTAGGCTGGCTCGGACCCGGAGGAGTCGGAATGCCGGGCGCCGTGCAGGGTCAACGAAGTTACCTTGTGACACCTAGGCAAACAGTTTAAGTAGATACTTTTTTAATAAATTATTTAATATGTTATAATATAATTGTTCTGATAAACATTCATTTATATTAATATCTAAAATTAAAAAAATGTATTTAATTTAGAACAATATTAGTTCCATTTATTTTTCTTGTTTATACATTATACTGCTTTGGTTTTGGCAAAATTGACATAGTTTTAGAGCATCTCCAACAATGCTCTCTAGTTTAGAGGGCATCTTCTTTAAATTAGAGAGCATCTTTTAGAATAGAGAGCTTTGTTTACATAGTTCCTCCAACAATGCTCTCTATTGTTTTATTTTATTACCATTTATTTGACGTTATTGACAAACGCATAATATTGTCTTGTATAAGCTCCTTTAGAGAGTGACTCGACGCGTTTGTTGCATTAATTCTGCCTAATTATCCGCTTATCTCAAGATTAGTGTCTTAGTGAGTTTTGTATCTAACATTGTCCCGCTAGGTGTGCTTTTGTTGTGTTTCTATGTGTTTATAGGCATAAGATGCAATGGCCTTCGAAAAATTGATCAAGCGCTAGTCAAAAGCTCGCAAAATGCTGATCTGAGAAATTTCCCAGAAGCATGATCGATCATGGGTATACCATGATCGATCATGGCCTGGCGGGGACAGCCACCAACTCCTTCTTTTAGCCTTTTTTTGGGGATTTCTTGTCTAGAGATATTTTCCCTTGATTATTTTATTAGTTTTTGTACATCTTTGGCTAGTTTTTAGTCTAAGGGAAGGGAGGAGATTAAGTATCTAGTTTTTTACACTTGCAAGTTCTAGAGAGAAGGGAGAGCTATTTGTTCATTGTTCTTCATTTCTCCATTATAAGTTTTTTATTTGTAAGAATGATTTCTTCTTCTATAATATTTGTTTTTGCATCTATTATGGAGAAGTATATTATTAAGGTTACGGAGGTTGATTGCGATATGATTTTTGGTGATTAATGGCTCAATCCATGTTTAAAGTTTGATAAATGTTTATGAATCCTTTGCTTCATCATATCCTCCATTCTTTTTAGCTTTCTAGGTGTATTCATATTAGATTAAGACTCCATATGCCTTGTATATCTTGTCCTTGATTGTTGATGAATATATTACATTTTTAAGCATGGTTCTAGAAAGCTTGAAGTCTCAAGCCCCCATTCATGGAGTTTTTGTGTCCTTTTTGTAGAGATTATAAATAGTTCATAAAACTCCATAGATGGATTATAAACTTTTTAGCTTATCTTTGATTCATTTATTGATATATTTAGTGCATCTTACACATTACATAATACTTAGACTCTCTATTTTCTATCGTAAGTGATAAATGATGAGATGACAAATTTATCCTTCACCTTCTAATTTTCGTTCTTTAAATCATGAGATTACATACACTTTCTTTAGGATTAAATCTTTTTACGATGAGTTTGTCATGATTACCTCGGATTGGCTTCATCGGGAATGGGTCGCCTTGCGTCACACCCTTTGCTATTTGAAATATACACCAACATTCCTCATATCTCGAGAAATCGTGTGTTGTAATCTTTGTATGAGCTAGGGATCACCGTCTCTTAAATCGTAACTAACATCCCCATGCCTTAGTGCTTTCTTATTAATTTCCACAACTGTTTTACATTTACGTTGTTTTACAACAAATCCAACTCACACAAATCTGAAAACCGAAAAATTCGTAATTCCTTCCACTCCTTTTCACTTATCCCTGTGGTTCGACACTCGGACTTCTGAGACTATATTACAACTTGACGTGCCTGCACTTGGGCTATATCAAAGCACGTTATTTAATTTATTTTTCTCGGGTTTTGTATAAAACTATTCTCTGTGAGTATCTCTCCATTTAATTAATTTATTTTTCTCCCTTATTCTTGTTAGATTTTGTAGATTTCCCAAGGAGCTGTCCAAATAGTCTTCCAAGCCCATGCAAGGGCGATTGTTCGTGGATATTCGAATCAGCCCCCCTTCTCCAAGAATGGCAAACCAAGAAAGGGCAGCGGATCACGAGAGCGATAATGAAGGGGAAGGTGCCAACAATGTTCCTTTTGTTAGGACCATCAGGGACTACCTTCAACCACCTCGGGCAACTTCGAATTCGTGCATTGTTCTTCCCGCCGGCTAATCCGAAGCTTTCTCTTTCAAACCGGGTATGCTTCAACATATCCCTTCTTTTCATGGTATGGAGTCGGAAAACCTATACTTGCATTTGAAAGACTTTGAAGAAGTCTGCTCCACATTTCGTGAGGCAAATGTTAACGCGGATGTCATGCGTTTAAAACTCTTCCCTTTCTCCCTTAAAGATAAACGAAAATTTGGGTTAAATGCTCAAAGACCGCAATCAATTCGGTCTTGGCAAGAGCTTCAAGCAGAGTTTCTAAAAAAATTCTTTCTCGTTCATAGAACCAATGCTTTAAGAAGGGCGATATCTAATTTTTCGCCAAAAAAAAATAAAACTTTTTATAAGTGTTGGAAAAGATACAAGGAACTTCTAAACGCATGCCCTCACCATGGTCACGAAACTTGGAGCCTTGTTAGTTTTTCTATGAATCTCTCACCCCTGATATGCGTACGTTTGTTGAGACCATGTGTAATGGTCAATTCTTGAGTAAGAATCCCGATGAGGCTTTATTGTATTTTGATGAATTAGCGGAAGGTGCTCAAAATTGGAACACTTATTCCGAGGAACCCAAAGCCAAAACTCAGGGAAGGGGTGGGTTGTACCAAGTGTCCAATGAGGATGACATGGGTGCGAGGTTATTCTAATTGTCTAAGAAAGTAGAGACAATGGAAGCAAGAAAGCTTAAGGAGGTCAACGTAGTATCCTCGAGTCAGTTGTGTGTTATTTGTGAAAATTCAGGACACACTACCGAGGATTGCCCTACCATTCCCGATTTTCGGGAAGTCCTCAAAAATTCCGCCCAAGTCAATGCTTTACACCAGTACATCCAAAACCGTAACCAAAATGATCCTTTCAGTTGGGGAGAAAATCAAAGTCAGAACCCCAACCAATATCATCAAAACCAAAGGCAACAATAACCTAAAAACTCTTTTGTTCCACCTCAGAATCAAAATCCCAACCAAAACTTGGAAGCGTTGTTGACATCATTTGTTGACAAAACGGATCGTGATGTGGGTGAGTTAAAAACTCAAATGTCTAAACTCACCACCACCCTAGCTACCCAAGAAAAGGAAAATTTCCCTCACAACCTTTAGTTAATCCTAGGGGTCAAGTTCAAGTTACAGAGGGAGGAGAGTCTAGCACCAAGTTAGAAGAACTCAAATCTATCACAATCTTAAGGAGTGGGAAGGAGGTAGACAAAACTATTGTTCCTAAAACTCCCAAGGTGGCGGACATAGTTGAGGCCACAATAGTTGAGGAGGTTGTGAGTGAAGAAAAGAAGAGAGAGGAAGAGAAACAAGGAAAAGAGGATATCGAAAAAATCAAAAATGGGATCGAAGTCCCATTTTCGGAGAGATTGAACCAACCATCCAAATCTAATACCGAGATTTTGGATGTCTTTAGGCAAGTGAAAATCAACATTCCATTGCTTGACGCGGTCAAGCAAATACCTTCGTACGCTAAGTTCCTCAAGGACTTATGTACGACCAAACGAAGGATGAATGTCAAGAAAAAGGCCTTTATGGCGGAGCAAGTGAGCTCCATCATGCAAGGCACGAGAGCCCCCAAGTTCAAAGACCCCGGGTGTCCCACAATTTCGTGTGTCATAGGAAATTGTAGGATAAAGAACGCATTGTTAGATTTGGGAGCAAGTGTTAATGTGCCCCCATATTCGGTTTATCAACAATTGGGGCTGGGTGAGTTAAAACCCACGAGAATCACGATTCAATTAGCGGACTGGTCATTAAGATCCCAAGAGGGATAATCGAGGATGTGCTTGTTCAAATCGACAAGTTTTATTTTTCGGTTGATTTTATCATCCTCGACATGCAACCTGTGTCGAATCCCGCTAAGGAGATTCCAGTTATCCTTGGACGACAATTTCTTGCTACTTCTAACGCTATAATAAATTGCAAGAATGGAATTGTGAAGTTAGCATTTGGAAACATGACCCTAGAGCTAAACGTGTTCTCTTTGAGCAATCAAAGAGATGACGATGATGATGATGATGAGGAGAGTGAACACGTGAACATGATAGAGTCATGTATCCAAGACCACTTTGTGGCAAATTTCGAATCGGAGTCAACGAAAGGTTATCTAACCACTTCCGATGAACCCGAGGATTGTATGCAAGTGTTTTCTTTGTCTTACAAACAGGTCTCGGAGAAAGAGGAAAACACACAATCTTCCACCAAAAAGCTTGAAGGAAAAATGGATCTCAAGCTATTGCCTAGCAACTTGAAGTATGCCTTCTTGGGAGCTTCAGACACTTACCCCGTCATCATCTCGTCCGAACTTTCGGACGACCAAGAGGTAAGGTTAGTTTATTTTCTTGGTAAATACAAAAAAGCTTTTGGTTGGACTCTTGCCGACCCCCAAGGAATAAGCCCTTTGATTTGTACACATAAAATTCACTTGGAGGATGGGGCAAAAACATCGAGACAATTTCAACGCCGGTTGAGTCCTAACATGCAAGAAGTGGTTATGAACGAGGTGTTGAAATTGTTGGATGCAAAGATCATCTATCCAATCTCGGATAGTAAATGGGTTAGTCCAACTCAAGTGGTATCGAAAAAATCGGGTCTTACGGTAGTCAAGAACGAATCAAACGAGTTGATTCCGCAAAGAGTCACCACCGGGTGGCGAATGTGTATTGACTACCATAAACTCAACGAGGCAACTCATAAAGATCATTTCCCACTCCCCTTTTTGGATCAAACTCTAGAAAGGGTAGCGGGTCATGAATATTACTCGTTCCTCGATGGTTTTTTCGGGTACAATCAAATTGAGATTGACCTAGATGATCAAGAAAAGACCACCTTTACATGTCCTTTTGGCACTTTCGCCTATCGAAGAATGCCCTTTGGTCTATGTAATGCACCGGCCACTTTCCAACGGTGTATGCTAAGTATTTTTAGCGATATGGTGGAGAGGACTTTGGAAGTTTTTATGGATGACTTTACCGTCTATGGTAAGTCATTCGACAATTGCTCGGCTAACCTAGAACAGGTTTTAGAAAGATGCGTGGAAAAACAATTGGTTTTGAATTGGGAAAAGTGCCATTTCATGGTCACCAAGAGAATTGTTTTGGGGCACATCATTTCCTCAGAAGGAATCGAGGTGGATAAAGTAAAAATCAAATTGGTCACCAAACTTCCTACACCCAAGAATGTCAAAGATGTCCGATCATTTTTAGGACATGCCGGGTTTTATAGGAGGTTTATCAAGAACTTTAGTTCCATTTCTAAGCCGATGTGTAACCTACTTCTCAAGGATGCACCTTTCGAGTGGGATGCCAAGTGCGAAGAAGCTTTTATCTCTCTAAAGCATATGCTCACCACTGCACCAATTATGCAAACACCGAATTGGAGCTTGCCATTCGAGCTCATGTGCGACATAAGTGACTACGCAGTGGGAGCGGTTCTTGGTCAACGGAAAGACAAGAAACCGGGTGTAATATACTATGCAAGTAGAACCTTGAATGAGGCACAAATGAATTACACCACGACAGAGAAAGAGCTTCTAGCAATTGTCTTTGCCCTAGACAAGTTTCGATCCTATTTGATAGGATCGCCAATTGTGATTTTCACGGATCACGCGGCGTTGAAGTACCTATTCACAAAGAAAGATGCCAAGCTGCGGCTTTTGAGGTGGATACTCTTATTGCAAGAGAATTTTATTTAAGCATCAAGGACAAACAGGGAGTCGAGAATGTGGTGGCCGATCATATTTCTCGACGCACTTTTACGAACAACATTAAAGAAAGTCTGATCTAAGATTCGTTTCCAGATGAGCAATTATTGGCAATCTCGACGCTCCCATGGTATGCAGACATTGTAAATTATCTTGTAACTGACAAGATACCAAAGTCATGGGGCGCACAAGACAAAAAAAGGTTTTTGAGCGAAGTGGGTCGATTTTATTGGGATGAACCGTACCTATTTAAGTATTGTGCGGATCAGATTATCCGGCGGTGCATCCCAGAAGAAGAAGTGGGGAGAGTTCTGTCTTCCTGCCATTCTGAAGCATGTGGAGGGCACTTCTCGTCAAAGAAGACAAACGCTAAGATTTTGCAAAGCAGACTGTACTGGATGTCGCTTTTTAAGGACGCACAACGCTTTTGCAAGGCATGCCAAAGATGCCAAATGCTTAGAGGGATCTCCAAGAGGAATATGATGCCACTTAACCCAATACTGGTGATTGAAATCTTTGATTGCTGGGGCATCGATTTTATGGGACCATTCCCATCCTCCTACGGTAATCTGTACATTTTAGTTGCCGTAGATTATGTTTCAAAGTGGGTGGAAGCCCAAGCGTGCAAGAAGAACGATCACAAAGTGGTGATCCGATTCTTGAAGGCACACATTCTTGCACGTTTTGGCACTCCCAAGGCAATAATAAGCGATGGCGGTACTCAGTTTTGCAATCGACCATTTAAATCATTAATGCAAAAGTATGGTGTAAACCATAAAGTATCGCTCGCTTATCACCCTCAAACTAACGGTCAAGCCTAGTTGGCAAATAGGGAGATTAAACAGATTCTAGAGAAAACGGTAAACCCGAACCGCAAGGATTGATCGTTAAGATTGACCGATGCACTTTAGGCTTACCGTACTACGTATAAAACAACTCTAGATATGTCCCCTTATCGCATTGTGTACGAAAAATCATGTCATTTGCCAGTAGAGTTGGAACACAAATCATACTGGGCAACTAAGATGGTAAACTGTGATTTAAAAGAAGTCGGGCTTAACCGTAAGTTGCAAATAGATGAAATTGAGGAATTGAGAAGAGATGCTTATGACAATGCAAAGATAAACAAAGAACGTGCCAAAATTTTTCATGATAAATCCATATTGAGAAAAGAATTTAAACTTGGGCACCAAGTTCTTGTTTATGATACTCGTCTGCATCTCTTCCTGGGAAATTTGAAGTCTCGTTGGACCGGCCCCTACATTGTCCGTCATGTATTCCCTTTTGGGGTTGTGAAAGTTAAGGATCCTAAAATCGGCTTTATGTTTAAAGTGAACGGGCAACGCCTTAAGCCATTTTTGGAATTCCCACCTCGAGAGTAGTCCACCCCTCTCGAAGACCCGACTTATGCCTAAAAGGCATGGGTCGATTTTGTAAATAATGTTTTTGTTAGTATTTTTGAGTTTTAGGAATTGTCATCGGAGATTCGGGTGTCATTAAGTCTGAACGGATCAAGTTGAAGGGAGCAATAAGGTGTTTTAGAGCAAAGAGGGCAAAGAAAATTTTTCTGGCAGATTGGTCCATGATCGATCATGCCCTATCCATGATCGATCATGGTGGAAATATTTTCTCAGGCAGCATAAGGCATGATCGATCATGGTATTCCCATGATGGATCATGGGAGTTGAGCAATTCAGGCAGAGGGCAGCATGATCGATCATGGGTATACCATGATCGATCATAGTACAAAAGTTAAGTTAGGCAGAATGACCCATGATCGATCATGGGTTAACCATGATCAATCATGGTCCCGTAATAAAACAGGGGAGCCGTTTCTAAACTCCTATTTCTCACTTCTCCTTCTCTCAAATCCTCTCTATACCCTAGCCCCTCTTCCCCCATTGATCCCAAACCTTCCCCAAACACCATTTCCATCCTTCCTCACCTAGAATCATCCATCAAATCTCTCAATTTCAAACCCCAATCGCCAAACCCATCTCAAAACCCACTTTTCCCTCTTTTCACACCAATTTCGAGCCTTATTACCCCAAATCTCGAAATTTCTCATCTCTCCCTCCTCTAAAAGCATCACATTACTCTTTTATGGCTTCCTCTAACCCTCCCACTAAGCCAGTTGAAATTCAAGCCGCAAGGGGTGGCTACCGCGGATTTCAAAGCCGCCAAGAATTCGAATGGTAGAATTACGCTTTCAAGACGAGGACGGTAGTGATTGAGAGGCCGGTTTACATCGGTATGCTAGACGATTTCCCTCAACGAGCAACGTTTGAGCGATATCCGGAATGGATTAACTACTTGCGTGAACAAGGTACTCAATGTAATCTCACCATTTGTCGTGAATTTGTCGCAAGTTTAATTCAAGTTCCAAATACAGCATATACATATGTTGCTCATGTTCGAGGCAAAACGGTCCATTTTAACCTCGAGGTTTTAAGTGAGATTACGGGAATCCCGGCTTTGCCACCCAATGCTCATGACCTCCCTTACTCGGATGGAACCCTTTTTGTAGAGCCAACGGCTAATGATTTAGCCACATTTTTAACCGGTCAACCGAGGGAATGGATTGGGAACCAATTGGATAAGAATAACATACTCGAGGGCTTTTGGACTCTTTGGCTAGTAATTGCCAGCGCTTTGGACCCGACCTCGCATACCCAACACCTGTACCCTTCTCAATCGTATGTGTTATACGCTATTGCAACAAACAAGCGCTGTTGTTTGCTTCGTCACATCATTGGGCAAATTGCTATAATCATAGACTTGGTCGCCCACAATGAAACAATCAAATTTGGGTCATTGATCACTAAGGTATGTTTGCGAGCGGGGGCAACTAAGAGAGATGGGGATGTAAAGAAAATGCCTCGAGCACCACTTAACCGATCTACCCAAACTCGAGCCGCTGGTCAATTGAGGAACCGGCCAAGTTCTTTAGCCGCTCCTCCTCAAGTCGAGTCCGAAGAAGAGAGGGCAGAAGAAGCAGGAGCAGATCTCCCAGGCCCCTCAAGGCGAAGAAGACGAGCAAGCTCTGGGCCGGTAGATGATACTAGGGAATTCATGAGAGAGCAGTTTGAGCAAATGACTGCTTTGATGCAGACTGGGTTTGCTAGCATAAATGAGAGAGTTGAGATTATGGTATTACGTCAGGACCGTTTAGAGGCAGATATTGCAGCTCAGGTTGAGGCACGAGTTGCAGCTCAGATGGCGACCCAGCAGGAGTTCATACGCCAGCAGTTCGTGGCGTTGTTTGGTCGTTTTCTCCCACCCCCACCTGCCGACATGTAATGCTATTTGATAATCATGGAAACTCTTTAAGTAGTTATATTTATGCTTAGTTTTATTTTATTTCTTTTGGGTTGTATTAGATCTCAGACATGATGTTAACGTTAGAACTTGGTTTTAACGGTTGGATGTTATGGTTTTTGCTATTAGATTCTAATTCTAACCCGTTTTGTGTATAGTTGTTGTTTATCTCTTATTTTTGTCTCATGGAAAGCAAAGCCAAAGTAGCCCTTCCGTGCATTTTTATTGTTCTCTTTCCATTGAGGACAATGTCTCTTTCAAGTAGAGGGGGGTACGTTATTTTGTGATTATTTTGTTTTGGCTTGCTATTGTTTAGTTCCATGAGTTGAGGAGACGTGTTCAATTTTTTTTGAGAAGTTTGAAAAGTGATGATTGGTTGAATTTTTTTGTTCGATGAAGACTTTTGTTTCATTAGCTTTTGGCATGAATTCTTTGATCTAGATAGGAATTTGAATGATAATCTAAATTGCCTTGCTCCAATTAGTCTTATGTCCCGTCATATTTGCCTGTTCTGCATGCTAGATTGATTTGGTTATTCCCAATTCGGTTGTAACACTTAGATTTATTTTCATTGAGAGAAGAGAAATTTTTGTCCAAAAATAATGGAAGCTCTTTCGAAAAGATCCTCCAATGAGAGGACAAAAGCATAGCACTTTGATAACTTGGATGACTTTTATCCTAATATTGACTTAAAGCTTCACTTGGCTAAATCTTAAGTCTCTTTGTCTACTATTATGGATGTGTATAGGTTACCATATGGGAAAGGGTGAATAGCTTCCTTCGAGCTCCAATGATTGAGCAAGTTTTGTAAATTTCTTAAGTGAGACCGCTGCCCCCCATAGAGATGAAAACCGCCCTGATCTAATTTAGCGAAATTTCCAAGAAAAAGATAAAGAAAGTGCTTAGAATTGATAAATCTTGGAGCTTTTGTTTTTGAAAAAGTTCTTTCTTTCTTCTCGAATGATTATGACTCTTTATGTTTATATTGAATTGCTTGAATCGAAATCTAGTATGTGAGCATTGGAGAATATGGGATTGTGTTCTAAAGTAGATAGGCGAATTAGATGATCATTCAAAAATCCATCGTTCTGGAAAGTTGATAGTAATGCCTCTTGCTTTGCATATTGAAACTTGAATCTTCACTCCCTCATCATTCATCATGATCTAACTTCTAATGTTTGTAGGTATCATTTCTGAAAACTATCACGAGATGCAACTTGTCTTCTTTGGGAACTTAGAAGTTAACATATTTTTGTATAGCATATTAATTTTTATAATTATATACTTTTTGTCTTGCTAAGGGACTAGCAAGACATAAGTTGAGGGGAGTTGACAAACGCATAATATTGTCTTGTATAAGCTCCTTTAGAGAGTGACTCGACGCGTTTGTTGCATTAATTCTGCCTAATTATCCGTTTATCTCAAGATTAGTGTCTTAACGAGTTTTGTATCTAACATTGTCCCGCTATGTGTACTTTTGTTGTGTTTCTATGTGTTTATAGGCATAGGATGCAAGGGCCTTCGAAAAATTGATCAAGCGCTAGTCAAAAGCTCGCAAAATGCTGATCTGAGGAATTTCCCAGAAGCATGATCGATCATGGGTATACCATGATCGATCATGGTGCAAATTGGCCTTCAGGCAGATGACCCCATGATTGATCATGGGTTGGCGGGGACAGCCACCAACTCCTTCTTTTAGCCTTTTTTAGGGGATTTCTTGTCTAGAGATATTTTCCCTTGATTATTTTATTAGTTTTTGTACATCTTTGGCTAGTTTTTAGTCCAAGGGAAGGGAGGAGATTAAGTATCTAGTTTTTTACACTTGCAAGTTCTAGAGAGAAGGGAGAGCTATTTGTTCATTGTTCTTCATTTCTCCATTGTAAGTTTTTGATTTGTAAGAATGATTTGTTCTTCTATAATATTTGTTTTTGCATCATTATGGAGTAATCTATTACTAAGGTTACGGAGGTTGATTGCCATATGATTTTTGGTGATTAATGGCTCAATCCATGTTTAAAGTTTAATAAATTGATAAACGCATAATATTGTCATGTTTAAGCTCCTTCCCGGGGTCGCTTGTCGCGTTTGTTGCTTTAATTCTGCCTAATTATCCACTTATCTCGAGATTAGTGCCTTAGCGAGTTTTGTATCTAACATGGCCCAAGTTGGTGTGTATTTTGTAGTATTCCATGTGTTTATAGGATTGGGATACAATGGTGTTGCATAGATTGATCAAGAGTAAGCTTGGAAGCTTGCAAAGTGCTGAGTGAAGAAATTCCAGAACCATGATTGATCATGGGTATAACCATGATCGATCATGGGCATGTCCATGATCGATCATAGGCATGTCCATGATCGATCATGGGCATAACCATGATTGATCATGGAACCATTTTTTCTGGCAGAACACTTCCATGATCGATCATGGGCATAACCATGATCGATCATGGCCTGGCGAGTACACCTACTACCTGCTCCTTTCAGCCTGTTTTGAGGGATTATTGTCTCTAGATATTTTCCCTTGTTTATTTTATTATTTCTTAGTTATTTTGTGGCTTGTTTTAGGCCAAGGGGAGGGGGCATTAGATATTATCTATATTCTACACACTTAGAATTCTAGAGAGAGGTGAGAGCTCATTGTTGATTGTTCTTCATTTCTCCATTGTAAGTGCTTAATTTGTAAGAATGATTTCTTCTTCTATAATATTTGTTTTTGCATCTATTATGGAGTAGTCTTTTACTAAGGTTACGGAGGTTGATTGCGATATGATTTTTGGTAATTAATGGCTCAATCCATGTTTAAAGTTTGATAAATATTTGTGAATCCTCTTCTTTTTCATCATATCTTCCATTATTTCAAGCTTTCTAGGTATTTTCATATTAAGTTAAGACTTTATATGCCTTGTATATTTAGTTCTTGGTTGTTAATGAACATACAACATATTTATATGGTTCTAGAAAGCTTGTAGTCTCTTTCTCCCATTCATGGAGTTTTTCCCTCTTCATAGAAATTATGAATAGTTCTTAAAACTCCATAGATGGATTATAAATTTGTTTAGCTTATCTTTGATTCATTTATTGATATATTGAGTGCTTCTTACACTATATGTGATACTTAGACTCTTTATTTTCTACCATAAGTGATAAATGATGAGTTGACTAATTTATCCCATAAACTTCATTTCGTTTCATTGTTAGGATTCACTTTCTAATTTTCATTCTTTAAATCATGAGATTACTACACTTGCTTTATGTTAAATCTTTTTATGATGAGTTTGTCATATCTATCTCGGATTAGTTTCATCGGGAATGGGTTGCCTTGCTTCACATACGTAGCTAAGAGGTAGGAATGATAACCTCGTCTTCGGTGGAATGTTGTTTGTCTCTCTCTTAATATAGCTTCAATCCGGGAATGAGTCGCCCAGCGTCGCACCCTCTGCTATTGAGAGAAACACCAACATTCCTCATATCTCGAGAAACCTAGTGTTGTAATCTTTGTATGAGCTAGTGATCACCGTCTCTTAAATCGTAACTAACCTCCACCTACCTTAGTGCTTTCTTATTAATTTTCACAACTGTTTTACATTTCCGTTGTTCTACAACCATTTCAACTTACAAGAATCAGAAAACACTTTAATCCGTAATCCATTCCATTCCTTTTCACTTATCCCTGTGGTTCGACACTCGGACTTCCGAGACTATATTACAACTTGACGTGCCTGCACTTGGGCTCTATCAAAGCGCGTTATTTTAAGTTGCGTCATAAATGTTTATGAATCCTTTGCTTCATCATATCCTCCATTCTTTTTAGCTTTCTAGGTGTATTCATATTAGATTAAGACTCCATATGCCTTGTATATCTAGTCCTTGATTGTTGATGAATATATTACATTTTTAAGCATGGTTCTAGAAAGCTTGAAGTCTCCTGCCCCCATTCATGGAGTTTTTGTGTCCTTTTTGTAGAGATTATAAATAGTTCATAAAACTCCATAGATGGATTATAAATTTGTTAGCTTATCTTTGATTCATTTATTGATATATTGAGTGCTTCTTACACATTACGTAATACTTAGACTCTCTATTTTCTACCGTAAGTGATAAATGATGAGATGACAAATTTATCCCATAAACTTCGTTCCGTTTCATTGTTAGGATTCACCTTCTAATTTTCGTTCTTTAAATCATGAGATTACATACACTTGCTTTAGGATTAAATCTTTTTACGATGAGTTTGTTATGATTACCTCGGATTGGCTTCATCGAGAATGGGTCGCCTTGCGTCGCACCCTTTGCTATTTGAAAGATACACCAACATTCCCCATATCTCGAGAAACCTTGTGTTGTAATCTTTGTATGAGCTAGGGATCACCGTCTCTTAAATCGTAACTAACCTCCCCATGCCTTAGTGCTTTCTTATTAATTTCTACAACTGTTTTACGTTTACGTTGTTTTACAACAAATCCAACTCACACAAATCTGAAAACCAAAAAATCCGTAATTCATTCCACTCCTTTTCACTTATCCCTGTGGTTCGACCAAGGACTTCCGAGACTCTATTACAACTTGACGTGCCTGCACTTGGGCTATATCAAAGCGTGTTATTTAAGTTGTGTCAATTATTCGGTTATTTTTAATAATTCTTCTATTTATCATGCCAACTATAAATATAACCAAATATAATGCAACTTTATTATACATTAATTAAACAATAAACAATAAACAATAAACTAAAATAAATCAAAACCACCAAATAAAAATTATAGTATGATCCCTTCCATAAAATAATCATTTTTTTTTTATTTTCTATAAATTATTTACAAATTTATTTATTTATTATTGAAGACGCCATATTCAAAAAAATAGAAGGCTAGCATTTTTTCTTTCTACATGAGATTTTTCTGTGTTAAAAAAAAATTACAAGAAGGAAAGAAAATAGAACCATTAAAATATAATTGTTGACATATAATTTTTATTTTAATAAAAAAATAATAAGTAGAGAGTCAAATTGACTCTCCAAATCTAGAGAGCCTAACAACACTCTCTACTCTATTTTAAAATTTTACATAATCTATTGGAGTATAAATCTATTAATTTGACTAGCTATTATAGAGAGCATACTCCAAGTAAAGAGTCTCTTAGAGACGCTCTTAGTATGTGTGTAATCTGAAAGAAAAATAAACAATCATTTATGGAAAAAAGATTCATATATGAAACTTATATATTAGCATGAACATAAAATAAATTATGTTTGTGTGTGAAATCCCTAAAGTGTGAGATTTCTATTGGGAGAGAGAGAGAGAGAAATGTATGATAATCAAAGTATAAATGTAGTAGAATACGTTGTATATTCTTGTAATTAACCCTTATATATTTAATTATACTTATATAAATTGACACAAGTACAAGTCTCAATCTCAGTCATGTCTGGATCAACCATCCAATAGAAACTAATTTTGATATCATTTTATTGCTAGGCATTTCAAGGAACTTTAAATAGTTAGATTCACATAAAGTCTCACAATTCATCTTCTTCAGAATTTGAATCACATGATATATACTACAAGTCAGATTACAAGATGCTACACTTCAATTATAAATTTTGCATTTAACTCAGACTACAACATCCTAATTCCTACGCTTGAAATTACAAAGTACGCATTTAAGCCAGATCACAAGTTGCTACACTCGAATTTACAAATTAGACCTCTTCCCGATGATATCACCATTGAGACTCTTAGTAGATTCCCATTAGATTGCATTTTAGAATGCCAAACGGTGTGTAAAACGTGGCAGCCCTCCTGCAATTCTGGTGAATGAATCTCTGCATTGGATGGTCAACAGTAACAAAGTTGACCCAAATTTGGTTCTGCCAATTAGTGGTTGCCATTCTTTTACACCGTATTTAGCAAACTCAGCTGGCCATAATCTCACTGCAGATGAAAATACATACATAGCCAATAGCCATTAATATGCACTCAATATTCATTTCACCATAAATTACCTGTTGGAACAACATTTGCCATTCCATAATGTTTTTGCAACGCAACCTAATGTGACACCAAAATATTGCCAACAGGCCGTCCCATAAAGTCATATGAGATGTTTTATGGAGTTCTTAGGGCACTTTATTGCTATCCCTAATGTGTATTTTTCTTGCAATACCTTTTGTATACTTGGTCATAATTGACTGAAATGTCATGAACAACGACTTGAGCTCTATTTCACAAGTTTTTACATCACTTGAGAATGCAGCAACCTATCAAAACAAAAGGAAGGATATTTAATTTGGAAAAATAAAAAAATTAAGATATGAGTGACAAATATGAAACAATTACTTCTCAAAAACATTTTGACAATAAGTTTATCCACATAAATACAAGATTATGAATCTAATACATAGCTGATCAAAATATTGATGGCAAACAAGTGTTAATTTAGAATTAATCGGAAGTACTTTTCAAGGTCAAAATCGAAATTCACGCAAATACCGTGATTCATCAAAGAAATAGATACAAATTTGGCAACAAATCTATATTGGAACCTCGGTTCCAATGCTAACTTTTAGTTGTGATAAATATCCTTGCCATGACGATATAGCAAATAGTTTAATTGTGCACAAAACTGAAGCTAACAATAATAAGCCAAATTAAGGAATTTTGTTTTCGTATTTTTGGAACCAGTTTTGCTCATATCAAATTGACATTTAGTTAGTTTTCAGGTGGCAAACAAATAATGAAATTAGATTATAAATTTTTCAAAGAAAGTATACATATATACAGGCTGATAAAGACAAGTACACATGAATTTTAACAATACAGAACTGGACATAGCTTAGCTTTGTTGTCTATAAGTCTGGAACTACCAAGAAAAAAAATTGAGTATGAGAGAGAGTTAATTCTGTTTTCTTTTTTCCCCAAAGCGAGTGTTTTGAAGGTGAAAAAAACATAAAAAAAAAAAAAAACATAGAATTACATTGTTAAAAGAGTTTAGAAAAAGAAAAAAGAGAGAATTTGCGATGACAATAATATATACCTCATTTTTATAGATCCTGAGTGGGCTGGAGAGGTAGTCGTCCTCTTCGTCTTTGTTACCCATGGAGCTATATATATATAGAAACCCTCTCTTCTTCCCTACACAAACAAGAAAAATTGAACTGAAGAGCGAATATGCTATTTATATTTTAAACAACACCACAAAATTCAGATCTAAGGAAATAATTATAAATAAATAAAAATAAAAGAAAAGAAAAATATCCGTCCTAATTGTATATATATAAACACACAAATATACACATATACAACGTAGCTCCAAAGAAGCAAACCCCTCATTTTTAAGGGATACATGGTTGAACTTGTGGTCAAATATGGTAGAGATATATCTATGCAATTACATATCTGCACCAAATTTCTTCCAAAAATGCATATATTTATATTATTGCAATTTTAATGAAATTTGGAGAAAATTATCTAAAAAACTAAACAATTTACCCCTCTCATAGGTGTTTAGAGAAAACCTTTATTAGAACCAGATAGTATATATATATAACATAGACAAACCTTTATTAGAACCAGATAGCATGTATATATATAACATAGACAAACCCTTATTAGAACCAGATAGTATATATATAACATAGACAAATGGTAACTAAATTGAATGAATGGAGGTAAGATAGAAGAGGATATATAATACCTAGTTTTTCATTCAGACTAAAAATTAGAGATCTGATTGATTTGTTGTTGGATCTCAAAATCTGAAAGGGGCCGCCTAGGCAGAGAACACTGATTGCAAAAACCCTAGTAACCCTACTACATTTATATACACCCACTGAGTTTGTTTTGGTAATAAATAGAAGGGAGGGTATTGTGGGCGGCCAAAAAATTGGACAAACCCACAAGATGAAGTTCTTAGCAAAATCAATGGAGTAATAGATGGAGATGGTGAGGGAGACAAGATATTTTTTGGTATGGTAGGTTCCCCCCGGTAGCGCTTATGCTATTCCGGGAGTACATCCTCCATTTGTGTGGCGTGTGAGTTTTTATTATATTAGCTCAAAGGCCATTGAGATAAGAATACAAGTTGACATTTTCTCTTTCTAGGATCTAGGAGGCAGCTCCCTTTTTCTGGCTATCCCTCATTCTATTTATATTCATAGAATTAGGGTTACATATGTTACATTAGGGTTAAGGGTAAAAGACTAAAAAGGACTTCATCTTCCCCTTTACAAATTCTCTCATAGAGTTTGGGCTGGCTCATGTCCAGGCCCATTATTATCTTCATAATTTTATGCTCCCACAGGTATGATAATAATTTTACAAAACTAGGGCACGGCCTAAATTGGGCCCTTAACCAATCTTGTCATGAGTCCAAACCTAATCAGATTTGGCTTTTGAGATCCTTCCATAAATTGCCATCATTTTGATTTTATTTAGGATAATTTTTAGTTTCAACATCCATAACATTTAAAGTAGTCTTTAATTTTGAAAGTATACCCTTGATTTGAGCACCCTAATAAAAAAATAAAATTACCTTCTCTTTATAACTATTCTAAATTTGGAAAAACAAGTACGATCACTACATATCCGATGATTGGGAATGCTAACATTCTCATTGATTTTAATTTCTTCTTCATATCATATCCAATCACAATTCACAAATATGAAGTAAAGAAAGAAAATAAAAGGTTGAAATTAATAAACCAATATAGATGAAACCAGAGGATGTGTGTAGTGAATGATATATTTGGTTGGTTTTTTTTTTATATATATAAAAAAAAAAATTTGTTTGAAGGGAATGATGAAGAATTGAAGATGTTCTTCATATTTTTTTTTTCATTCATTTAATTTAATTTTATCTATCATCACAATTAAATCAGAGTGGCTTAATTATATCACTAGTTTAAAAAAAGGAGAAAAAACCTTATATATGTATCATGACTCATATGTTGAGAAAATAGGTGAAGGATTATATAGTGTTAAAGAGACAATTTTATGTACAGAGTGGAAAAGAATAATATGAGAAAGCGAAAAGAGTGGGAGCTGATAGTTATAATCAGGGTGTTATTTTGTTTCTTATTAGGGTGCTCAAATAATTAATTAGGATGCTCTTTAAAAATTAAAAATTAAATTTAGGTGCTTAAAAAGTGGGTGTTAAAAAAAGAAAATAACTGTCCCTTTACCAACAACCTTTTATTTATTCATGTTTTTTTAAAAAAAAAATATATTTTACAAGCGAACAGATTATAGTTTTTCTTTTTCGGTTTATAACTTTTGGGTTGAAAATTTAAAATTAAAAAGTCATTCTTTAAAAGAGATTATGGAGATATGCATGTGTAAAAATGAAAATATTGACATACAAGTACACAAATGCTACGGAGCAATATTTTAGTTATTCAGGGCGAGCGTAACATTAAAAAATGATTGGCATCTTTGGTAATTTTATTTAATTTACATAACATAGTATATGAATGACATTCGTTTAATCACATGCCTCAACTTATTTTCTAACTTCTCACAAAAATCAAATTTTTTTCTTATCATTTTTCACGTTGTTATAAAACAGGGCCTATGATTATTGAAGGAAAAACAAGGAGAATTCATTCTCCTATCAACATATGAACTAGAAATGATAAAGGAAAATATTCAATTTAAGAGATTTTATGTTCGAATTGAATCGGGTGTTGTAGACTTATATATTAAAAAAAAAAAAAAAGAACTCATGCTCCTGTTTACATACAAACTACCCTCCAACATTAAGGATCATATGAGATACCTTATAATTATATTGGGTGACTACAAGGCATATAAGAAAAAAAAATTATCTTATTGATCATTCAGACCACCTTTCCATTCATAAATGTACGTGGATTCCACCAGCACCTTTAAAGTTAGCCTTTACAGCGAGTTGTGTGCTCTTTAGCGAGCACCATACTAGTCTACATCTATCCAAATATCTTTTCAAGGGTTTATTTGACATCTAAAGTTTGAATGGGTGTTTCATTCAGATTTCAAAAGTTTTAAAATATATTTGGTTGCTTTAGAATTTAAATCTGATCATTTAATTTATTTTTTAAAAAATTAGTGGCACGTTTATCTTTTAACACTTGACAATTATTTTTAAAGAGTTAAAATACTTCTGTTTCCCTTAAGCTATTTTTATAAAATAAAAAGATAAGAGTAATTTCGTCCAAATAATATTCATTCAGCATTTAAATGTGATATGTCAAGCAAACAATACTTATTCAAATGTGGTATTGAGAAACATACCAAACGGATTTTTAAAATTAGTGTAGTGCCCCACCTAACAATTTTCTCTAGCTCTGTCCCAGATTGCGACATATGACTTTAAATGTAGTGGTGTAAAGAACGAGAAAGGGTTTGATAAACGCATTATATTGTCATGCATAAGCTCTTTCCCAGAGTCGCATGACGCGTTTGTTGCTTTAATTATGCCTAATTATCCACTTATCTCGAGATTAGTGTCTTGGCGAGTTTTGTATCTAACATCGTCCCGCTAGGTGTGCTTTTGTTGTGTTTCTATGTGTTTATAGGCATAGGATGCAATGGCCTTCGAATGATTGATCAAGCGCTAGCCAAAAGCTACAAAAGTGCTGATTTGGAGAATTTCCAGAAGCATGATCGATCATGGAATCCCATGATCGATCATGGTGCAAATAATATTCAGGCAGAAGACCCCATGATCGATCATGGGTTGGCCATGATCGATCATGGCCCTGGAAACTTGGCCATTTCACACCCAAAATGGGCTATTTTAGTGGTTCAAGTTATTTTAGATATTTAGCTAGATATTTTGCTACCTTTTAATATATATTATTTCTTTTACCTTAAGAGATATGATCATCTAGTTTTTTTACAGATTGTTTGGGAGTTCTAGAGAGAGAGGAGAGCTCACTTGTTGATTGTTCTTCATTTCTCCATTGTAAGTGTTTAATTTGTAAAGAATGATTTCTTCTTCTATGATATTTGTTCTTGCATCTATTATGGAGTAGTCTATTTCTAAGGTTACGGAGGTTGATTGTGATATGATTTTTGGTGATTAATGGCTCAATCCATATCTAAAGTTTGATAAATATTTGTGAATCTTCTTCTTCTTCATCATATCTTCCATTATTTCAAGCTTTCTAGGTATTTTCATATTAAGTTAAGACTTTATATGCCTAGTATATTTAGTTCTTGGTTGTTAATGAGCATACAACATATTTCTATGGTTCTAGAAAGCTTGTAGCCCCTTTCCCCCATCCATGGAGTTTTTCCCTCTTCATAGAAATTATGAATAGTTCTTAAAACTCCATAGATGGATTTTAAATTTGTTTAGCTTATCTTTGATTCATTTATTGATATATTGAGTGCTTCTTACACTTTATGTGATACTTAGACTCTTTATTTTCTACCATAAGTGATAAACGATGAGTTGACGAATTTATCCCATAAACTTCATTCCGTTCCATTGTTAGGATTCACTTTCTAATTTTCATTCTTTAAATCATGAGATTACCACACTTGCTTAATGTTAAATCTTTTTATGATGAGTTTGTCATATCTATCTCGGATTAGCTTCATCGGGAATGGGTTGCCTTGCTTCACACCCGTAGCTAAGAGATAGGAATGATAACCCCGTCTTTGGTGGAATGTCGTTTGTCTCTTTCTCGATATAGCTTCAACTCGGGAATGAGTCGCCTAGCGTCGCACCCTTTGCTATTGAGAGATACACCAACATTCCCCATATTTTGAGAAATCTTGTGTTATAATCTTTGTATGAGCGAGTGATCACCGTCTCTTTAATCATAACTAACCTCCAACTACCTTAGTGCTTTCTTATTAATTTTCACAACCATTTTACATTTACGTTGTTCGATAACCATTTCATCTTACAAGAATCAGAAAACACTTTAATCCGTAATCCATTCCATTCCTTTTCACTTATCCCTGTGGTTCGACACTCGGACTTCCGAGACTATATTACAACTTGACGTGCCTGCACTTGGGCTCTATCGCAACGCGCTATTTAAGCGGCGTCAAGTTTTTGGCGCCGTTGCCGGGGAATAAGGCAAAAGGCGTCAAGTTTTTGGCGCCGTTGCCGGGGAATAAGGCAAAAGGCGAATTTCGGGTTTTGTACAAAACCATTCTGTAAGTATTTCTCTCCTTTTAATTAATTTATTTTTCTCCCTTATTTTTGTTTGATTTTGTAGAATTCCCGAGGAGCGATTCGAATCATTGTCCAAGCCCATGCAAGGGCGACTGTTTGTTGACATTCGAATTAGCCCTCCCACATCTCCAAGAATGGCAAACCAAGGTAGAAACGAGGATCTCGAGAGCGATAATGAAGGGGAAGAGGCCAACAATGTTCCTCCTGTTAGGACCATGAGAGACTACCTTCAACCGCCTCGGGCAACTTCGAATTCGTGCATTGTGCTTCCCGCTGGCCAAGCCGGAGCGTTCTCTTTCAAACCTGGTATGCTTCAACATATCCCTTCTTTTCATGGTATGGAGTCGGAAAACCCATACTTGCACTTGAAAGACTTTGAAGAAGTCTGCTCCACATTTCGTGAGGCAAATATTAATGAGGATGTCATGCGTTTAAAGCTCTTTCCTTTCTCCCTAAAAGACAAAGGAAAAATTTGGTTAAATGCTCAAAGACCGCAATCAATTCGGTCTTGGCAAGAGCTTCAAGCGGAATTTCTAAAAAAATTCTTCCCCGTTCATAGAACCAATGCTTTAAGAAGGGCGATATCAAATTTTTCACCAAAAGAACATGAAAGCTTTTATAAATGTTGGGATAGATACAAGGACCTTCTAAACGCATGCCCTCACCATGGTCACGAAACGTGGAGCCTTGTTAGTTTTTTCTATGAATCTCTCACCCCTGAGATGCGTACGTTTGTTGAGACCATGTGTAATGGTCAATTCTTGAGTAAGAATCCCGAGGAGGCTTTATTGTATTTTGATGAATTAGCGGAAGGTGCTCAAAATTGGAACACCTATTCCGAGGAACCCAAAGCAAAAACTCAAGGAAGGGGTGGGTTGTACCAAGTGTCTAATGAGGATGACATGGGTGCGAGGTTATTCCAATTGTCTAAGAAAGTAGAGGCAATGGAAGCAAGTAAGTTTAAGGAGGTCAATGTAGTATCCTCGAGTCAGTTGTGTGTCATTTGCGAAAATTCAGGACACACTACCGAGGATTGTCCTACCATTCCCGCTTTTCGGGAAGTCCTTAAAGATCCCGCCCAAGTCAATGTTTTGCACCAGTACAACCAAAATAGCAACCAAAATCGTAACCAAAATGATCCTTACTCTCAAAGGTACAATGAGGGATGGAAGAATCACCCCAATTTCAGTTGGGGAGGAAATCAAAGTCAGAACCACAACCAATATCATCAGAACCAAAGGCAACAACAACCTCAAAACTCTTTTGTTCCACCTCAAAATCAAAACCCCAACCAAAACTTGGAAGCTTTGTTGAGGTCATTTGTGGACAAAACGGATCGTGATGTAGGTGAGTTAAAAACTCAAATGTCTAAACTCACCACCGCCCTAGCTACTCAAGAGAAGGGAAAATTCCCCTCTCAACCTTTAGTTAATCCTAGAGGGCAAGTTCAAGTCATAGAGGGAGGAGAGTCTAGCACCAAGATAGAAGAACTCAAATCTATCACGATCCTGAGAAGTGGAAAGGAGGTGGACAAGACTATTGTTCCTAAAACCCCCAAGGTGGCGGACATAGTTAAATCTACAAGTGTTGAGGCGTCGGAGGTTGAACAAGTTGTGAGTGACGAAAAGAGAAGAGAGGAAGAGAGACGAGGGAAGGAGGATCTTGAAAAGATCAAAAATGGGATCAAAGTCCCATTTCCGGAGAGATTGAACCAACCGTCCAAGTCTAATACCGAGATTTTGGATGTCTTTAGGCAAGTGAAAATCAACATTCCATTGCTTGACGCGGTCAAGCAAATACCTTCGTACGCTAAGTTCCTCAAGGACTTATGTACTACCAAACGAAGGTTGAATGTCAAGAAAAAGGCCTTTATGGCGGAGCAAGTGAGCTCCCTCATGCAAGGCACGAGAGCCCCCAAGTTCAAAGACCCCGGTTGTCCCACAATTTCGTGTATCATAGGAAATTGTAGGATCAAGAATGCATTGTTAGATTTGGGAGCAAGTGTGAATGTGCTCCCATACTCGGTATATCAACAATTGGGGTTGGGTGAGTTGAAACCCACGAGGGTTACTATTCAATTAGCGGATCGATCCGTTAAGATCCCAAGAGGGATAGTCGAGGATGTGCTTGTCCAAGTCGACAAGTTTTATTTTCCGGTTGATTTCATCATCCTCGACATGCAACCTGTGTCAAATCCCACCAATGAGATTCCGGTCATTCTCGGACGACCATTTCTTGCTACTTCTAATGCCATAATAAATTGCAAGAATGGAATCGTGAAGTTAACATTTGGCAACATGACTCTAGAGCTAAACGTGTTCTCTTTGAGCAATCAAAGAGATGACGATGATAATGAGGAAAATGAACACGTGAACATGATAGAGTCATGTATCCAAGACCACTTTGTGGCAAATTTTGAATCGGAGTCAACGGAAGGTTATCTAACCACTTCCGATGAACCCGAGGATTGTATGCAAGTGTTTTCTTTGTCTGACAAACAGGTTGAATCTTCGGAGAAAGAGGAAAACACATCGTCGTCCACCAAAACGCACGAAGGAAAGATGGACCTTAAGCTATTGCCGAGCAACTTGAAGTATGCCTTTTTGGGAGCTTCAGACACTTACCCTGTCATCATATCGTCCGAACTTTCGGATGACCAAGAGGTAAGGTTAGTCCATTTGCTTGGTAAATACAAAAAAGCTTTTGGTTGGACTCTGGCCGACCTTCAAGGCATAAGCCCTTTGATTTGTACACATAAAATTCACTTGGAGGATGGGGCAAAAACATCGAGACAATTTCAACGCCGGTTGAATCCTAACATGCAAGAAGTGGTTAGGAACGAGGTGTTGAAATTGTTGGATGCAAAGATCATCTATCCAATCTCGGATAGTAAATGGGTTAGTCCAACTCAAGTGGTACCGAAAAAATCAGGTCTTACGGTAGTCAAGAACGAATCAAATGAGTTGATTCCGCAAAGAGTCACCACCGGGTGGCGAATGTGCATTGACTACCGTAAACTCAACGAGGCAACTCGTAAAGATCATTTCCCACTACCCTTTTTGGATCAAACTCTAGAAAGAGTAGCGGGCCATGAATATTACTCTTTCCTCGATGGTTTTTTCGGGTACAATCAAATTGAGATTGACCTAGATGATCAAGAAAAGACCACCTTTACATGTCCCTTTGGTACCTTCGCTTATCGAAGAATGCCCTTTGGTCTATGTAATGCACCGGCCACTTTCCAACGGTGTATGCTGAGTATTTTTAGTGATATGGTGGAAAGGACTTTGGAAGTTTTCATGGATGACTTTACCGTCTATGGTAAGTCATTCGACAATTGCTTAGCTAACTTGGAACAGGTCCTGGAAAGATGCGTGGAAAAGCAATTGATATTGAATTGGGAGAAGTGCCATTTTATGGTCACCAAGGGAATCGTATTGGGGCACATCATTTCATCGGAAGGAATTGAAGTAGACAAAGCAAAGATCGAACTGATTTCTAAACTTCCTACACCCAAGAATGTAAAAGATGTCCGATCATTTCTGGGACATGCCGGGTTTTATAGAAGGTTTATCAAGAACTTCAGTTCCATTTCCAAGCCAATGTGCAATCTGCTTCTCAAGGACGCACCGTTTGAGTGGAACGCCAAGTGCGAGGAAGCTTTCGTCTCTCTGAAGCATATGCTCACCACTGCACCGATTATGCAGGCACCGGATTGGAGCTTGCCATTCGAGCTCATGTGTGATGCAAGCGATTATGCAGTTGGAGCGGTTCTTGGTCAACGGAAAGACAAGAAACCGGGTGTAATTTACTATGCAAGTAGGACTTTGAATGATGCGCAAATGAATTACACCACGACAGAGAAAGAGCTCCTGGCAATTGTCTTCGCCTTGGACAAGTTTCGATCCTACTTGATAGGATCGCCCATCGTTGTCTTCACGGATCACGCAGCATTGAAGTACCTGTTCACAAAGAAGGATGCCAAGCCGCGACTTCTTAGATGGATACTCTTGTTGCAAGAATTTCATTTAAGCATCAAGGACAAAAAGGGAGTCGAGAACGTGGTGGCCGATCATCTATCTCGACTCACTTTCACGAACAACACCGAAGAAAGCCCGATCCAAGACTCGTTTCCGGATGAGCAATTGTTAGCAATCTCAACACTCCCATGGTATGCAGACATCGTGAATTATCTGGTGACCGACAAGATACCGAAGTCATGGGTTGCGCAAGACAGAAAAAGGTTCTTGAGGGAAGTGGGTCGATTTTACTGGGATGAACCGTACCTATTTAAATATTGTGCGGATCAGATCATCCGACGGTGCATCCCAGACGAAGAAGTGGAGAGAGTTCTGTCCTTCTGCCATTCCGAAGCTTGCGGAGGACACTTTTCAGCAAAGAAGACAACCGCTAAGATTTTGCAAAGCGGATTGTACTGGCCGTCGCTCTTCAAGGATGCACAACGCTTCTGCAAGGCATGTCAGAGATGCCAAATGCTTGGAGGGATCTCCAAGAGGAATATGATGCCTCTCAACCCAATTCTGATGATCGAAATCTTCGACTGTTGGGGCATCGACTTCATGGGACCTTTCCCATCATCCTACGGTAACCTTTACATTTTAGTTGCCGTAGATTACGTTTCAAAATGGGTAGAAGCCCAAGCGTGCAAGAAAAATGATCACAAAGTGGTGATCCGATTTCTGAAAGAACACATTCTTGCACGTTTTGGCACCCCCAAGGCAATAATAAGCGATGGCGGTACTCACTTTTGCAATAAACCGTTTCAATCATTAATGCAAAAGTACGGTGTAAATCACAAAGTATCGCTCGCTTATCATCCTCAAACTAATGGTCAAGCCGAGTTGGCAAATAGGGAGATCAAACAGATTCTAGAGAAAACGGTAAACCCGAACCGCAAAGATTGGTCGTTGAGACTGACCGATGCACTTTGGGCTTACCGTACTGCGTACAAAACAACTCTAGATATGTCTCCCTATCGTATAGTGTACGGAAAACCATGTCATTTGCCAGTAGAGTTGGAACACAAATCATACTGGGCAATTAAGATGGTTAAGTGCGATTTGACAAAAGCCGGGCTTGACCGTAAGTTGCAAATTAATGAAATTGAGGAGTTAAGAAGAGATGCTTATGATAATGCAAAAATAAGCAAGGAACGTGCCAAAATCTTTCATGATAAATCCATTTTGAGGAAAGAATTCAAACTTGGGCACAAAGTTCTTGTTTATGACACTCGATTGCATCTCTTCCCCGGGAAGTTAAAGTCTCGTTGGACCGGCCCCTATGTTGTCCGTCACGTATTTCCTTTTGGGGCTGTGGAAGTTGAGGATCCCAAAACAGGCTTCGTGTTCAAAGTGAACGGTCAACGTCTTAAGCCGTTTTTGGAATTCCCAGTTCGAGAGGAGTCCACCCCTCTCGAAGAACCGACCTATGCCTAACAAGCATGGGTCGATTTTGTAAATAATGTTTTTGTTAGTATGTTTGAGTTTCAGGAATTTCCATCTGAGAGTCGGGTGTGATTGGGAAAGTTTGAAACAAGTTGAGGGGAAGAATTGAGGTGTAGAAGAGCAAGGAAGGCAAAGAGAAATTTCTGGCAGATTGGACCATGATCGATCATGCCCCACCATGATCGATCATAGTAGAAATTCTCTCAAGAAATCTAGAGCATGATCGATCATGAAATCCCATGATCGATCATGGTATTGAAGCAGCTGGGCAGAAGGCAGCATGATCGATCATGGAAATCCCATGATCGATCATTGTACAAAAGATCAACTGGGCAGAATGACCCATGATCGATCATGGGTATACCATGATCGATCATGGTCCCGTAATAAAACAGGGGCGCCGTTTCTAAAACCCCCATTTTGCACTTCCCCTTCTCCCAAATCTCTTCCAAACCCTAGCCCCCCCCCCTTTTTTTGATCCCAAACCTTCCCCAAACACCATTACCAACCTCCCCCACCTAGAATCAACCCTCAAATCTTCCAATTTCAAACCCCAATCATCAAACCCATCTCAAAAATCACCTTTTCTCTCTCTCATCACCATTTTCGAGCCCTAGCATCTCAAGGCTTCAAATTCCTCCTCTCCACCTCCTCTAAAGCATAGCACTCCTCCATTATGTCTTCCTCAAACCCTCCCACTAAGCCGCTTACCATTGAAGCCGCGAGAGGCGGCTATCGCGGATTTCGGAGCCGTCAAGAATTTGAGTGGTGGAACTACGCCTTCAAAACGAGGACGGTAGTGATAGAGAGGCCGGTATTCATCGGTACGCTGGACGATTTCCCCCAGCGAGCAACGTTTGAGCAATATCCGGGGTGGATTAACTACTTGCGTCAACCAGGTACTCAATGTAATCTCACCATTTGTCGTGAATTTATTGCAAGTTTGATTCAAGTTCCCGATACACCATATACATATGTAGCTCATGTTCGAGGCAGAACGGTTCCGTTTAACCTCGAAGTTTTGACTGAGATTACGGGAATCTCAGCTTTGCCACCTAATGCTCATGACCTCCCCTATTCGGACACTACCAACTATTTAGAGCCGAGGCCTAACGATCTAGCCACATTTCTAGCCGGTGAACCCAGAGAATGGATTGGGAACCAATTCGATAGGAGCCACATACGTGAGGGATTTAGAACTCTTTGGCTGGTAATTGCCAATGCTTTGGACCCAACTTCCCATACCCAGCACATTTACCCGTCTCAGGCTTATGTACTATACGCCATAGCAACGAACAAGCGCTGCTGCTTGTTGCGTCATATCATTGGGCGAATAGCGCGAATCATCGATTTGGTCGCCCACAATGAAACAATCAAATTTGGGTCGTTGATCACTAAGATCTGTTTGCGAGCGGGGGTAATTGAGAGAGCCGACGATGAGAAGAAAATGCCTAGGGCACCGCTGAATAGGTCCACCCAAACTCGAGCCGCTGGTCAACTGAGGAACAGGCCGAGTTCTTCCACAGCCGCACCACAACAGGGTGATAGCGAAGAAGAAGGGGCTGAAGAAGCAGGAGCGGATGTTCCGGGTACATCAAGGCGTAGAAGAAGGGCAAGCTCTGGGCCTGTGGATGACAATAGGGAGTTCATTAGAGAGCAGTTTGAACAAATGACTGCCTTGATCCACACCGGATTCGCGGGTGTCAATGAGAGGGTGGAGATTATGATATCGCGACAGGACCGTCTTCAAGCAGAGATAGCAGCCCAAGTCGAGGCAAGAGTTGCAGAGCAGATGGCAGCTCAGCAGGAGTTCATACGCCAGCAGTTCGAGGCGTTGTACGGTCGATTCCCCCCACCCCCACCTCCCGACATGTGATGCGATTTGCCAAATCCTGAAAACTCTTTTATTAGTTATATTTACGCTTAGCTTTATTTTATTTCTTTTTGGGTTGTATTAGAACTTTGACATGATGTTAACTTTAAAACTTGGTTTTAATGATTGAATGTTATGGTTTTTGCTTTTGAATTCTAATTCTAACCCGTTTTGTGAATAGTTTTTGTTTATGTCTTATTTTTGTCTCATGGGAAGCAAAGCCAAAGTAGCCCTTCCGTGCGTTGTTATTTGTTCTCTTTTCATTGAGGACAATGTGTGTTTCAAGTTGAGGGGGGTACGTTATTTTGTGTTTATTTTGTTTGGCTTGCTATTGTTCATTTCCATGTGTAGTAGAATTTTTTTTTTGAGAAGTTTGAAAAGTGATGATTGATTGATTGACTTTGTTCAATGAAGACCATTGTTTCATTAGCTTTTGGCATGAATTCTTTGATCAAGATAGGAATTTGAATGATAATCTAAATTGCCTTGCTCCACTTAGTCTCATATCCCGTTATATTCTCATGCTCCTCATGCTAGATTGCTTCGGTTGTTTTCTTTTCGGTAATAACACTTAGATTTATTTTCATTGAGAGAAGAGAAATTTTTGTCCAAAAATAATGGAAGATCTTTCGAAAAGATCCTCCAATGAGAGGACAAAAGCATAGCACTTTGACAACTTGGATGACTTTTATCCTAATATTGACTTAAAGCTTCACTTGACTAAATATTAAGTCTCTTTGTCTAATATTACGGATGGGTAAAGGTTACCATATGGGAAAGGGTGAATAGCTTCCTTTAAGCTCCAATGAATGAGCATAATTTTGAGAAAATTTCATAAGTGAGACCGCTGCCCCCCATAGAGATGAAAACCGCCCTGAACTAATTTAGCGAAATTTCCAAGTAAAAGATAAAGAAAGTGCTTAGAATTGACAAATCTCGGAGCTTTTGTTTTTGAAAAAGTTCTCTCTTCCTTCTCGAATGATTATGACTCTTTGTGTTTATATTGAATTGTTTGAATCAAAGTCTAGTATGTGAGTATTGGAGAATATGGGATTGTGTTCTAAAGGAGATAGGCGAATTAGATGATCATTCAAAAGTCCGTCATTCTGGAAAGTTGATAGTAATGCCTCTTGCTTTGCAAATTGAAATTTGAATCTTCATTCTCATCATTCATCATGATCAAACTCCTAATGTTTGTAGGTATCATTTCTGAAAACCTTCACGAGATGCAACTCGTCTTCTTTGGGAACTTAGAAGTTAACAATTTTTTTTGTTTAGCATAGTGCTTTTGTAATTATATATTTTTGTCTTGCTAAGGGACTAGCAAGAGATAAGTTGAGGGGAGTTGATAAACGCATAATATTGTCATGCATAAGCTCTTTCCCAGAGTCGCATGACGCGTTTGTTGCTTTAATTATGCCTAATTATCCACTTATCTCGAGATTAGTGTCTTGGCGAGTTTTGTATCTAACATCGTCCCGCTAGGTGTGCTTTTGTTGTGTTTCTATGTGTTTATAGGCATAGGATGCAATGGCCTTCGAATGATTGATCAAGCGCTAGCCAAAAGCTACAAAAGTGCTGATTTGGAGAATTTCCAGAAGCATGATCGATCATGGAATCCCATGATCGATCATGGTGCAAATAATATTCAGGCAGAAGACCCCATGATCGATCATGGGTTGGCCATGATCGATCATGGCCCTGGAAACTTGGCCATTTCACACCCAAAATGGGCTATTTTAGTGGTTCAAGTTATTTTAGATATTTAGCTAGATATTTTGCTACCTTTTAATATATATTATTTCTTTTACCTTAAGAGATATGATCATCTAGTTTTTTTACAGATTGTTTGGGAGTTCTAGAGAGAGAGGAGAGCTCACTTGTTGATTGTTCTTCATTTCTCCATTGTAAGTGTTTAATTTGTAAGAATGATTTCTTCTTCTATGATATTTGTTCTTGCATCTATTATGGAGTAGTCTATTTCTAAGGTTACGGAGGTTGATTGTGATATGATTTTTGGTGATTAATGGCTCAATCCATATCTAAAGTTTGATAAATATTTGTGAATCTTCTTCTTCTTCATCATATCTTCCATTATTTCAAGCTTTCTAGGTATTTTCATATTAAGTTAAGACTTTATATGCCTAGTATATTTAGTTCTTGGTTGTTAATGAGCATACAACATATTTCTATGGTTCTAGAAAGCTTGTAGCCCCTTTCCCCCATCCATGGAGTTTTTCCCTCTTCATAGAAATTATGAATAGTTCTTAAAACTCCATAGATGGATTTTAAATTTGTTTAGCTTATCTTTGATTCATTTATTGATATATTGAGTGCTTCTTACACTTTATGTGATACTTAGACTCTTTATTTTCTACCATAAGTGATAAACGATGAGTTGACGAATTTATCCCATAAACTTCATTCCGTTCCATTGTTAGGATTCACTTTCTAATTTTCATTCTTTAAATCATGAGATTACCACACTTGCTTAATGTTAAATCTTTTTATGATGAGTTTGTCATATCTATCTCGGATTAGCTTCATCGGGAATGGGTTGCCTTGCTTCACACCCGTAGCTAAGAGATAGGAATGATAACCCCGTCTTTGGTGGAATGTCGTTTGTCTCTTTCTCGATATAGCTTCAACTCGGGAATGAGTCGCCTAGCGTCGCACCCTTTGCTATTGAGAGATACACCAACATTCCCCATATTTTGAGAAATCTTGTGTTATAATCTTTGTATGAGCGAGTGATCACCGTCTCTTTAATCATAACTAACCTCCAACTACCTTAGTGCTTTCTTATTAATTTTCACAACCATTTTACATTTACGTTGTTCGATAACCATTTCATCTTACAAGAATCAGAAAACACTTTAATCCGTAATCCATTCCATTCCTTTTCACTTATCCCTGTGGTTCGACACTCGGACTTCCGAGACTATATTACAACTTGACGTGCCTGCACTTGGGCTCTATCGCAACGCGCTATTTAAGCGGCGTCAGGGTTGAAAAGAGATTATTTCTATCAATGTAAATATGATTTTGTACTGTGAGGTCTTGCAAAAAGTTAAATCATGTACTTTCAGGAACTAAACCACCCTTTGTTTTATATTATTGCTTCAGATTTATTTTTTTTCATATTTTATAGGGAAACAAAAAATGACTAGAGGTTATAGAACCTCTGAATGTAAATAGAAAAACTGTGATGTGTACTTAATTAACTTTTTTTTTTTTTTTTGGAGAGAATCACTTTTCCTTAAATGTTATATTTACTTTTAGTAGGAAGATGTTGCCTCGGCTGAACAAGTATATACATGAAGTTTTAAGTACAATAAAAGATTGATTACCTTGTCAAGAGAAAAAGTTATATTGAAAATCTTCATATTACGAGATAAGAAGCATGTTGAAAAGACCTATGCCATTGCCATAACGGCATAACCTACCATTAGCTAATCATGCTTGACTTAGTTTGGGTTGTTAAGGGTGTAATATTGTCCAACTGGCACATGCACCTACAAAGTATATCATATTTTTTTTTTATCTAAAAATAGAAATACTTTATTAAAGTGCCAAATTAAATCTTTGTTTACGCAACTGCAATTAACCAACACGCGCATTTTCTAGTTGTGATAACGACCTTAAACAATAACTCAACCACGATATACATTCATAAATTGTCAGTAAATACCACATAAAAACTAGCCATAAACGTTAATGTTGTTTCTAATGTTGTACACCATGCAATCTAACGGAAAACAAACTTATATAACATGGAAGACAATATATATATCCTACTAATATTACGTGCTAAAATAAATTAAAATGTGGTAACATCGTAACACGTCTAAACTTGTACATCAATATTTTTATTTAATCATGTTAAACTCGTATTAGTCATCATAGTTAATTTCAAAACATGGCGTAAATTCATCAATTTCAATAAATTTTCGGCACGCAATTATTAATATAAAGTAATATCTTTTTTTTTTAAGAATGATATATAATTTTGTGTAGGGGACCAAAATGGGCATATATATACACACTTGGGTTTTACAAGACATTACCCATAGAAGGTGTATTTGAGGCCCAATGTAAGTCTAATTAAACCCTACATTTGTAAAATTATCAATTTACCCATCCCCTCTATCTATCTATCTATCTATATATAAATATGTGGCTGTCAGTAGGGTTTTTTCATCAACCCCAATTCACTACAATCATCTTAGCCCTAGCCTCTCCTCTCCAGAATCTGCCCTCCTTGGTTTTTCCGAAAACAGTTGTAGAAATCTAGTAATGTTCATTAGTGGTAATCAACAAGTAATCATCTAACTATCTAATTTGGTATATATACCGGCCTCCTCCTAGACACACTTTTTCAGTTTCATTTTCGAAAAAAAATAAAATTCTGATAGATTTTCGGTTTCATTATTTGCAGAATCATGTAGTGTTAGAAAGTTGCTTCTAGCTACATGTCTACCATGGAAGACTACTTCTCCGTCTCTCTTCGAAGCTGTAAAAATGAGGTATAACATACTGGATATGGATCCTGTGATCGAGTGAGTAGAGCTGATTTTTTTTCGCAAGAGGTTAATTTTTTTTTTATATTAGATCTTATGGTATTTGTCAAAATTTAAACCATCAATTAGATCTAAGGGTAAACATATTAATTGACAAGGGCTCATGTAATATAAAGACTTCGTTTTTTATATTAATGGTCTAGATTAAGAGGTTTATCTTAAAGGTTGTATCCTCCAAATTTTAACCTCCTGTCAAAATGATATAAGAAAAAAATAATTTACCCTTTTTTTACAATAATTTTGTAAAGTATATATTTGTTTCCATTTTAATCAGTGTCTTCCATTTGTTTTCATAGGATTCAGAGTTCGCAAGTGGCAGATATTCTCATGACACAGAAGTCAAGTTCATTATTCAAGGCATTTCATTAATAAATATTATTATTATTGTGACTAATAGCGCAAGAATCTCATCATTTCATCCAGAAGAAACAGAAGGCATTTCATTAAAATTGTAGATGTGGATAGTTTAAGCATTCACTTGCACTACACCAAAAAAGGGTTTTTGTAACAAGCATTTTTTGTTACAAAAAATTTCAGTAACACAAAAAATCCGTTACTGTTTGGGCGTGGCAGTTGATCTAGTAACGGATAAAAACCGTTACTGAAATTATGTAATAACCGTTACTATAATTACATTCGTAACGAATATTAACCGTGACAAACCTCTTGAAGATCGTTGGAGATTTAATTTTTTGTCATGCTTTTCATCTGTTACTACAATTAAAAAACCGTTACTATATTTTATTTTATTTATTATTTAAATTTATCCTTGCAACGAACAAAAACCGTTACTAACATTAGTAAAAGACAATTTGTGGACCAATATTGCTAAAGTTAGTAACGGATATTTACCGTTACTACCATCAATTATGGAAAAAAAATTACATTTTTATTTTGTTTCCTCCCCACTGTAGCTAGAAGCTTGGAATCATCTAACTAGTACAAATCCATCTCGAGGGCCATTTATAAAACAAGATTATTTTATAAGGAAAGTAAAATAAGTACTCAATACTCCATTCTATTAGCATATATTTAAATGAAAGAGTATAGTGAAAATCCAATATTTCCAATAAGTTTATCAAAAATCAAGGTATGTTTGGTGGTATTTGAGTGCATAATTTTCCGTGGAATCAAAAGCCTCGGTAATACAAAGTGAAAATCTATTACCAAACAAAGAGTAGAGAAAATCCACTATTCCATATTCATCACAATACAAAGAAATAAGCACACAGTACAAATTATTAACTATATGCACAAAAGAGTAGGTTAAAGTAGTACATGAAGTCCAAAAAAATTGTCTCGTCTACCAGCATCTCGTATTTGGTCCGGTTGCCCTTGCTGCAAACAAAATAACTTTTCAACCCAAAAGAAATAAAATCTAAAACTACAGTATTACATTAGATGCAAGGGGAATGTTCTTGTCCGTCTCTTTTTCAGCATACGTATAACAATCCCATCTCCAATCAGGCATGAGCAGTAATCCTACTAAATGAAGTTTCTTAATACATATACCATTTTTAATTTATTGGAGGTTTTACTAAATGGTAGCACACAAACATTACTTTCGGTTTATATCAACTTTAGCAGGTTCACAAGAGAGTGCTAATGAACTACCAATTACGTTCACAAACAATAATCCGTATTGAGTTTAATTTGTTGATAATATCAGGATTGGTAATGGCTAACCTTCCTCAAGACGTGTGCCAAATACAAATACACAACTTCCCATTCATCCGGTTAAAGTGTGCCTGAATATTACAAGGCAAAATCAAATTATCAATATATAATCTATAAAGGAAATATGCTACTCCCAGGGTCCATTTCATTGCAAAGTTAGAAACTGATTAGAAAAACAACTAATCTTTATCAGAATTTGGAAAATGGGTGATTAGGTTAAACGCTCTCCATCTTTTCCTTTTTTTTCATGGGGAAAAAATCATATCCACCCTAAGAATTGGATTCCATGGATGAAAAAGTAACAGAACATTTCATCACTCATTTCATTTTCCAACATTATATAAAATTTGATTTTTTTTTTAACATTTTCCAACTTTGCAATCAAACGTAACCTTAAAGTTAGAATTGTATTCAAGTTAATGAAACTTACTCTGGTATTGGTTTTTCAATATTTAAGAATAATTAATCTAGGGTTTATTAAAGGAGGATGAGGAGTAAGAGGAGGAGGAAAAAGAAGAAGTACCGTACGTGAAAGTTCGGCGACTGGAACTCTGGAAGCATTGTCGGTGGAGAGAGCGTACATATTAGCGGGAGAGACCTGGAGGGAATGAAATTTTGGGGAAAGAAGATTCGGGAGTTTTGGCATTTTGGGGGAGTGAAGATATTTTTTTGTGGCAGAATTTTTATTTTTTTTTTAAGTTATTAATAATAAATGAAATTTACATGCCACAAATTTTGACCGTTACTGCCAATTTATAAGACCGTTACTGATTTTAAAACATATCTAAATTTAGTTAATTAAATATAGTAACGGTTTTATCATATTTCATAACGAACTTTGAGCGTTGCAGGCTAGTAACGGACTTAGTCCATTACAGATGAGAAAAAATGACCGTTACTAATTCCCTGTTTTGGTGTAGTGTTGATGGCCCAGAAGACTGCATGTTTTGAAACATACACCTGCCCGGGACAGAACAGTATAGTTTTGGTTTGGGACAGGATAAGCATTCACTTGATGGCCCAGAAGAATGAATGTTTCGAAACCTAGATCTGCCCACGACAGAACAGAGTAGTCTTGGTTCGGGATAGCATAATTAAGTGTGGCCAATTGGTACAGTGTTTGTGAATTTTGTTGTTGTCACACATTGAAATGTATGGAAAGGAAAGTGAAACTATCAATTTAATTAGTATACTGACTTTAAGCCATCGTCCATGTTTTATGTTGTATTGCAACTATTGCAACTGTTCTGATGGTTATTTGTTGTTCATATTATTTACTATAGAACCTTTGAAATGTAATCTAGATTCGTATAATGTGTATTTTGTAATTATTATTTTTTTTGTAAAGAATATTTCCTCTTTTGTAAAGAAAAAAACGCAATAAGGGATCGAATTAACTTACTCTTATATAGGTGCCTTGATGGGTTAAGAGTAAGGGTGTAAATGGATGTTCGAAAATCCGAATCCGATCTGTATTCGAATTCAAATTTTGTGGATATTTATTCGAATTGATATTTGAAAAAGAGGATTTGGATATTGTTTTTAAATATCCGAGAAAATAGATAAGGATATGGATAATGATAATATTCGACCTGGATAATCCGTATCTGAGATGGATTATCCATATATGCGGATATCCGTTTTACAGGATATCCGAATCCATTATAATTTAATATATGTTATATATATATACATGTATATATTCTTTCATCCTTACAAAAATTGGTCATGTTTAGTTTGGTATTTATAAACTGCCCCAATTCACTAAAGTCTTTTAAACTAAACAAAAAAAAAATAAGCTTAGAAAATAATAAAAAAGAAAAGGAAGGACCTAAGTTGTATTTACAACATATATATGTGATTTTTATAATGTAAGGTTTGAGAGCATATCAAATTTAAATGGTAATGATTTTCAATTTGGATTTATTATTTGCATTTATATGGTGGTTATCTTATAATCTAATATGAATCTTATTGGATTATATCAGTTCAAAATTTACTATAAAATGTAACCTTTTATTTAACAAGTTTTGAAATGCTACATTTTACTTCTTGAGTTATAAATTATAAAAGATTTTGTCTTAATTAATAAATCAAATAGTTAAATATATTTTTAAGATTACTTTAAATTTTTGCATTAACAAAACATGGGAGCGAAAGTACAATAAGAGAGAAAATATAGCGACCGAAAATTTTATGTAAAAAGTACTAACAATTTGAAATTTATTTTTTTTCACTTTTTTCCCTCATGCAAGAATAAGGGCAAAGGTCGAATTCTATTATTTAACAAGATATCTATAGTTATATAAAAAAAATGGGTAAGGTAATTATCTGAATCCGAGAAATCTGATAGGATAAGGATAAGAATAGTTGAACTTAGTATTCGAAGGGGAACCGATAAGGATTTGGATAGCCTATTTAAAAAAGGATAAGAATTATGGATAGTGTGATATCCGATCCGAATTATGGATAGTGTGGTATCCGATCCGTATCCCATCCGTTTACACCTAAGAGGGATTCCAAGTAAAAATAAGTCGTTTGTACTGATTCTATAACAAATGGTTGATCATGGACAATACTTTCTTAGTTTGGCATAACGCGACGTTTGATTTAATACAATGTTGTATGGAAGAGTTTTATTGATTTTTATCATGTTAAACAAAAAGTTCAAGTTTAAAATATATATATATATATATATTAAGTACAGCTAGATATTGAATTTATAAAAAATAAATTGTATATTATATATATAAGATAATGTAAAATTATTAACATCATATTTGCTAATGTTGAAGCTGAATTGAAGTACATAAAAAGTAGCATGGGCAGCTCACAGCTAAAGGAAGGCCTGCCAATTGGGTCGTGTGGACCTGAAGTCTGCCGGTTCAGCCTGCTAAATATAGGGTCGAGTCTTAGTTCAGTTTGATTCGGAATTTGAACAAGATTTCCACCCCATCAAATGGCTTCGCTCTTGATAGGCCTATTACACGTCAAAATTAAAAAAACTATCTAAAATTAAGAATATTAAGCACTCAAAAGTGTTCAAAAACAAAATAAATTGTCTGAAGTCACCTCTTGTCGTGTAAGCATTCAAAAGTTTGAATGCAGTAGGAAATTAATTTTGGGTCTTAATTCTGTGATAAAATATGGGCCGCATAGAAGGTTTAATTTACTTTAGGCTAATTATAAGTTTCAGGCTTGATCAAACCAATAAAAAATTGGGGAGTTGAACAACCCTAAGCTCGACTCATATAACCAAATTGATGGGCCTATTTCTAGCCATCCATTAAGGGTGCAGAGTTGGAATCACATATATGCATTAAAAGGTTTAAATGATCAACAAAATAATTTCTTATCAGGCGAATTCAGGATTTTATGTTTAATGGGGGCCTAGAAAAATTAAAATTTGCCATGTGTTTTTCCACTATGATCCCAAAATGGTTATATTATCATTAGTAAAACTTATTTAGAAAGGAACCGTATTAATTAGTATTCAATAATTGATAAACAATAATATTAACGGCATTAATGAGGTTACCAAAAAAATATTAATATTTAATTCCAATATTAAATACTAATAATATCAATTAATATAGATAGTTGAATTAGTATTTAATTCATAACTATAATTTTTAATATAAATAGTTGGATATTAAATATTGCAAATCCTAATATAGGATCAACTTGGGCTAAATATAATCTCCATAATTTGCCTAGGAATGTGGCACAAAAACTTACCAGCATCTTATGGAATTTAAGGGGAGATAAAACATTAAAATACAAAAACTCTCCACCAAAACCAAGAAACCAAATTAAGAGGGAATACAAAAAATATAAATGAAAAACAAAACTACCCTGAGTTAACAAGTATACCACCAATAAGAACAATATTCATGTGTGGGACAACCGGAGCATATATGTAACAATATATTGATCAGTTGACAGATGTATCATTACTTTACTGCTAAGGAAGTACATATGACTGCAAAGTAAAAGCCAACATCTTGATGTGATTAGGTGTCAAATCCATTACGATTTCGATTTAATTAATATGTGACATTACTACTTGTGGTGAATTGAAATAGGACATGCTATTCATAATTACATTAAAAACCGAAGGCCTGTATATATATATATCTAGTTTCAAAAACTTGACGCCGCTTAAATAGCGCGTTGCGATAGAGCCCAAGTGCAGGCACGTCAAGTTGTAATATAGTCTCGGAAGTCCGAGTGTCGAACCACAGGGATAAGTGAAAAGGAATGGAATGGATTACGGATTAAAGTGTTTTCTGATTCTTGTAAGATGAAATGGTTATCGAACAACGTAAATGTAAAATGGTTGTGAAAATTAATAAGAAAGCACTAAGGTAGTTGGAGGTTAGTTATGATTAAAGAGACGGTGATCACTCGCTCATACAAAGATTATAACACAAGATTTCTCAAAATATGGGGAATGTTGGTGTATCTCTCAATAGCAAAGGGTGCGACGCTAGGCGACTCATTCCCGAGTTGAAGCTATATCGAGAAAGAGACAAACGACATTCCACCAAAGACGGGTTATCATTCCTATCTCTTAGCTACGGGTGTGAAGCAAGGCAACCCATTCCCGATGAAGCTAATCCGAGATAGATATGACAAACTCATCATAAAAAGATTTAACATTAAGCAAGTGTGGTAATCTCATGATTTAAAGAATGAAAATTAGAAAGTGAATCCTAACAATGGAACGGAATGAAGTTTATGGGATAAATTCGTCAACTCATCGTTTATCACTTATGGTAGAAAATAAAGAGTCTAAGTATCACATAAAGTGTAAGAAGCACTCAATATATCAATAAATGAATCAAAGATAAGCTAAACAAATTTAAAATCCATCTATGGAGTTTTAAGAACTATTCATAATTTCTATGAAGAGGGAAAAACTCCATGGATGGGGGAAAGGGGCTACAAGCTTTCTAGAACCATAGAAATATGTTGTATGCTCATTAACAACCAAGAACTAAATATACTAGGCATATAAAGTCTTAACTTAATATGAAAATACCTAGAAAGCTTGAAATAATGGAAGATATGATGAAGAAGAAGAAGATTCACAAATATTTATCAAACTTTAGATATGGATTGAGCCATTAATCACCAAAAATCATATCACAATCAACCTCCGTAACCTTAGAAATAGACTACTCCATAATAGATGCAAGAACAAATATCATAGAAGAAGAAATCATTCTTTACAAATTAAACACTTACAATGGAGAAATGAAGAACAATCAACAAGTGAGCTCTCCTCTCTCTCTAGAACTCCCAAGCAATGTGTAAAAACTAGATGATAATATCTCTTAAGGTAAAAGAAATAATATATATTAAAAGGTAGCAAAATATCTAGCTAAATATCTAAAATAACTTGAACCACTAAAATAGCCCATTTTGGGTGTGAAATGGCCAAGTTTCCAGGGCCATGATCGATCATGGCCAACCCATGATCGATCATGGGGTCTTCTGCCTGAAGATTATTTGCACCATGATCGATCATGGGATTCCATGATCGATCATGCTTCTGGAAATTCTCTAAATCAGCACTTTTGTAGCTTTTGGCTAGTAGTTGATCAATTCCTCGAAGGCCATTGCATCCTATGCCTATAAACACACAGAAACACAACAAAAGCACACCTAGCGGGACAATATTAGATACAAAACTCGCTAAGACACTAATCTCAAGATAAGCGGATAATTAGGCAGAATTAATGCAATAAACGCGTCAAGCGACTCTGAGAGAGAGCTTATGCATGACAATATTAGGCGTTTATCAACTCCCCTCAACTTATCTCTTGCTAGTCCCTTAGCAAGACAAAAATATATAATTACAAAAGCACTATGCTAAACAAAAAAAATTGTTAACTTCTAAGTTCCCAAAGAAGACGAGTTGCATCTCGTGAAGGTTTTCAGAAATGATACCTACAAACATCAGAAGTTTGATCATGATGAACGATGAGAATGAAGTTTCAAGTTTCAATTTGCAAAGCAAGAGGCATTACTATCAATTTTCCAGAATGACGGACTTTTGAATGATCATATAATTCGCCTATCTCCTTTAGAACACAATCCCATATTCTCCAATGCTCACATACTAGACTTCGATTCAAGCAATTCAATATAAACACAAAGAGTCATAGTCATTTGAGAAGGAAGAGAGAACTTTTTCAAAAACAAAAGCTCCGAGATTTATCAATTCTAAACACTTTCTTTATCTTTTCTTGGAAATTTTTGCTAAATTAGATCAGGGCGGTTTTCATCTCTATGAGGGGCAGCGGTCTCACTTATGAAATTTCTCATTACTGCTCATTCATTGGAGCTTAAAGGAAGCTATTCACCCTTTCCCATATGGTAACCTATACCCATCCATAATATTAGACAAAGAGACTTAAGATTTAGTCAAGTGAAGCTTTAAGTCAATATTAGGATAAAAGTCATCCAAGTTGTCAAAGTGCTATGCTTTTGTCCTCTCATTGGAGGATCTTTTCGAAAGAGCTTCCATTATTTTTGGACAAAAATTTCTCTTCTCTCAATGAAAATAAATCTAAGTGTTATTACCGAATTGGAAACAACCAAAGCAATCTAGCATGTGGAGCAAGAGAATATAACGGGATATGAGACTAAGTGGAGCAAGGCAATTTAGATTATCATTCAAATTCCTATCTTGATCAAAGAATTCATGCCAAAAGCTAATGAAACAATGGTCTTCATTGAACAAAGTCAATCAATCAATCATCACTTTTCAAACTTCTCAAAAAAAAATTCTACTACACATGGAAATGAACAATAGCAAGCCAAACAAAATAAACACAAAATAACGTACCCCCCTCAACTTGAAACACACATTGTCCTCAATGAAAAGAGAACAAATAACAACGCACGGAAGGGCTACTTTGGCTTTGCTTCCCATGAGACAAAAATAAGACATAAACAAAAACTATTCACAAAACGGGTTAGAATTAGAATTCAAAAGCAAAAACCATAACATTCAATCATTAAAACCAAGTTTTAAAGTTAACATCATGTCAAAGTTCTAATACAACCCAAAAAGAAATAAAATAAAGCTAAGCGTAAATATAACTAATAAAAGAGTTTTCAGGATTTGGCAAATCGCATCACATGTCGGGAGGTGGGGGTGGGGGGAATCGACCGTACAACGCCTCGAACTGCTGGCGTATGAACTCCTGCTGAGCTGCCATCTGCTCTGCAACTCTTGCCTCGACTTGGGCTGCTATCTCTGCTTGAAGACGGTCCTGTCGCGATATCATAATCTCCACCCTCTCATTGACACCCGCGAATCCGGTGTGGATCAAGGCAGTCATTTGTTCAAACTGCTCTCTAATGAACTCCCTATTGTCATCCACAGGCCCAGAGCTTGCCCTTCTTCTACGCCTTGATGTACCCCAATACGATTCCCTTGGTGACCATAAAATGGCACTTCTCCCAATTCAATATCAATTGCTTTTCCACGCATCTTTCCAGGACCTGTTCCAAGTTAGCTAAGCAATTGTCGAATGACTTACCATAGACGGTAAAGTCATCCATGAAAACTTCCAAAGTCCTTTCCACCATATCACTAAAAATACTCAGCATACACCGTTGGAAAGTGGCCGGCGCATTACATAGACCAAATGGCATTCTTCGATAAGCGAAGGTACCAAAGGGACATGTAAAGGTGGTCTTTTCTTGATCATCTAGGTCAATCTCAATTTGATTGTACCCGGAAAAACCATCGAGGAAAGAGTAATATTCATGGCCCGCTACTCTTTCTAGAGTTTGATCCAAAAAGGGTAGTGGGAAATGATCTTTACGAGTTGCCTCGTTGAGTTTACGGTAGTCAATGCACATTCGCCACCCGGTGGTGACTCTTTGCGGAATCAACTCGTTTGATTCGTTCTTGACTACCGTAAGACCTGATTTTTTTCCGTACCACTTGAGTTGGACTAACCCATTTACTATCCGAGATTGGATAGATGATCTTTGCATCCAACAATTTCAACACCTCGTTCCTAACCACTTCTTGCATGTTAGGATTCAACCGGCGTTGAAATTGTCTCGATGTTTTTGCCCCATCCTCCAAGTGAATTTTATGTGTACAAATCAAAGGGCTTATGCCTTGAAGGTCGGCCAGAGTCCAACCAAAAGCTTTTTTGTATTTACCAAGCAAATGGACTAACCTTACCTCTTGGTCATCCGAAAGTTCGGACGAGATGATGACAGGGTAAGTGTCTGAAGCTCCCAAAAAGGCATACTTCAAGTTGCTCGGCAATAGCTTAAGGTCCATCTTTCCTTCGTGCGTTTTGGTGGACGACGATGTGTTTTCCTCTCTCTCCGAAGATTCAACCTGTTTGTCAGACAAAGAAAACACTTGCATACAATCCTCGGGTTCATCGGAAGTGGTTAGATAACCTTCCGTTGACTCCGATTCAAAATTTGCCACAAAGTGGTCTTGGATACATGACTCTATCATGTTCACGTGTTCATTTTCCTCATTATCATCGTCATCTCTTTGATTGCTCAAAGAGAACACGTTTAGCTCTAGAGTCATGTTGCCAAATGTTAACTTCACGATTCCATTCTTGCAATTTATTATGGCATTAGAAGTAGCAAGAAATGGTCGTCCGAGAATGACCGGAATCTCATTGGTGGGATTTGACACAGGTTGCATGTCGAGGATGATGAAATCAACCGGAAAATAAAACTTGTCGACTTGGACAAGCACATCCTCGACTATCCCTCTTGGGATCTTAACGGATCGATCCGCTAATTGAATAGTAACCCTCGTGGGTTTCAACTCACCCAACCCCAATTGTTGATATACCGAGTATGGGAGCACATTCACACTTGCTCCCAAATCTAACAATGCATTCTTGATCCTACAATTTCCTATGATACACGAAATTGTGGGACAACCGGGGTCTTTGAACTTGGGGCTCTCGTGCCTTGCATGAGGGAGCTCACTTGCTCCGCCATAAAGGCCTTTTTCTTGACATTCAACCTTCGTTTGGTAGTACATAAGTCCTTGAGGAACTTAGCGTACGAAGGTATTTGCTTGACCGCGTCAAGCAATGGAATGTTGATTTTCACTTGCCTAAAGACATCCAAAATCTCGGTATTAGACTTGGACGGTTGGTTCAATCTCTCCGGAAATGGGACTTTGATCCCATTTTTGATCTTTTCAAGATCCTCCTTCCCTCGTCTCTCTTCCTCTCTTCTCTTTTCGTCACTCACAACTTGTTCAACCTCCGACGCCTCAACACTTGTAGATTTAACTATGTCCGCCACCTTGGGGGTTTTAGGAACAATAGTCTTGTCCACCTCCTTTCCACTTCTCAGGATCGTGATAGATTTGAGTTCTTCTATCTTGGTGCTAGACTCTCCTCCCTCTATGACTTGAACTTGCCCTCTAGGATTAACTAAAGGTTGAGAGGGGAATTTTCCCTTCTCTTGAGTAGCTAGGGCGGTGGTGAGTTTAGACATTTGAGTTTTTAACTCACCTACATCACGATCCGTTTTGTCCACAAATGACCTCAACAAAGCTTCCAAGTTTTGGTTGGGGTTTTGATTTTGAGGTGGAACAAAAGAGTTTTGAGGTTGTTGTTGCCTTTGGTTCTGATGATATTGGTTGTGGTTCTGACTTTGATTTCCTCCCCAACTGAAATTGGGGTGATTCTTCCATCCCTCATTGTACCTTTGAGAGTAAGGATCATTTTGGTTACGATTTTGGTTGCTATTTTGGTTGTACTGGTGCAAAACATTGACTTGGGCGGGATCTTTAAGGACTTCCCGAAAAGCGGGAATGGTAGGACAATCCTCGGTAGTGTGTCCTGAATTTTCGCAAATGACACACAACTGACTCGAGGATACTACATTGACCTCCTTAAACTTACTTGCTTCCATTGCCTCTACTTTCTTAGACAATTGGAATAACCTCGCACCCATGTCATCCTCATTAGACACTTGGTACAACCCACCCCTTCCTTGAGTTTTTGCTTTGGGTTCCTCGGAATAGGTGTTCCAATTTTGAGCACCTTCCGCTAATTCATCAAAATACAATAAAGCCTCCTCGGGATTCTTACTCAAGAATTGACCATTACACATGGTCTCAACAAACGTACGCATCTCAGGGGTGAGAGATTCATAGAAAAAACTAACAAGGCTCCACGTTTCGTGACCATGGTGAGGGCATGCGTTTAGAAGGTCCTTGTATCTATCCCAACATTTATAAAAGCTTTCATGTTCTTTTGGTGAAAAATTTGATATCGCCCTTCTTAAAGCATTGGTTCTATGAACGGGGAAGAATTTTTTTAGAAATTCCGCTTGAAGCTCTTGCCAAGACCGAATTGATTGCGGTCTTTGAGCATTTAACCAAATTTTTCCTTTGTCTTTTAGGGAGAAAGGAAAGAGCTTTAAACGCATGACATCCTCATTAATATTTGCCTCACGAAATGTGGAGCAGACTTCTTCAAAGTCTTTCAAGTGCAAGTATGGGTTTTCCGACTCCATACCATGAAAAGAAGGGATATGTTGAAGCATACCAGGTTTGAAAGAGAACGCTCCGGCTTGGCCAGCGGGAAGCACAATGCACGAATTCGAAGTTGCCCGAGGCGGTTGAAGGTAGTCTCTCATGGTCCTAACAGGAGGAACATTGTTGGCCTCTTCCCCTTCATTATCGCTCTCGAGATCCTCGTTTCTACCTTGGTTTGCCATTCTTGGAGATGTGGGAGGGCTAATTCGAATGTCAACAAACAGTCGCCCTTGCATGGGCTTGGACAATGATTCGAATCGCTCCTCGGGAATTCTACAAAATCAAACAAAAATAAGGGAGAAAAATAAATTAATTAAAAGGAGAGAAATACTTACAGAATGGTTTTGTACAAAACCCGAAATTCGCCTTTTGCCTTATTCCCCGGCAACGGCGCCAAAAACTTGACGCCGCTTAAATAGCGCGTTGCGATAGAGCCCAAGTGCAGGCACGTCAAGTTGTAATATAGTCTCGGAAGTCCGAGTGTCGAACCACAGGGATAAGTGAAAAGGAATGGAATGGATTACGGATTAAAGTGTTTTCTGATTCTTGTAAGATGAAATGGTTATCGAACAACGTAAATGTAAAATGGTTGTGAAAATTAATAAGAAAGCACTAAGGTAGTTGGAGGTTAGTTATGATTAAAGAGACGGTGATCACTCGCTCATACAAAGATTATAACACAAGATTTCTCAAAATATGGGGAATGTTGGTGTATCTCTCAATAGCAAAGGGTGCGACGCTAGGCGACTCATTCCCGAGTTGAAGCTATATCGAGAAAGAGACAAACGACATTCCACCAAAGACGGGGTTATCATTCCTATCTCTTAGCTACGGGTGTGAAGCAAGGCAACCCATTCCCGATGAAGCTAATCCGAGATAGATATGACAAACTCATCATAAAAAGATTTAACATTAAGCAAGTGTGGTAATCTCATGATTTAAAGAATGAAAATTAGAAAGTGAATCCTAACAATGGAACGGAATGAAGTTTATGGGATAAATTCGTCAACTCATCGTTTATCACTTATGGTAGAAAATAAAGAGTCTAAGTATCACATAAAGTGTAAGAAGCACTCAATATATCAATAAATGAATCAAAGATAAGCTAAACAAATTTAAAATCCATCTATGGAGTTTTAAGAACTATTCATAATTTCTATGAAGAGGGAAAAACTCCATGGATGGGGGAAAGGGGCTACAAGCTTTCTAGAACCATAGAAATATGTTGTATGCTCATTAACAACCAAGAACTAAATATACTAGGCATATAAAGTCTTAACTTAATATGAAAATACCTAGAAAGCTTGAAATAATGGAAGATATGATGAAGAAGAAGAAGATTCACAAATATTTATCAAACTTTAGATATGGATTGAGCCATTAATCACCAAAAATCATATCACAATCAACCTCCGTAACCTTAGAAATAGACTACTCCATAATAGATGCAAGAACAAATATCATAGAAGAAGAAATCATTCTTTACAAATTAAACACTTACAATGGAGAAATGAAGAACAATCAACAAGTGAGCTCTCCTCTCTCTCTAGAACTCCCAAGCAATGTGTAAAAACTAGATGATAATATCTCTTAAGGTAAAAGAAATAATATATATTAAAAGGTAGCAAAATATCTAGCTAAATATCTAAAATAACTTGAACCACTAAAATAGCCCATTTTGGGTGTGAAATGGCCAAGTTTCCAGGGCCATGATCGATCATGGCCAACCCATGATCGATCATGGGGTCTTCTGCCTGAAGATTATTTGCACCATGATCGATCATGGGATTCCATGATCGATCATGCTTCTGGAAATTCTCTAAATCAGCACTTTTGTAGCTTTTGGCTAGTAGTTGATCAATTCCTCGAAGGCCATTGCATCCTATGCCTATAAACACACAGAAACACAACAAAAGCACACCTAGCGGGACAATATTAGATACAAAACTCGCTAAGACACTAATCTCAAGATAAGCGGATAATTAGGCAGAATTAATGCAATAAACGCGTCAAGCGACTCTGAGAGAGAGCTTATGCATGACAATATTAGGCGTTTATCAATCTAGTTAGAAATCAATAAACACATGGTCGGAGTCGGATTTTATTTCTAAACGAGATACACTTAAAGAAAATGATGCCACCAAAATATCGTTGCATTAACCTAAGTGTAGGTCCATCAAGTACTAATATAGTCTCGGTAGTTCGAGTGTCGGCCCATAAAGATAGTTGGAAAGAAGTGAAATAGATCACAGATTTACAGTTTTCTGATTTTGTAAAGTGGTTGGTTATGAAACAACGTGAAATTAAAACGATTATAAAGAGAATAAGAAAGCACTACAGTTTGCAGAAGTTGCTTGCGACATACGAAATGACGATTACTGTCTCATACAAAGAATTCAAATAAGATATTCTCAAGAATGGGGAACATGTTATATTTATCAATAAAAACGAGTCTGAAGTTATGCAACCCATTCCCGATATAAAGCTATATTGAGAGAAAAACTAAAAAGTTCCACCAAGTACGAATTTATCAAAAATATCTCTTAGCAACGAGTGTGATGCAAGGCAATCCATTCCCGGACAAAGCTAATCCGAGATAGTGATGATAAATTCATCATAAAAAGATTTATCATAAAGCATGTACGTATTTGAAAACTCAAGATTTAAAGTAAAGAAAAATAGATAATGAATCCTTTCAATGAAGCAAAACGAAGGTTGCGATATAAACTCATAAAATAATCAATTATTTTACTTAAACAAGACAATAATGAGTCTAAACATCACACCAAGTGTATAAAGCACCAAAAATATTATTAATTAAATCAATGATAAGTATCACAAATTTATACTACCTCTAATAATTTAAGAACTCATAATCTTTACAAAGAGATGAAGAATCAATAGATGGGAAAAAAAGCTACAAGCTATAAGAACTACACAAGTGTATTATAATTCCATTTATGCTCGATCAAAAACTAAGCATACAAGGCATGTAAAATCTAATCATTATATGAAAATACCTAGAAAGCTTGTAGAATGTTTGATTTGAAATGGAAGAAAGATTCACAACTATTTATCAACATTTAAACATCGATTGAGATAATAATTACCAAAAGTTATATCAAAAATTCCTTATACAGCCTCAGTAAAAGACTACTCCATAATAATTGTAACAACAAAAATTATAAAAGAAGAATTCATTTCTTAAAATAAGAGTAAATTTGCAAGATAAGATACAAATTACAAGGATAAGCTCTAATTTCTCTCTACCTCTTGTTCTTAAAATATCTAGTTACGTGTGAGAGAGAATTTAAGCCATCTAGTATAAACTAAAGAAAAGCAAAATATCTAACAAATATCTAAACTAACACAATGACAAATATTTAGCCACAAAGTAGTGTTAAAGCAACAATCAAGAGCCTCTGATTGATCAGAGCTCTAGCTAAAATGTTTTGGACAAGTCTGATCGATCAGAAGCTTCAAGAAGGCAATTGCAATGCTATTTCAACTTGAAACTTCAATTTATCGATCTGAAGCGTGCTAAACAAAACCTGAACATCTAAAGACATATTTATGAAACAAAAAATGATTCTTTTTTCTGATAAACACATAATAACGTCATAAATGCATCGTCAAACTCAATTAAAAAGTATAATAATAGACAATATTATGTGTTTATCAGAAAAAAAGAAATTGTACGAATAAAATAGTAATCGATTTAGTGTTTCAAACAAAAATAATTCGTTATCAACATGTTTAGTGTCCTAGGAACGAACAATTGTAGTAAACACAATTAATTACTTTAAACTATCTCTAGGTAGATTTTATGACATATGCATGAAATAATGTCATATGATTAAGTGAAGAATTTGAATACAAAATAATTCTGATGGAGAACCGAAAGAAACAAGCATGTAAAAAATGGAAAAAGTTGATTAAAGAAAATGGGGTGGGGGGGCCTAGGTAATTAAAAAATAAAAATTTGGGAGTATAAATGGCCATTCTCTTAATTTTGGGTAGGGCACATGATCCACCTTTCTTGAAAATAGACCCGCTTCTAAATATAAATCTAGTTACATGTATTGCCCAAATTTGTTATGAGTAAATAAGGTAAAACTAACTCAATAGATGTCCTTTTTCTCAACTTGTAAAATGAACAGTGTATGTATGCACAAGAAATGTTAATTTTGACTCTTTTAATACGTTCTCTCCTCATGAGAGTTGATCTCTCTAGTTTATCTAGGGTTTCCTTTTGGGTTAATCCCGATTAGCTGCTGCCGCCGCCTCCTCCTTCCGTGGCCTCTCTTTCCCTTCACAACCACCGTAAAGCCTTCTTTCCTTCGGTTCCACCATCAATTTCTCCTTTTGCATCCCTTCATTGAAATACTTCCATAACCCCTTTGATTGACCTTCCTCTTCCACCACCGGAGCCACCGCCTGTACCACCACCAAAGCCACCAACGAATGGTCTTTTTATCCTTTGAATATCTCACCATTTAACCAAGCAAATGCTTTGACCATGCTCTAGCTTTGGATCTGTTACAAGGTCTTCAAAAAGTGGTGTTCCACTCTGGTCTGTACATCGATAATTAATCAAAATTGTCTTTTGAGGCATATCAAGTTAGGTGCCGGTCTTATACCCCCTTTCCTTTGACGCCGCTATGAAAAGCGCGTTGCGATAGAGCCCAAGTGCAGGCACGTCAAGTTGTAATATAGTCTCGGAAGTCCGAGTGTCGAACCACAGGGATAAGTGAAAAGGAATGGAATGGATTACGGATTTTACGATTTTCAGATTTTGTGTGAGTTGGATTTGTTGTAGAACAACGTAAATGTAAAACAGTTGTGAAAATTAATAAGAAAGCACTAAGGTAGGTGGAGGTTGGTTACGATTTAAGAGATGGTGATCGATAGCTCAACAAAGATTTCAACACAAGGTTTCTCAAGATAAGGGGAATGTTGGTGTATCTCTCAATAGCAAAGGGTGCGACGCTAGGCGCCTCATTCCCGGATTGAAGCTATATCAAGAGAGAAACAAACAACATTCCACCAAAGACGAGGTTATCGTTCCCATCTCTTAGCTACGGGTGTGAAGCAAGGCAACCCATTCTCGATGAAGCTAATCCGAGATAGATATGACAAACTCATCATGAAAAGATTTAACATAAAGCAAGTGTAAGCAATCTCATGATTTAAAGAATGAAAATTATAAAGTGAATCCTAACAATGAAACGGAATGAAGTTTATGGGATAAATTTGTCATCTCATCATTTATCACTTATGGTAGAAAATAAAGAGTCTAAGTATCACATAAAGTGTAAGAAGCACTCAATATATCAATAAATGAATCCAAGATAAGCTAACAAATTTACAATCCATCTATGGAGTTTTATGAACTATTTATAATTTCTACAAAAAGGACAAAAACTCCATGAATGGGGGAAAAAGGCTACAAGCTTTCTAGAACCATATAAATATGTTGTAAGTTCATTATCTTCCAATAACTAAATATACAAAGCATATGAAGTCTCGACATGATACGAAAATACCTAGAAAGCATGAAATAATGGATGATATGAAGAAGAAGAAGAAGATTCACAAATATTTATCAAACTTTAAATATGGATTGAGCCATTAATCACCAAAAAATATATCGCGATTCACCTCCGTAACCTTAGTAATAGACTACTCCATAATAAATGAAAGAGCAAATATTATAGATGAAGAAATCATTCTTACAAATCAAAACACTTACAAAGGAAAATGAAGAACAATGAACAAGAGCTCTCCCTTCTCACTAGAACTTGTAAATGTGTAAAAACTACATTAAGATCTATTCCCCATCTCCTAGACTAAAACAATAGCTCAAGGAGTACAAAAACTAATAAAATAAACAAGGGAAAATATCTAGGAACCAAAACCCCCGAAATAAGGCTAAAATCAGGAGTTGGTGAATGTCCCCGCCAGGCCATGATCGATCATGGTATACCCATGATCGATCATGGGGTCCTCTGCTCTGAAGACCAAATTGCACCATGATCGATCATGGGATTACCATGATCGATCATGCTTCTGGGAAAAACCTCAGATCAGCATTTTGCGAGCTTTTTACTAGCGCGTGATCAATTCTTCGAAGGCCATTGCATCCTATGCCTATATACACATAGAAACACAACCAAAGCACACCTAGCGGGACGATGTTAGATACAAAACTCGCTAAGATACTAATCTTGAGATAAGAGGACAATTAGGCAAAACAAAAGCGACAAACGCGTCAAGCGACTCCCTAAAGAGCTTATACATGACAATATTATGCGTTTATCAACTCCCCTCAACTTATCTCTTGCTAGTCCCTTAGCAAGACAAAAAAAAAATATAATTACAAAAATTAATATGCTGTACAAAAAGTTGTTAACTTCAAAGTTCCTAAAGAAGACGAGTTGCATCTCGTGAAGGTTTTCAGAAATGATACCTACAAACATTAGGAGTTTGATCATGATGAATGATGAGAATGAAGATTCAAGTTTCAATTTGCAAAGCAAGAGGCATTACTATCAAATTTCCAGAACGACGGACTTTCGAATGATCATCTAATTCGCCTATCTCCTTTAGAACACAATCCCATATTCTCCAATGCTCACATACTAGACTTCGATTCAAACAATTCAATATAAACACAAAGAGTCATAATCATTCGAGAAGGAAGAGGGAACTTTTTCAAAAACAAAAGCTCCGAGGTTTGTCAATTCTAAGCACTTTCTTTATCTTTTCTTGGAAATTTCGCTAAATTAGATCAGGGTGGTTTTCATCTCTATGGGGGGCAGCGGTCTCACTTATCAAATTTTTCAAAATTCTGCTCATTCATTGGAGCTCAAAGGAAGCTATTCACCCTTTCCCATATGGTAACCTATACCCCTCCCTAATATTAGACAAAGAGACTTAAGATTTAGTCAAGTGAAGCTTTAAGTCAATATTAGGAGAAAAGTCATCCAAGTTGTCAAAGTGCTATGCTTTTGTCCTCTTATTGGAGGATCTTTTCGAAAGAGCTTCCATTATTTTTGGACAAAAATTCCTCTTCTCTCAATGAAAATAAATCTAAGTGTTACAACCGAATTGAGAACAACCAAATCAATCTAGCATGCGGAATAGGCAAATATGACGGGATATGAGACTAAGCGGAGCAAGGCAATTTAGATTATCATTCAACATCCTATCTAGATCAAAGAATTCAAGCCAAAAGCTAATGAAACAATGGTCTTCATTGAACAAAATATCAATCAATCATCAATTTTCAAACTTCTAAAAAAAAATTAGAACAAAAGTTCTAATCCCATGAAATTTTTACAAGCATAAATAAAAAAGCCAACCAAACAAAAAATAAAAAGCGTTTTGGAATACGCATACCCCCCAACTTGAAGAAGACATTGTCCTCAATGTGAAGAGATGGGTGAAAAGTGGAGGAATCCACTTTGGCTTTTCTAAATCCATTTAGAAAACGAGCTTGAAAAGTTCCTAAGAATGCATGCTTTAAATTGCTCGGTAATGGCTTTAGCTTGATTTTTCCTTTAAGCTTCTTGGTGGACGTGGGTGTGTTTTCTTCTCGATTATCGGATGAATTAACCTGTTTATCAAACAAAGAAAACACTTGCATACATTCCTCGGGTTCCGTGGAAGTGGTTAGAAAACCTTCCGTAGAATCCGATTCTAAATTGGCAACAAAGTCGTCTTGGACCAAAGATTCTATCATGTTGACGTGTTCACTTTCTTCATCACAATCATCTTTTTGATTATTTATAAAGAACACGTTAAGGTCTAGAGTCATGTTACCAAAAGCTAACTTAACGATTCCATTCTTGCAATTGATAATGGCATTGGATGTCGCAAGAAATGGTCGGCCAAGGATGACCGGAATCTCGTTAGCGGGATTCGACACGGGTTGCATGTCGAGGATGATAAAATCGACCGGAAAATAAAACTTGTCAATTTGGACAAGTACATCCTCGACTATCCCTCTTGGGATTTTAACGGATCGGTCCGCTAATTGGATTGTAACCCTCGTGGGTTTCAACTCACCCAACCCCAATTGTTGATATACCGAATATGGGAGCACATTAACGCTTGCTCCCAAATCTAGCAATGCATTTTTGATCCTACAATCTCCTATGACACAGGAAATTGTGGGACAACCGGGGTCTTTGAACTTAGGGGCTCTCGTGCCTTGCATGATGGAGCTCACTTGCTCCGCCATAAAGGCCTTTTTCTTGACATTCAACCTTCGTTTGGTAGTACATAAGTCCTTGAGGAACTTAGCATACGAAGGTATTTGCTTGACCGCCTCAAGCAACGGAATGTTGATTTTCACTTGTCGAAACACATCCAAAATCTCGGTATTAGATTTGGATGGTTGGTTCAATCTCTCCGGGAAAGGGACCTTGATTCCGTTCTTGATTTTCTCAAGATCCTCCTTTCCTTGTTTCTCTTCCTCTTCCCCTTCCTCTCTCTCCTTCTCTTTTCTCACAACTTTTTCAACCTCCGACTCCTCAACACTCGTAGATTTAACTATGTCCGCCACCTTGGGGGTTTTAGGAACAATAGTCTTATCTACAACTTTTCCACTCCGAAGGGTCGTGATGGATTTAAGTTCTTCCATTTTACTACTAGGCTCTCCTCCCTCTATAACCAAAGCTTGACCTTTAGGATTAATTAAAGGTTGAGATGGGAATTTTCCCTTCTCTTGGATTACTAGGGCAGTGGTGAGCTTAGACATTTGAGTTTTCAAATCACTCACATCTCGATCCGTCTTATCCACAAAAGTTCTTAACAAAGTTTCTAAGTTTTGGTTTGGATTTTGACTTTGTGGTGGAGCAAAAGAGTTTTAAGGTTGTTGTTGTCTTTGGTTTTGATGGTATTGGTTCTGGTTCTGACTTTGATTACCACCCCAACTGAAATTAGGGTGATTCTTCCATCCCTCGTTGTACTTTTGAGAATAAGGGTCGTTTTGGTTTGGGTTGTATTGGTTCATGGCGTTGACTTGGGAAGGGTTTTTGAGGACTTCCCGAAATGCGGGAATGGTGGGGCAATCCTCGGTGGTGTGTCCCATGTTTTCACAAATGACACATAATTGACTCGACGACACCACGTTAACCTCTCTATGCTTACTTGACTCTAAGGCTTCTACCTTCTTAGTCAATTGGAACAACCTCACTCCCATGTCATTGTCATTGGATATTTGGTACAACCCACCCTTTCCTTGAGGTTTGGCCTTAGGCACTTCGGTATAGGTGTTCCAATTTTGGGCACCCTCCGCTAATTCATCAAAATACAACAAGGCCTCATCGGGATTCTTACTCAAAAATTGACCATTGCACATGGTTTCTACAAAAGTACGCATCTCGGGAGTAAGGGATTCATAGAAGTAACTCACGAGGCTCCAAGTTTCATGACCATGGTGAGGGCATGCGTTTAAAAGTTCCTTGTATCTTTCCCAACACTTATAAAAACTTTCATTTTCTTTCGGCAAAAAATTGGATATCGCCCTTCTCAAAGCGTTGGTCCGATGGATAGGAAAGAATTTTTTTAAAAACTCCGATTGAAGTGCTTGCCAAGACCGAATAGATTGTGGTCTTTGAGCATTCAACCAAATTTTTCCTTTATCTTTTAAGGAAAAAGGGAATAGTTTTAAACGCATAACTTCCTCATTAGTGTTTGCGTCACGAAACGTGGAGCATACTTCTTCAAAGTCTTTCAAATGTAAATATGGGTTTTCAGATTCCATACCATGGAAGGAAGGGATATGTTGAAGCATACCCGGCTTGAAGGAAAAAGTTTCCGCTTGACCGACGGGAAGAACAATGCACGAGTTGGACGTCGTCCGAGGTGGTTGAAGATAATCCCTCATGGTGCGAACCGGAGGAACATTGTTCACTCCTTCCCCCTCGTTATCACTTTCGTGGTCCGCCGCTCTACCTTGATTTGCCATTCTTGGTGATGGGGGAGGGCTAATTCGAATATCCACAAATAATTGCCCTTGCATGGGCTTGAAAAACTATTCGAATTGCTCCACGAAAACTCTACAAAATAAAACAAAAAATAAGGGAGAAAAATAAATTAATTAAATAAAGAGAAATACTTACAGAATGGTTTTGTACAAAACCCGAAATCCGCCTTTTGCCTTATCCCCGGCAACGGCGCCAAAAACTTGACGCCACTATGAAAAGCGCGTTGCGATAGAGCCCAAGTGCAGGCACGTCAAGTTGTAATATAGTCTCGGAAGTCCGAGTGTCGAACCACAGGGATAAGTGAAAAGGAATGGAATGGATTACGGATTTTACGATTTTCAGATTTTGTGTGAGTTGGATTTGTTGTAGAACAACGTAAATGTAAAACAGTTGTGAAAATTAATAAGAAAGCACTAAGGTAGGTGGAGGTTGGTTACGATTTAAGAGATGGTGATCGATAGCTCAACAAAGATTTCAACACAAGGTTTCTCAAGATAAGGGGAATGTTGGTGTATCTCTCAATAGCAAAGGGTGCGACGCTAGGCGCCTCATTCCCGGATTGAAGCTATATCAAGAGAGAAACAAACAACATTCCACCAAAGACGAGGTTATCGTTCCCATCTCTTAGCTACGGGTGTGAAGCAAGGCAACCCATTCCCGATGAAGCTAATCTGAGATAGATATGACAAACTCATCATAAAAAGATTTAACATAAAGCAAGTGTAAGCAATCTCATGATTTAAAGAATGAAAATTATAAAGTGAATCCTAACAATGAAACGGAATGAAGTTTATGGGATAAATTTGTCATCTCATCATTTATCACTTATGGTAGAAAATAAAGAGTCTAAGTATCACATAAAGTGTAAGAAGCACTCAATATATCAATAAATGAATCCAAGATAAGCTAACAAATTTACAATCCATCTATGGAGTTTTATGAACTATTTATAATTTCTACAAAAAGGACGAAAACTCCATGAATGGGGGAAAAAGGCTACAAGCTTTCTAGAACCATATAAATATGTTGTAAGTTCATTATCTTCTAATAACTAAATATACAAAACATATGAAGTCTCGACATGATACGAAAATACCTAGAAAGCATGAAATAATGGATGATATGAAGAAGAAGAAGAAGAAGAAGAAGAAGATTCACAAATATTTATTAAACTTTAAATATGGATTGAGCCATTAATCACCAAAAAATATATCGCGATTCACCTCCGTAACCTTAGTAATAGACTACTCCATAATAAATGAAAGAGCAAATATTATAGATGAAGAAATCATTCTTACAAATCAAAACACTTACAAAGGAAAATGAAGAACAATGAACAAGAGCTCTCCCTTCTCACTAGAACTTGTAAATGTGTAAAAACTACATTAAGATCTATTCCCCATCTCCTAGACTAAAACAATAGCTCAAGGAGTACAAAAACTAATAAAATAAACAAGGGAAAATATCTAGGAACCAAAACCCCCGAAATAAGGCTAAAATCAGGAGTTGGTGAATGTCCCCGCCAGGCCATGATCGATCATGGTATACCCATGATCGATCATGGGGTCCTCTGCTTTGAAGACCAAATTGCACCATGATCGATCATGGGATTACCATGATCGATCATGCTTCTGGGAAAAACCTCAGATCAGCATTTTGCGAGCTTTTTACTAGCGCGTGATCAATTCTTCGAAGGCCATTGCATCCTATGCCTATATACACATAGAAACACAATCAAAGCACACCTAGCGGGACGATGTTAGATACAAAACTCGCTAAGATACTAATCTTGAGATAAGAGGATAATTAGGCAAAACAAAAGCGACAAACGCGTCAAGCGACTCCCTAAAGAGCTTATACATGACAATATTATGCGTTTATCATCCTTCCAGATGAGCACTTCAAGATTTTCTGATCCGAGTTATGTTGTTTTCTTTGGAGATTTTAAAGCTCCCACAACCATTGTTGCTGCTTTTGAAGCTATATAAATTTTATGTCCCTCTAGTTAAAGTTTTTGAAGCTTGTTGCTACTTCCATCATGTTGGAAGAAGTTTTCCTTAGGTGTTTCCTCTTCTAGCTTTTGTTTTGGAGTTTTTTCCTTGTGTCTCCGGGTTTAGGTTTTATCTAGAACCTTTAGGTTGGTCGTTTTTCTTTTTTGTTTTCCCTTTTGTTTTGTTCTTCTTATTCTTATCCTATTTCAATGTTCTTGGTGCTCTTGTTGGCTATTACGGCTTTAGCCCTTTATTAGTGATATAAAAAAGGGTTGATTATCTTCTTCTTCTTCTTCTTCGTCCTCCCTCAATAAATTGTAGTGGAGTTTGATGTACAATTAATGATTGATTATCTTGTGAATTAAAATTTAAACTAGACACCTCTTTGTTATGAGACAAAAATCATTCTACTGCTTCTTCTTCTTCTTCTTCTTCTTCTTCTTCTTCCCTCAATAAATTTGTTGGTTTTTGGGCCTATTGGTTTAGTCCAATGGGGACACCCATAGTGGGCCTTAGGGTTTCAAAGCCCTTTAAGGCTAATGATATATATTTAGGTCTTTAGACCTAAATAACATACATAACACACAACACAAATTTAGAGGCAGCCGTCATCTCTTCTCAAGCACATTCTAGGGTTCTTTGTAGAGAGTACTTGAAGCTGTGGACATAGTGGTAGCTGTTCGAGTAACACTACACAAACGTGAGTATTGTAAGGCCAATTTCACACGATCCAATATTATTTCCGCTGTGCATACAGGTACGCATACTTGTATTAATTTTTCAACATTGGTATCAGACGGATATAGATTGGTCTTCATACATAATCACACACATATATATATATATATTGCATGCTTGAATCTGCTTTTATATATGTATACACGATTAGATCTGTGATATGTGCATAGAGTTTTTGTGCTTTAATGTGACTACTGTTTTTGTGCTTTAGGTTTTTTATTTATTAGAAAATAAAACAGTTTTTTGTTTTTCTGTTTTAAAAATAAAACAGTTTTTTATTTATTAAAAATAAAACAGTTTTGTTTTTTCTGTTTTTTGGGAAAACAGTTTTTTATTTATTAAAAATAAAACAGTTTTGTTTTTTCTGTTTTTTGGGAAAACAGTTTTTTATTTATTAAAAATAAAACAGTTTTGTTTTTTCTGTTTTTTGGAAAAACAGCTTTTTATTCATTAGAAAATAAAACAGTTTTTGTTTTTCTGTTTTAAAAAAAATAGTTTTTTATTTATTAAAAATAAAACAGTTTTGTTTTTCTGTTTTTTGGAAAAACAGTTTTTTATTTATTAAAAATAAAACAGTTTTGTTTTTCTGTTTTTTGGAAAAACAGTTTTTTATTAAAAAATAAAACAGTTTTTGTTTTTCTGTTTTTTGAAAAAACTGTTGTTTAGAAGTGTTCTTTTTTTTTTGCTACGGTACATGCATTTTTTTTGATATTATTTACGGTTATATATATCATCATAGTATTGCATGTTTTACCTATTTTATATATAGTGGGAGTGTAGTGGTAGCTTAAAGCTCCTATACAATTTTGCGCGTAATTTTAATTTTAATTTAATAATATCGCATGATGGGGGAGATGATTTTGAGCGTAGCAATCTTTCGATCTCGTGTCATGTGTAAACTATTAAATTTTTATTTAAGATTTGTGCTGCAAAATATTATGTGTGATGTGCTGATAATAATATCCTTATTAAATATCCTTATTTTTGCGCATATTAGATGGCTTCTAAGAGCATTGTTGCTGACTTGAACAAAGGAGAGAAATTGGATGGTGACAATTATGATATTTGGCACCGTAAGATCCAATATCTCCTTGATGAGCAAGAGGTTTTGGAAACCTTGACCCAGTCCTTGACTCCACCACCGGAGGATGGCAATGGTGCCCAACATCGGCGCGATCAAGAGGCCTACACTCAGTGGGTCAAGAAGGATCGTTGTGCGCGCTTTGTTATGCTTAGCAGCATGCACAATGACTTGATCAGCGCGTTCGAGGACTGTAAGACTGCTCAAGAAATGTGGGATGCCCTGAAAGCTAAGTATGGTTCCACTTTAGCTACTAGGTTGCGCGCGTTGACTTTGAAGTTTGACTCATATAAGATGCGCTCTAACACCCCGATGAAGCAGCATCTTAGACAGATGTCGACTATGATCCGCGAGCTCAAGGCAGCTGGGAACAACTTGAGCGATGAGCAGCAGGTTCAAGCTGGGATTCGTTCTCTACCTGATTCGTGGGAACATATGAGAGTCAATATGACGCACAATGAAAACATTAAAACTTTCGATGATCTTGCGCGTCATTTAGAGTTAGAGGCGGAGCGCTTGGAAGCTGCTAAAGCTAATTATTCCTCTTATGTGGTTCACTCTGGGTCGCGCAAGGCATCTGGGTCTAAGCGCAAGAACCAAAACAACAGGAAGAGGAACGATGATGAACGTGCGCCTAAGAAGGCAAACTCTACCAAACGCAAGCGGGGCAAGCGTGGTGGTAAGAAGGGCAGCGCCGATAAAGCATGTTTTAACTGTGGTAAGGAAGGTCACTTCGCTCGTGACTGCACTGAGCCGAAGAAGGTACTCTTAAGTTCTAATTCTTCTTTTGTTTATGTAACAAGTCATGTTATGGTAGCTCATCCTTCCTATGATTGGATTGTGGATTCAGGAGCATCCGAACATGTTGTGAGGGATAGAGTTGGATATGTGGAGTACCGCCGAATACCAGCAAGAAGCAGAGTACTTTACGTGGGCAATGGAGAAGTTGTTCAGGTTATAAGTATTGGTACCTACAAGCTGTGCATGCGCGGTGGACGCGACCTATTGATCCATGATGTATTGTTTGCTCCTGATATTCAACGGAACCTTTTATCAGTTTCTGCTTTGCTTAGGCTAGGATTTTGAGTAGTTTTCGAGAACAATAATGTTAGCATTTTTAATGGAACAATTTTTTATGGTAATGGTTTTATTTCGGATGGATTATTTGTTTTGGATATTTGTTATTCCAGTAATAATAATTCTATTTCTTTTGTGACTTCTACTGATAATTCTACAATTTGGCATGCTAGACTTGGTCATATAGGCCAGGACAGAATGAATCGATTAGCTAGAGAGGGCTTATTAGGTCAGCTCGCTAAAGTTAGTTTGCCCAATTGTGAGCATTGCTTAGTAGGAAAGTCAACTAGAAAACCATTTGGAAATGCCACTAAAGCATCTTTTCCTTTGCAATTAGTACATTCAGACATCTGTGGCCCACTTAGTGTGAGGGCAAGGCATGGTGCTAGCTATTTCATCACATTTATAGATGACTACACACGTTACGGTTTTGTATATTTGATCTCCCACAAGTCTGAAGCATTGGATTGCTTTAAGCGTTTTATGAGGTTGGTTGAGAATCAAAGTGGAAGGACCATTAAGGCTCTCCGTAGTGATCGTGGACGTGAGTATTTATCTGAGCTATTTAAGCAGCTCTGTGATGAAAAAGGTATTCAGAGGCAATTAACTACTCCATATACTCCGCAACAAAATGGTGTAGCGGAGAGAAGGAATAGAACCCTTTTGGATATGGTTAGATCGATGCTGGCGTAAGCTAACCTCCCAATATCTTTCTGGGGGGATGCTATATTAGCTGTTGCCTACATCCTCAACCGTGTGCCTTCTAAATCTGTTTCATCAACGCCTTATGAGCTTTGGACGGGCAGGAAGCCTGACTTAAGCCATTTGCGTCCATGGGGCGCGGCGGGATATGTCCACACTAGTTCTCATTCGCATGGGAAACTAGGCCCTAGGGCGCATAAGTGCATATTCATTAGATATTCTGAGGAATCTAAAGGATATGTGATGCTTGGTGAACAAGAAAATGGAACTGTTTCTGAGATGGAGTCACGAGATGTGGATTTCCTAGAGAATGAATTCCCCAAGAGAGGGGATGTGGACAGAAACGTTAAGTTGTTTGAAATGGTCGAATCGAACGAAAGCGTTTCAAATTCGAATGAGGATGCTGAGAGGGACTCGCTTCTTAGTGGGAGCGTGCGACCTCCTAGTGGGAGTGTCCCTCCATTAGAGACCGATTCCCAAAGTCCACACTTGCGTAGGAGTAATCGTGAAAGTATCCCACGTCGTCGTTTTGAGATTGAGGGGGCAACTTTCATGTGTACTCCGCAAGATGTAGATGAGCCTAGAAATTATCAGGAGGCTATCACATCCCCTGCTTCAACTAAATGGAAAGTTGCAATGATTGATGAGATGGAGTCTATGAGAAAGAACAATGTCTAGGATTTGGTAGATCTTCCGCCGGGGCGAAAGACTATTGGAAACAAATGGGTTCTAAAAGTCAAACGCAAGGCAGATGGTTTCATTGATAGGTATAAAGCTCGCCTTGTGGCGAAAGGCTACAGCCAAAAGGAAGGCGTTGACTATGAGGAAACGTTCTCACTGGTAGTGAGGTTTGCCTCAATCCGTCTCATTCTAGCTATTGTCGCTCATATGAATTTAGAACTTTTTCAGATGGACGTTAAAACTGCATTTCTCAATGGAGAACTATATGAGGAAATCTATATGGATCAACCTGTTGGTTTTACAGCTAGCGGGAAAGAGCGCAAAGTTTGCAAGCTCAAACGATCCATTTATGGGTTGAAGCAGTCATCTAGACAATGGTACCTGAGATTCCATCGAGCCATTTCTTCAAATGGGTTTACGATGATCGAGGAGGACCACTGTGTGTACATTAAACGTTCTGGGAATAGTTTCTTGATTCTCTCTTTGTATGTAGACGACATACTATTAGCTGAAAACAACAAGGAGATGATTGTCGCCACATAAACGTGGTTGTCTTTAAATTTTGAAATGAAAGACATGGGAGAAGCAAGCTATGTGCTCGGAGTTAAGATACTAAGAGATCGATCAAGGAAACTTCTTGGTTTGTCTCAAGAGACTTACATAAAAAATGTACTTGAGCGTTTTCAGATGCAAGCTTGTAAACCCATAGACACTCCTGTTGAGAAGGGTAATACCTTAAGTCTGGATATGTGTCCTAAGACTCTTGATGAGAAGGAAAAGATGGCTCGTGTTCCGTATGCTAACGCTGTTGGTAGCCTAATGTATGCGATGATGTGTACACGGCCCGACATTTGCTATGCAGTTGGTCTTGTCAGTAGATTCCAAGGGAATCCTGGCGTTGCTCATTGGAAAGCAGTGAAGAGAATACTCCGATATCTGAAAGGGACAGCTGACTATATGCTTTGCTATCAAGCATCGAATTTGCATGTGGTTGGATACACCGATGCTGACTGGGGAGGGGACCCAGACGGACGCAAATCGACGTCAGGCTATGCTTTCTTGCTCAACGACGGAGTAATATCATGGTGCAGCAAAAAGCAGGCTTGCATTGCACTATCTACGATGGAGGCGGAGTACGTTGCTTGTTCAGCTGCTGTTCAAGAAGGTGTTTGGTTGAGAAGATTCCTTCTAGAGTTTGGCATTGCTAAAAGCGATTCGGAGCCAGTTACGATATATTGTGATAGCTCGGCAGCTCTTGCATACTCCAAGGACCCCAAGTATCATGGAAAAACCAAACACATAGACATTAGATACCATTTCATTCGTGACATGGTTGGGCAAAAGGAGGTGGTCCTTAAGCATATATCTACTAGTCGCATGGTTGCGGACCCCTTGACTAAGCCTATAGTTAGAGATGTTTACCAGGCTCATGTTAGGAGTCTAGGGTTACGTAGGTTGTGATTATTTGCTTCCTGACCATAGAGGATATTTGATGGTGTTGATATTATTATTAATATTTTTTTTGAAATTTGTTGCTCTTATGTTATTATTTTAATATAACTGCTAGCACACACATTACCCATGGTTGGGATATCATAGTATGAGTATGTCAATAGGTATAGATCGACTCTCTCACGCGAGTGATCGCCTTTGGCACCTGGAAGGCGAACAAAGATGAGACACGTCAAGCTTATGGCGCTGTGATAGCGAGCTGAGCTGACATTGATTGAAGTGTCAACTTGGAAAGGGCCAAGATAAAGTCTTTCGAAGACTGAATATGGATACCCCACTATCCACATATAACCTATGAATAGCCGGATGCGAAATTTCAACTAGGCGCTGAGACGAACGAGCAAGTATTTTTTTCGGGTTAGGCGCTTGATAGCGACTGAACTAAGATCTGTACGGTGTTTGATAGTGACATACGCTCTTTATTAAAAGAGAACTCCACCGTAACATGTAAGTCATACTACATGTGCTTTGCGACCTATATAAGGAAGTGAAAGAATGATCCATGCTTCTTAACTGTGTGAGTCCTTATGGATTGATACAATATGTATGATCCTCTACTATTTTTTCCCTATGTGACTTTTGACTGTATCATAAAGAGGAAGTTCAGTGTATGCTACTTTGATGTGTGTATCCTATGGCTAAGACTGATGCAGCCTAAAGGGACATCGTTGGGAAAGCAATTGAATATAATCTAAGTGATATGAGGGCGAAAGGATGACTGTTTGGTAGCACGTTCAAGTTTTATGATCACTGGTACCAAGTTATGTCGCTTTCTGAGAATAGCGACGTAGCTGTGAGAATAAAACGGGAGAATTTTAAGCGTTGATCTGAGATGTGACTTCGAGGGATTGGAAATGCTTAATCTGAATATGGCTAAATAGGTCAGGGGTAGAACGAGACGCTATGGGGATGTTCTATGCTGGTTCTTTGGGAATTTGGCATAGTACTCCAAATATTTTCTTTTCAGGTGGCTCGCGGTCGCACAGCTCATTTACAAAGTATGAACAGGGAATCTAGAATGGTGCAAGGGAGAATGCGATTATTTGCCCACTATGTGCGAGTGGGAGATGTTGGTTTTTGGGCCTATTGGTTTAGTCCAATGGGGACACCCATAGTGGGCCTTAGGGTTTCAAAGCCCTTTAAGGCTAACGATAAATATTTAGGTCTTTAGACCTAAATAACATACATAATACACAACACAAATTTAGAGGCAGCCGTCATCTCTTCTCAAGCACATTCTAGGGTTCTTTGTAGAGAGTACTTGAAGCTGTGGACATAGTGGTAGCTGTTCGAGTAACACTACACAAACGTGAGTATTGTAAGGCCAATTTCACACGATCCAACATTATTTCCGCTGTGCATACAGGTACGCATACTTTTATTAATTTTCCAACAAAATTGAAGTGGAGTTTGATGTACAATTAATGATCGATTATCTTGTGAATTAAAATTTAAACTAGACACCTCTTTGTTATGAGACAAAAATGATGTTGACATAAGTATGCCCTAGTTTACAATTACTTAACCATACTTGACTTTCTTAGTTTGAGTTAGTGGCAGTCTATAGTTATGGATCTTCTTGCCCAAGTAATGTATTAAATTTACATTTAGTACAAAGTTGAAGAGTTTTATCAATCATTATATACAAAAAATAAGGAAATGGAAACACGAGTTGGGCTTAGATGTTAAATTTAGGGTATCTAGCATTTTTTACCCTTAAAGTTTTATGTTTCCCATGGTCGTCTGGGTCGGGGGTTTTTTTTCGGATGAGGAAACCTTAAAATTTTCTCCGTATCCCACACTCATCAGATAATCAAATTCTAGTCAAAGAAAATATATAGAAATTTCCATATCCTCAAAACTCTCCAAGTAACTATAAGTCATGTACCCAATTCTTCTTCCTCCTTGCCTCTATATACCAGTTAACAAACACAATCTCCTTGTTAGGCTCGGTCTCTCTCAATCAAACTCAAATGTCAAGAAAAACCCTTTATTTTAACCTAATAATTCTAGGTCTAGCAGTGAAGAGCACTTGTGCAGAAAAAAAAAAGATCCTTGATACTGGAAAAATGGGTTCCCGACAAAGCACTTTGCCAAGGCATGGAATGTTTCAAATTTTTTTTTATCAAAATCACTTTTGAAATTTAATTATTTTATCGATATTCATAGTAATCATAAATTATCTTTCCACGCTCTCAACATGCAATTAAGAACAAAGCAACCTTAGTCTCTTCTTGGTATGAAAATTGTACATTTAGACATTGTGTTTTGTTTGTTTGGTCTTATTTCCTTTAGTAGTTAATGGAAATCTGCAGTATAATCTTCAAAGCCCACCTGTTTGTTTCCCCGAAAATTGAAAAGAAAATGAATTTATAATTCACTTAGAGTGTGATTATTGGATTGGTAAGGAGGATTTGATGTTGAGACCATTAATATTGGGTTGGTAAAGAGGATTTGAAGTTGATCGAGGAGGTTCTGACCACACGAATATAGGACAGTAGGCAAAATTTAAGGGTCAAAAGAAGGTCATTTTTGTGTGTTAAATTCAAAAATACGAAAAATACCCTTGCACATGCCTTGCATGTACTCATTTCGTCAAGAATTTTAATGAGATATCAACTTTTGGATGAGTATGGGATGTGGACCAAACTTTGGGGTTGCCTTAGCAAAAGAAAAAATTCTAAGATAATCGTGAAAAAAATGCAAACTTTAAAGATCAAAAGTGCTACTAGTCTTTAAATTTATGTTAAAACTTCTTTATAAATGACTGTGGATTACATTATATTAATTTTCTCATTATTATTTATAGGGCTTATTTTTAAAGCTTGGGTTGCCTTTGTCTACTCTTACTAGTTAGTGGAACTAACACATAGTAAAATTATTAAATTAACCCCTCAAGTGCCTCCAACTACACAAACACCTAAAAAGCATCCATGCAATTAGGGGGCGGATTTATGTAGAGGTGAGGGGGCGACCGCTCCCTTGAAATTTTGGAATTTTGTTACCTATTTATAATTAATTTATTTGTACATGTGATGTGTGTATTATTAAAATATATAAGTTCAAGAGAAAAATTTAACAATAAAGATATGTTTTGTCTAGTGGTTAGGGATGACTCCATATTTTTTAACCAAGGTTTAAATCCTGTAACAAACAAATTTTGCAATTTTTTTTCCGCATAATTGCTTTGACTTGAACAACAAAAACTTTAAAGTTAACTCTAATTCATCAGCCCAAGTGAGATTACTAGTTTTGATACTAAGACTTTGATTTGTGAATAATCAAATATTGATGTTGAAATTTGTTTTGAACTTGTCAATTCTTTTAATAACTTGAAAAAAAAAATCACCCTCTCGCCCAGACCCATCTAAAATTCTAGGTCTACCCTACATGTAACTTTATTTTTATTTTATTTTTTGACAAACAAAGCCTGCAAAGTGGGCGCCAAAAAAAAACTACAAACTACCACCATCGTCAAAAGCCACCACGGAAAGCAAGAGGAACCCTAAATAAATTAATGATCTAAATATATAAAGAAATACTTCATTCGTGTGTTAAACTAAATCTTTGGTCAGTAAAAGTAATCTTTACTTAATTAGTTAATTGTAATTAACATTCACAAACATGTTCTCTAGTATTAGAAACAACTTTAGCTCGACACGAAATTCATTTACAAATCTTCACTACAAAATCATATAAAAACAAGCGATTCAACTTAATTTTGTTTTGAATGTTGTAAACCATGTCATCTAACGTAAAACAAACTTAACTTGCATGACAAAATTTCCAAAATTGTGTGCCAAAATAAAATCAAGTAGTAATGGCATCGTAACACATACTTTAATACTTGAGTGTCAATATTTTTATTTAATCATATTAAATCGGTGTTTGTCGCCGTAGTCAACCTTAAAGCATGGGGTAAATTCGTCAATTTTGATAATTGAAAACACACAAATAATTAATATCACATAAAATTAAGCTCACTTTCGCACACAATTTATTTGTCCCTAATAAATTTATATATATATATATATATTTTTATTTTTTTCTTGCTCTTTTAAATAAACTCTAACAAAGTAAAATGAGAAAAGAACAATTTGTGATAGGGACATAAATGGGCTTACCTAATACACTCGTTCTGGCGCGTATAAATAAGTGCGGTGACCTACCTAGGGTTTGTACCTTCATTTCTGTCTGCCGCTTTTATATATGTTCTTCTATCTTTTCCAAGACATCAAAGCAATATATTATTAATTGGTGCTAATCATCAACAACTTATCTATCTCATTTTCGTTGAATCCGAAATTAGGTAATACTGCATATATATTTCTGTTGAATTATTTTTTTGTCCTACTGTTCGGTTTCATTTTGGATTAAACATTTATTGTGATAAACTTTCTCTTTCATTTTCAGTATCATCTATATTGTGAAGAAAAGTCAGATTTTCCGTCTACCTCTATGAGTTATGGCCCGGGAGGACTGCTTCTCCGTTTCACATTCAAAGGGCACAAATGAGGTGGTATACAATACTGGATATGTTTCTTTAATTTCTTTAATCTGAAAATCTATAAATACTTTGAATTCAGTTATTCGGGATTGTTTTAGATTTCAGTTCTTCGATCTCGATTCTTAAACACCAAAGCTGTGACTTTCTCCATCATGTTTTTTTTATTACCTTTTCTTTTTTTTTGCCGTCTTTGGATCTGAAAAGCTTCCATCTCGGCGATAATAAAATCGGTGCCAAAAAAACGTAAAACCGAAGAATGAACTGAATTTAATTATTGTAATCCACTTTCTATCTTTTACTGTTTTCCTTTTGTAAACTAGCCAAATTCTATGCTAAATTGATATATATGTGAAGGTTTCCCCTATTTTATTTTTGCCATATACGGATCTAACTTTTAATTGTAGTTTGAAAAATACTCAATATCAATGCTGTTTTTGGTTGCCGATGAGAGTTAGTTTCGTTGGTAAGGATTGAAGTACTTTGCTTGTGAAGTTGAAGATCAAATCATGCTGCTGACAATGTAATTGCTCGCAAAATAATGTGTTTGGTCAATTAGATTTGATAACAAAGATGGTCGTTGTTGATAATCCCAAAAGCTATTTAAGGTTACTGTTAGGCACTCTAATTTTTGCTATTCATAAGGTCACTGTGTTTGGAGAGAAAAGGGAAAAATTAATAGACAAGTATATATATTACCACAAAAGGTTCCCACAAACTTGATACTTGTAGAGGGGTTACTTATACTACAAGAGAAAAAGATTTCAGTTTTTTGGAACATCCATCTTTTATTTTTTAATATTGGATCATCTTGTTTATATTATTTTGCATTATTTAATGTTAAATTTTATAAATATTGCATAACATTTCTTCCATTTTTTCCTCACAGAGTGCTATATCTTCAAGTACTGAGAATTCTGTTGATGGAGAGGGCAAAGTCGTTGTTCATTACATTTCAATCAAAGGAAATTACCAAATTGACAATGTATGCAATTTCTTTGATTTTAACAACACATTTGGATTTGTACGGATGGTATTTAAATTTGGAAAGTATAGCGGATGAAATGAAAACAAAAATGGCCACTCTATTGTCACCTTTCGACCTTTTTAAATCTGGTCACGTTTCTCCATTTTCAATTGTCCAAATAATCTTAGTGCCATTATGGTTCAATAATATAATATATTTTTAATTCATCTCTATAGATTGCTGCATTTGCAAGAAACAGGAGTCCTAGCAAGATAGAGAACTTGTTGTTCATGGTAATTTCAACTAATGAAAATTATTATCATCAACAGTTTCTGCACTGTTGCGTCGTTCGCCTCCCAATTGGCTGTATATGTAGAGCCAAAATTCATCATGAACAGAACAAGGAAGAGATGGATGCGCAAGAACAATTCCAATTGGCTATATATGTAGAGCCAAAATTCATCATGAACAGAACAAGGAAGAGATGGATGCGCAAGAACAATTCTGATTGGCTATATTTGTAGAGCCAGAATTCATCATGAACAAAACAAGGAAGAGATTAAGGATGCGCAAGAACAATTCTTTCAAAATAAAATTAAAAGCCTTCAAGAATCCAGAGATGCTATGGAAAATGATTTTGAGAGGATACAGCAGGAGGAACGTGGGAAGCTGAGATTTATAAAAAAAAAAACACCACCAATCGGAGGATCCAAAACACCAATGGCCATCAGCAAATGAATTGGTAAGTATGATGGCTCAATTTGATGAACCACCCGAAACTCGTACAATATAATGCCCACAAGGAGCAGTTTCAAAAATACACTTTTAATTTATATCTTTGTAATCACATTGAGATGTAATGAAAAAGAAAGTAAGACTATCAATTTGAGTTTTTGTAACATCCAAATGTATTGTAAAAGAAATTGAGACTATCAATTTGAGAAATGCCCCTTGTTTTTATGTTATTCCATTTAATTTTTTTAGTTATTTTTGGTTCATATCATGTGTTGAACAAAGAAAAATTACTAATTATATAGAGAGAACCTTTGAATTGTAATTTGGTTTGCGAAATTGATTGAGGCTTGGTTTTCGCCTGATCACTATATTTTGTATTTAAAATCTTTTTAAAGAGCAAAAGTGTTAATAATTTTTTTTATACAAGCAATTGCTTGAGCAAAATATGTTTTTATCAAAAGTAGCACGTTAAAACCCAAGTGGGAAATTAAATACAACCTGGGCTTGGTATTGGCATTTGTATAAAAGAAAAATTATATCAACCAAATAGGATACTTTAAAACTGTGTATAAATATTTTGAGGCCTTATTTTGAAGCTCTTTTTAACGTTCCAATTACTCTTCGGTTGCCCTTAATATAAGAGAAATTTTTTTATTCAACCCATATGTAATATGGCTTGAAATTAGCTCTATTTATTTTAAGAGCTAACATTCTTACTTCTACACAAAATCAATGTTATACAAGTTACATTATATATAATATGAGATAATCTCTTCATTCATACCACAATACCAATGACAAATTGTATCTTTATTACAAATGGATATCTACATAACAAAATTTTACAACACTCTCCCTTGAATGTCCATTATGTCAAAATTTAATAACAGCTGACTCATTAAAACCTTCTTAAAGAAAAACTTAGTAGAAAAAAATCAAAGTGAAGGAAAAAGAATATAACATTCTTTTGATTCATTAAACTGGCATAAAATGCACAATATATTGCTTCGTTAAAACATTTACTAGTAAAACTCAATATGACAAAACCTAGTTAAAGAAAAAGAATACAACGTGCAAATATTAGGTAGCGTACTTCACAATATTCCCCATGATTATTTACTCCCTCTCATGACAACAATTACATTTAATTTAACAATGAAGTTAAATCATACCAAACTCGTAAAATGGTTTTTGGAATATCGGCTTTGACAATCACCTCATAAGCAAACTCTACTAAGTTATCACTAAAGCGGATTTACTTGACTTTAATCTTTGCACTTTTTTAATGCTCCTAAGTGAAGAAAATTTATGTTAAACAAGTCTCATTCTTATTAACTCGAAACTTTTCTTAAATATAAGTTATAATCACTGCATTGTCTTCATGGATAACACTCATAACTTTTGTAATAGAAGACAACTAACAAGAACTGCGAATATGTTGAAGTGAAGATCTCAATCATATATATTTTCGATTAGCTTTATAAAGAGCTAAAATTTCAGAGTGATTAGAAGAAATTGCCACTAAATTTGTATATTATATTACTAAAAAAATTAAAGCATTACCACTAACAAATACTAAATATATGCATAAAATATAGTTAAAGCTTTGGTTTCCTCATGGATATATATATCTAATGATATATTTGATACATATCTAGTGTCGTTTAGTTAGTGTTGAACTATATATCATCCTAAAGAAGATGATAAGTATGGTACTTCGGGACCAATACCTCTTTATCATCTTCTTTAGGACGGTATGGATCTTCATATATGTATAAAGACCAGACAACTATGAGAGTGCTCGATAGTTGTATCTTGTCCATAAAATATTTCAACAGATTATTGATAAACGCGCGATTTTGCATTCATTTACACTATTTAATTGAAGTTATCACGTTTATCATAACATTGATTAATACAATTAATCCGCTTTTGTACACATAAAATATCAAGAATTACTTTAACATGGCTCAAAGAAGGACTCTGTAGTGTTTTAATGTGCTCGCAGATGTTGAGATTGATTTAGGTAAGCATTGGAAAAAGATCAAGGAAGAAAGAAGATCAAAAAGGAAAGAAAAACCACCTAATCAATCAGAGCCCACTCCAAAAATCCAAATATCCCCTCTGATCGATCAAAGGTGTTTCCTTGATCTATCAAAGGCCTCCTCGTGACTAAATTGACAGCACCTAGACCCATTTTCTCCATTTTTTATGCATAGAAACTCACCAAAAGTGCTAAATTTTCTATTTTGGGTTAGTCTTAGGTTGCTTGCCATTATAGAGCTTTAAAGAGTGTGACAGGTCAACATTTTGGGATTACTTCTCCACCTATTTAAACCTCTCTTTGTCCCTCATTTAAGATGGTGTAATTTTTCATTAAGTTCAAAGAATATATAAGAACATTTTCTCTTCACTTTTTTTCTCACTTGTTCAACTAGTTAGAGAATACACTTGAGAGAAATAGAAATCATTTCAATGGTTCTTATTCATACAACTATCATGGAGTAACCTCATTACTCAGGCTAAAAAATGAAGTTTGCAATGTATCAATTATGTAAGTTTAAATTCTCATTCCATTGTTAGTATTGTTAAATACTTTTTTGAATTCTTTTTCTTTTCCATTCAATCAACCATTCATATATAAGCTTTTAAGATAATTTTAATAAGAGGATTTGACTTTGTATTCCTTGTATACATAGATCTTAAGCATTAATGAGGAGATGATACACTTGTTTACTTCTTACTAACCAATGTCCACTCCTTCTATGAATAAGATACTTTTCATTGCTAAGTATGATTACTTTTTCAATATTCATGGAAACACCATAAATTTGAAATTCTAATCCTTGTATTCTTTCATGAAATGTTGAATGCTTTTTACGTTTCATATGGTTTTGAGATTCAACATTTTCTTAGTTAGAGAGTTTCTAAAGAGAATCTTTTAAGTTTATGCTATAAACAAGTTTACTCATCATTTTAAGGATTCAACTTGTATTTATCAAACACGTCTAAATTAGATGACTTAATCTCCAACTAGACCTCTCAATCTTAGACAAAGAAAATGTTATGACTTATTGAGCTAAACTTTTTATTTGGCCATTTTCATAATCAAGTCAATTACCTACGGGAAACTAACAATGAGTTCCCAAATGCTTAGTTTAAATTTATTCCTTTTCTTTTTGGTATATTTCAAGTTTGTATCTTGGTTAAGTAATATATGAGAATGGGTTGTACTTAATTCACACCCTTTATTATAAGATCTGATAGAGAGAGATACACTTGTACTGAGTTTAGCTTACACCCTTTCTTTAGATGGCATTTATATAAGAATGGGTTGCTTATGCTTCAAACTCTTTATTACAAAATGTGAGAGAGATACACTTGTGTTAAGTTTAGCTTACACCCTTTCTTTAGATGGCATTTATATGGGAATGAGTTACTTATGCTTCATACCCTTTTGTTCAGAAAAATGTAAGACACTCAACACTTAAGAACTGCGTTGAGAACTTTGAATGAGATCGATTCTACATAACGTTAAAAAGTAAATGAATTCTATAATGCCTTAGCCCTTTCTTATCATTTGATACATCAAAGCAAATAACAACCTACATATCCCACATTTGTATTGTGTTATGTGATGATCTGCTAAATAATAACTTGAATTAGACATTTTGGTTAGTACAGACTGGCACCAATTAATTTATGTATGTCATCCTCTTTATTGGTCTGGGAAACGATATTCATTGTAACAATTATTTTAGTTGAATTTGATATCCATTGTAATGGTTATTGTAGTGGATTTTTGTGTATGTAATGAGTACGGGCACCTTTAGAAGTAGGAGTAAATAAGGAAATGCTTCAATTTGATGCATTTAATAGGTTGGTGTTTGAAAACACTAAAGAGCTGGTATATGCCATCTTTCATTGTCTTTCTTTTGGATATATAAACCGCAATATTATAAGAATTTAAAAGTTGGTGTAATGTTCAAAAAGAAGGTTGAAAAGAGAAAATCCCATTAATGTTATGCCGACATTGCTATTAATGTGTATATAAGTTATTTGGGGGAGGGGGGGAGATTGCCTAAAAATAAAAAACTATATTTAGTAACGTAATAAAAGTTAACTAGTTACAAACCCGTGCAATGCACGGGATGTTATTCAAATTATTATTAAAAAAATTATGTAATAATAAACAAAAATTGAATAAAATCACTACAAATTCATGTAAAATATGGCCTTAACTATACAATAAAACACACAATTAATTCAAATAATAAAAGCAGTGAAAGTTCAAAATAACGCAGGTAAAATGATGCATTTTTGCTATAATAATAATAATAATAATAATAATAATAATAATTATTATTATTATTATTATTATTATTATTATTTATTATTATTATTATTATTATTATTATTATTATTATTATTATTATTATTATTATTATTATAATTCAGTTCATGCTTAAAAAGATAATTTCAAAAAAGAAAAATAAAAAAGAAACATTAAAAAGTACAATAAATAGGGCAACCTCTTCTTGTTCCTTCCATAATACTAATATATACTAAGTATAGATGTCAATATGAAAAATGAAAATTTAAAAAAAATAAGTAAATAAATGTTTCATAATAAAAATTATTTATCACTAAATATAATTATTACAATTCCTAGATTTTACTATTATAATTATAATAATAATAAATAAATAATATATATTATTATGGTAATTATTATAGAAATTAATAAGAGAGAGTGTATTAGTATTAAATGTGTTATTATTACGGCAATTATAATAGCAATTAATAAGTGAGAAGATAATATATGATTATTACGGAGGAAGTGGATTAGTATTATCAAGAAGAAAATGAATTATTAATGCGGATAATTAATAAGAGAGAGGATGTTACTTCCTCCATTTTACTTATATATTATAGATTATAGATTCCTACTAAAATTGTAGTCTCAATATCTACCACTTTCTCAAAAGGTCTACGGAGCAAAAAGGATGTAAAACTATTAGTTTTATAACTATGTAATTTGAACGCTCCATAGATATGTTCCTTTTGTAATTGATATAGCTAGATTGGCGCTAGTTTTGTTATAAAAAAAATGGAGTTCATATTAAACTAGTACCGCTGCTCAATATATATAAATAGTGCATGTGAGAATAATAGATAGAGTTGTATAAAATCAAATGTGTCATAAGAGCTAAATTGGAATTAAAGGAAGCTCATCTTATGTTAATTAAGGTACATATGTGGGGTGGAAATTGAATATTAGTTTTTAAATCTAATGTTGACTAAGTTGTTATATCCATCAATTTATTTTACGCTTCCCCTACTACTAAAGTAAATATGATTTTGTGAGGTTGAAATGCTCTTGTGAAAAGTTAATTTCGTAGTACGTGGTATATTGTTTTGGCAAAACCAAATTGATTTCAGAAATTAAACCAGCCTTTTTTTTTTCTAATACAAATTGCTTTAGATTGGTTGTTTTTGTTCACATTAATTTAGGTTTTTGAAAAACAAAAAACAACTAAAAGTTTGAAGAACAATAAACGATTTATGTTGAAAAGAAGTATGCCTTTGGCTATCATTAGTGAACCTTATTGGACATTTTTAGTCTAGATTGGTGGGCATGATATAATGAAGAATTATTTCCAATTAAGTAAGATGTAAGATTAACATTTTATATAAAATTGAGTAGGAGAGTCTTGTCAAGCAAAAGAAATACAAGTTGGCATGTACTCAAAAGTCTGAAACCCAATGGGAATTTAATCTTCTACACTTGCTGAGCCAATTTCGAGTTCAAAGCTCGTAGTAAAATTAGGGTCACACAGATATGCATTTTATTTTGCACTAAGTTTGAACTTGAGTAGACTTGAAATTATTTGGACTGAGCTTAAACAGTTCCAAACCTGATTTATATAGGCCGATTGACATGCATATTTACAATCCTCCGTTCGGAGTGCTGAGTTGGAGTCCACTACATAAAAATGTTTATTTTTCTTATATGTAAGGTAAAATTTTAAGTTCAGGACAGCTAGAAAAAAATCCATGTGTTTTCCCACAATATAATGATCCAAAAATGCTTATATTATCACTTGTAAAAGAATAAATTATTATTTAATTAATAATATTAGGAGTATTAGTGAGGTTAAAAAAATTAATTATTATTTACTTCCTATGTAAATAGGGGCGGGAGTTCTTATATTTTTTTTTTTGAACATGTCTACAAAATGCTTCAAAAGGGTGCGAAATTTGAACATGAGATCTCCAAATTTAATCGTGAGCTATTTTTTCAATATTTTTAGCTTCTCACCATAACTATGTATTCATAATAAATATAAATAATTGAATATAGATGGATGATAGAATTTGAAATGATGTTAAATATTATAACACCTAATGATCAAGTTGGATTAGGAATGTGGTACAAAAAATTATTAGCACTTTGTGAAATTTGAGGAGAGATATAGCATTAAAATAAATTAGTGTAATCTAACGGTAATTGGCATGAAAATGGTGCAAAAATTAGTGTCAATAAAATAGGAATTTTAGTGGGTTAGGTGAAGTCTTCCAGAATTGGAGTGGGATTTTTTAAAAGCAAACTTACACTGTTAATGTTACAACAGTAATTGTTGAGACCCAAACCTCAGGCCACTTCCGATTTCAATGGGTCTTTATGGAAGTTTAGAACGACCCACTTGTTCAAGTGAAATGCAAGATTAAACTTGCATGTTTTAATGTTACACTTGTAACAGGTAAGACTTAAATTTGAGATCTTCAAATTCGGATCGTGGTTTTTTTTTATCGATTTAACAACTCACTCACTATATCTCACGCTTCCCTTTGTATTTTGAAACGAATAGTTTTCCTCAAGTAGGATTGGAATTTAATAACATATCCACCGGGGCGTAGCCAGAAATTATTTTGAGTGGGAGTGATAAAACAACAAAATAATATATATATATAGATAGATAGATGCTTGATTCATGACATTGTCACGAGCACAATTACAATCACCCCCCGGCTTGACGATTTTTCATATTATATTTTAAAATCATTTTGTAATAGCAAAGATGTCATGAGCAAGATGTTTTTCTAAGTACACAACCATGCATCATTCATCCACGTTGTCATGAGCAAAGATGTTTTTTTTTTAATATTCATGGAGGAACTTGTGTCGAAACACAAATTTTCAGTAAAGGAGTACATTATCTAATAAAAACTTTTTTTGTCGCAAATAATTAAACTGTTTGTTGTACTGACTGCTATCTAAAGTGTAAACGTCGATGAAAAAAGAGAGAGATAAATGGGTTTTTGTAAATGTTAAGCTAGTTTATTTTAATTATAATTTGGGTAATGCCATAAACACTCCAAATTAATACTGTTGACTTAGAAGATCTTAATCTAATTTTGATAATGACAAAAAGTTTGTAGGTCGGAAAATACCCTAGAGGGGGGGTGAATAGGGTTTTTAAAACTTAATCGGATTTTTAAAAACGATTTAATAATATTTAATGTCTATATTTATCAAGCAATTAAGAAACAAAGATAATTTAAATCACAATGAATAAATAGCACAATTTAATAGAGTAACAGATAGAAAGATTGAACCGATTGAAGTCGAAGATTTTTTGTCCACACGGTTCGGCTTGTTCCCCCTACTCCGCGCTCGGTTAGTTCCCCGAGAATTTCCACTATAACCGATCTCCTTCCGGGTGAAGATCAAACCTCTACAAGTGTTATCTCACACACTCTACAAGTATTGCTACACCACAATACTCTCACAAGATACCCTCTTGCTAACCTTGTGAAATTAACCTTTCACAATTTTTAAACAAGAATTTACCTTCTTGTTTTTCCTATGAGATTTACCTCTCACAATTGAATACAAAATTGTTTGGTGATTCACACCAATTTACAATAACTCTCTCAAGTGTGTAAAGAATACAATTTGAAGCTCACACTAGAGATATCAAAATTGATCAAAATATATAGCTCAAAAATGAAGCATATGATCAATACAATGAATTGAATAACTTTGTATATATGTAAAATAAGTTTGTAGAATGATTCAAGTGTGTTAAAACATGTCTAAGACATCATATTTATAGCTTACAAAATCAAATGGCCGTTGGGGGTGATTAAGAGTGGTTTTGGCTCCAAGGTATACATTTTCAAACTTTCCAACAGCTAGTTTTGACAAAAATATTCAAAATTGTTTTGTTAATTTCTCTCAATTAGACCGTTGGATCATGCTAAAATTTTAGTCAAAATTGCCAGGAGATGTTGTCTAACTACTGTAAAAATTTTAAAATGATCAGAGTTCAGGAAGGCCTCCATTTTACCGTTAGATCAAAACTGGGCAAAAATTGAGCGAATTTTAAACGAAAAATAAAAATATTTTTCCAATTTAATAATTTAGTTCCAAATAAAATTCTAATGATTTTTTAACTTCAAATATATGTTTCTAAGATACCCATTTTTATTATAGCTTAAAATATGATCATTTAAAATTAATATGAATTTATTTTGAAACTCGATTTTTGTAAAATGATGTTTTTCAAATAAATTCAATTTCAAACTAGTTTAAATCAATCTTTAAAAGATGCAAGAATATGTTTGAGCTATAGGGATTTGATCAATAAAGTATCTTCACATAAAATCTAAGCACTCACTCCATTTAATGATAATTTGAGTCTTCGTGATGCTTGATTTTCTTGTGCGTATCTTCACTTGTTTGATGTTCTTGATCATTTCTTGATTTTGTATAGTACATGTATATCACTTGAGTTCATTTCTTGTGAGTAGAGACGTTTGTAAAGCTTGTGTGAGATTTTGATTGCTTCGGTTTGAAGTTACACTTGGTCTGAAGATATATCGGTTAAAATGGCTATCATCATTGGAACAACCGAGTTAAATAACATTTTATTAATTTATTGTAATTATCAAAATATGATTAATTGACTTTAAGGTCAACAATCTCCCCCTTTTTGATGATGACAATAGAGTTCATGTATGTTTATAAAAAGATAATAATTTTAAGCATATGAATAATATGCTCCCCCTAAATAGATGCATAGATAAAAATATTCAAGCAATTATTAAAATAAAAAATACTTGCATAGATAAGATAAACAAACTAGTAGTTCTTGATTAAGCATAACATAATAAAATAAACGATAAAATAAACGAGTGTGTACCATTATCGCTCATGACATACACATAACACACATACTTACATAACACACATACTTCTCCCCCTTTTTCTTCATCAAAAAGGAGGGAATCGGTAATTATCAATCTAAAGCTGCAAAAATACTTGTTAATACTCATAATAATGTGTGTTTACAATAACAAGCATAAATAACATATAAATAATATGTTCCTCCTCAATTTACGCAAAGATGACAATTAAAAAATATTGAAAATATTCGAGATAGTTTAATATATATATATATATATATTTAAATAAATCTTTCAAAAGTATGAATGTAGAAAATCATTTAAAGCATTTAAAATCTTACCATAACATTTAAGTCAGTATAAAAAATCTTACCACAGCAAAAAAAATCTTACCTTTTACCGCAGCATCAACATCACGCATATTTTCTCCCCTTATGTCAACATCAAAGAGGGATTTAGACCGTGCTAGGGCGGTGGACTCTAGATGCACGCGGGGGGCGCTGTATTTTTGACTTTTTAGGATGACAGCTTTTCGTTTTCGGGATTCTTTTAATTGCTAGATGCCTCTTGTCCCCTCTTTCTTATTGTCTTCCTCGATATCCATTTTCTTCTTATAACTTTTATAGGAGGTACCCATAAGTAAGGGAAAGCAAATCAAAAGTATGCCGAATACCTTCCGTTGTACCGGTTCATCTTGTGCTGCTTGCACTTATAAACGCAAGAAATGTCAGCCATGGTGTGAATATGCACAAATTTTTATGGATGTGATTAGTCGTCAAGATTATCGTACAATCTTCACCATTTTTGGGGTAAATAGTGTTGCAAATATTTTAAAAGATATTCCTAAACATCAATATTTACAGACTCTCTATTCATTTTTTTTTAAGCTAAGGCGAGAGTCGAGAATCCTAGTAAAGGCTGTACTGCGCTCATTGTTTCTCTTGAACAAAAGGTACAAGAGTTACAATCACGGGTGACAGCGTTAGAGGCTTTACAGTCACAAGGGACAATATTAGAGGCTCGATTAGGAGAGTCTTCTAGCGCTAACCAAAGCTTTTCTTTTGCTCCTCCAATAAGTTCTACAGGGCTCCTATCGTTAGCAGAAAATGTTGCACCTGAAATTCTTCCGACTACCGAAAATATTTTAGACCATAGTGCTTTTCTAACTAATGTGGGTTTGCCGGCATATCCGACTATGTCAGATTACCAAGCTGTTATGGAAGGCTATTCATCGCAATTTTCTCAAAGTGGTACTGTTGCGGAGGTTGCCGAGCCATCGAGTCCTGATTGGACAACTCTATTAGATATGGAGCATAATTTTGTTGATTATTCTTCTTCTAGTCTCGATGTTGTTTTGAATTTTGATTCTGATGACCTTCAAATTCTTTTTCCTTCTTTTTTTTGAATAACAGAAAATGATTTTTAGACAGCAAAATTATTGTTAGTTTATAATAACATGCAAAATAAAGACTTGTGTAGTTTAGTAAGTTGACAAGTATCACAAATTTTCTTTTTAACAAATTTAGTTTTGGGCAATCCTTTAACTAATTCCTTTTTAGATAATTTATTAATTAAATCCATATTAGCATGACCTAATCTTCTATGCCATAACCAAGAAGCATCATTTAACACAGATAAACATTTAACATCTTGTTGAGATAAATCATCAAGTTCAAGAGTATATACGTTATTTGATCTATAAGCAACAAACAAGATAGAATTATCACTAATATTTTTAACAATGCAACATTCAGATTTAAAAATAACTTCATAACCTTTATCACACAATTGACTAATACTAAGCTAGTTATGTTTTAAACCGTCAACAAGTAAAACATTATCAATATAAGAAGATTTATTACCAACCTTACCTATACCAATGATTTTGCCCTTGGCGTTGTCCCCAAAAGTCACATTCCCTCTTTTCTTGGGAATAAGACTTAAGAAGTTGTTCTTGTCTCCCGTCATGTGCTTTGAGCAACCACTATCCAAGAACCACTTGATTTTGCTTCCTTTGGCTTTCAAGCACACCTACACCATAACTTTAAGTAACTTCTCCTTTGGTACCCAAAATGTGTTGGGCCCCTTTGCGTTAGCAAACATAATGGTTCCTTTTGGAACCCAAGCAAGCTTCCTTTTAGGGAAACTTTCATTTCGATAAAAACAATGATCCACATAATGAGTATTTCTTCCACAATATGAGCAAAGATGAGTGGGATCATAAGATGTGTATGTTTTAAAAAAGTTTTTGTAGTCCTTTTGGTTGTCAATTTGGTTATAGCCCAAGCCGGCTTTATCGAAAACACACCTTTGCATTCCTAATAATTTATCCAAGTTATCCTTTCCTTTGGTGAACTTGGCTAGACTATTAGTTAAGTCATCCACTTGATCTTTCAATTTGACATTTTCTAATACAAGTGTGTTTGGAGTTTCTTTCTCCTTTCCTTTCTTCAAAGTTTTGTTTTCATTTTTCAAAAATGCATTTTCTTTCTCAAAGCTTTCACACTTGCTAGAAATAATCAAATTTTCCTTTTTGAGGCTAGTATACATTTTAGACAAATTTTTAAACTTTTTATGTAATTCATCAAACATATCATATAATTCTTCATAGTCATTCTCATCATGTATATCATTATTAATAGATGCATTATCATCACTAGATGAGTCATAAGAAGAGTGTACCTCATCGTCTCTTGCCATAAGGCAAAGATTTGCCGTTTCCTCGTCGCTAGAATCGGCATTGGATTCACCTTCTTCGGAATCACTCCAAGTACCTTTGAGGGCGTGTCATACTTGCTTGAAGGCTTTGTCTCTTTTGTCTCTTCTTTCCTTTCTTCTAACCGGGCAATTTGTTTTGAAATGCCCTGGTTCATGACAATGGAAACACTTCTTTTCTTCCTCATTTTCAACTCTTGGTTGAATAGATCGATCATTGTTCCTTCTTGATGAAGAATCAAAGTCGTTTCCTTTTCCTTGAAACTTCTTCTTCTTAACTAAAAATTTTATGAATTTTCTAGAAAGGAGAGTCGTATCCTCATCTCCTACCATCAACTCCTCATCATCTTCTAGTTGAGTTGCTTTGAGAGCTAGTGACTTTTTGGCTTTTGAATCACTTTCTTCTTCTCTCGCCAATTCCTTCTCATGGGTTTTAAGTGAACCCAAAAGCTCGTCCATGCTAAGTGTTTTAAGATTCTTTACTTCTTGAATCACCGTCACTTTTGGTCGCCATTTCCTTGGAAGAATCCTTAGAATTTTTCTTATTTTATCTTCATTAGAATAAACCTTTCCAAGAAGATCTAAATCATTAGTAATAATGGAAAATCTACTATACATGGAAGCAAGAGATTCATTAGGCTCCATTTTAAATAATTCATAATCATGGACAAGCATATTTATGTTATCATCTTTAACTTGAGTGGTTCCTTCGTAGTTAACCTCAAGTTTGTCCCAAATTTCTTTAGCCGTTTTGCAACTAGAAATTTTGTTATATTCATCCATACTTAATGCACAATTTAAAGCATTTAAGGCTTTACCATTATATTAAATTTTCTTAATATCATTTTCATCATACTCGGACATTTTCTTAGGAACAATTTTTCCACTATCATCCTTTTTGGTAATTTCATAGGGTCCTTCAACTACAACTCTCCATTGTTCAAAATCACTAGATTGTAAAAAAATACTCATTCTATTTTTCCAATAGCTATAATTTTTACCATCAAATAGAGGTGGTCTATGGGTGGAGAGACCTTCGGAAAGACCGGTTCCTTGATATATAGACATGATCGTAAACTCTAAGATTGTTAAATCAAAATAAGAGTACAACCTCTGATACCAATTGTAGGTCATAAAATACCCTAGAGGGGGGGTGAATAGGGTTTTTAAAACTTAATCGGATTTTTAAAAACGATTTAATAATATTTAATGTCTATATTTATCAAGCAATTAAGAAACAAAGATAATTTAAATCACAATGAATAAATAGCACAATTTAATAGAGTAACAGATAGAAAGATTGAACCGATTGAAGTCGAAGATTTTTTGTCCACACGGTTCGGCTTGTTCCCCCTACTTCGCGCTCGGTTAGTTCCCCGAGAATTTCTACTATAACCGATCTCCTTCCGGGTGAAGATCAAACCTCTACAAGTATTATCTCACACACTCTACAAGTATTGCTACACCACAATACTCTCATAAGATACCCTCTTGCTAACCTTGTGAAATTAACCTTTCACAATTTTTAAACAAGAATTTACCTTCTTGTTTTTCCTATGAGATTTACCTCTCACAATTGAATACAAAATTGTTTGGTGATTCACACCAATTTACAATAACTCTCTCAAGTGTGTAAAGAATACAATTTGAAGCTCACACTAGAGATATCAAAATTGATCAAAATATATAGCTCAAAAATGAAGCATATGATCAATACAATGAATTGAATACTTGAATAACTTTGTATATATGTAAAATAAGTTTGTAGAATGATTCAAGTGTGATAAAACATGTCTAAGACATCATATTTATAGCTTACAAAATCATATGGCCGTTGGGGATGATTAAGAGAGGTTTTGGCTCCAAGGTATACATTTTCAAACTTTCCAACAGCTAGTTTTGACAAAAATATTCAAAATTGTTTTGTTAATTTCTCTCAATTAGACCGTTGGATCATGCTAAAATTTTAGTCAAAATTGCCAGGAGATGTTGTCTAACTAATGTAAAAATTTCAAAATGATCAGAGTTCGGGAAGGCCTCCATTTTACCGTTAGATCAAAAACTGGGCAAAAATTGAGCGAATTTTAAACGAAAAATAAAAATATTTTTCCAATTTAATAATTTAGTTCCAAATAAAATTCTAATGATTTTTTAACCTCAAATATATGTTTCTAAGATACCCATTTTTATTATAGCTTAAAATATGATCATTTAAAATTAATATGAATTTATTTTGAAACTCGATTTTTGTAAAATGATGTTTTTCAAATAAATTCAATTTCAAACTAGTTTAAATCAATCTTTAAAAGATGCAAGAATATGTTTGAGCTATAGGGATTTGATCAATAAAGTATCTTCACATAAAATCTAAGCACTCACTCCATTTAATGATAATTTGAGTCTTCGTGATGCTTGATTTTCTTGTGCGTATCTTCACTTGTTTGATGTTCTTGATCCTTTCTTGATTTTGTATAGCACATGTATATCACTTGAGTTCATTTCTTGTGAGTAGAGACGTTTGTAAAGCTTGTGTGAGATTTTGATTGTTTCGGTTTGAAGTTACACTTGGTCGGAAGATATATCGGTTAAAATGGCTATCATCATTGGAACAACCGAGTTAAATAACATTTTATTAATTTATTGTAATTATCAAAATAAGATTAATTGACTTTAAGGTCAACAAAGTTAATCATGTGTATTTAACACGTGTCTTAAATGAATTTAGCTTAAATCATTTTAACAAGCTCCATTGAATTCCCGAAACTTTTCGGGGATCAAAACCAAAACCCTATCAAGTGTATCTCCTCTTCATGGATCCTCTCAACTCTCACTTTCAAGCAATCATGTATCAAAATGGAACTCAAGCATTCAAGTAAAGAACAAAGAAACTAGCTCATGCAATTTGAAGAGTTGTAAACTTGTTACATGAGTGAGTGCTTAACTTTTTATGTAAAGATATTATCATTGATCACAAACTAAGCTCAACTATGATTATGTATCATTCATTGCATTCAAACTCTTTCAAAATCAAAATTTGAATTGAACCTCTTTTGCAAAGCTATTTCTCATAAATCAGTTTTCTTGTAAAAATCATATATAGTCTATCCGGTTGATTTAATACTTATAACTAACTCCAAATGCTTAGAATAACCTCTAGAACACTCCCCAATATTTCGGTTGATTTTAGGTTTGAGTGTTCATAGGTGGCCAGAGGCATGTAGTCGACTACATGGTATATGAGTGAGTCGACTACACTGCAAAATCTAGCTGTTGAAAAGTAGGTAGATGCCTAGTTTTGACCTATAACTCCTTGTAACCACTTCAAATGGCCATATTCTTTCACAAGCTATATATATGAGGTCTTTGACATGTTTTACACACTTGAATGATCATACAAACTCATTTTTCATACATTCTCATTATTCAAGTATTCAAGCTAATGCATTGATCATATTTATCATATTTGAGCTTAAACTTATTGATCAATCTTGATAACTCTAGTGTGAGCTTCAATTGTATTCTTTAAACACTTAAGAGTTGTTATTCATTGGTGTAAGTCACCAAACACTTTATAATATTCTTTTGTGAGAGGTAAATCTCACACGTGAGCAAGAAGGTCAATTCTTGTAAATTGTAGTAAGACAATTACACTTGAGTGATTGTGAGAGGTTAATCTTATAGTTTGGCAAGAATGATATCTTGTGTGAGTACTGTGGAAAGCAATACTTATAGAGTGTGTGAGAGGATACACTTGTAAATGTTTGATCTTCACCCGAAAGAAGATTGGAATTAGTGAAACTTCTGGAGAAACTATCCGAGCGCGGAAGTAGGGTCTAACAAGCCGAATCGTGGGGACAAAAAGTCTTGAACTTCAAATTGGTTCATTCTTTCTAAACTTAAGCTCTCTATTTATTGCTATATTATTTGCTTGTATTTTTAGTTTGCTTATTTGCTTACCTTAGGATTGATTGTTCTATTATTTTATTGCTTGCATTCCTTGATATCTTTGTTTAGTAAAATTGTTTTGCTTAAACTTTTTTAGAAAATTTTTTAATTCTGCATTAAGTTTTTAAAACCCTATTCACCCCCCTCTAGGGTTGAAATCCGACCTACAAATACTTTAACTGATCTAAAACTATCTTTAGTAATACTTTACACGGGAATTTTTCTATGCGGACCGGTCCGTACGGACCGGGACCTTTAGCGACGGTTTTTCATCGCTAAAAACATATCCCCCATGTATTCGCGACGAAAAACCGTCGCTAAAGGTCCGGTCTGTATAGGAAATGCACTCATACTTTACATGTTTCCTTTTTAATACTTTTAATATATCGAGGACCCTTTTTGGAATACTAATAGCTATAACCTAATTTTTTTGCCAATATATTTTCAATTACATAACACTTAACCCCAAATATATTTTACCATAATTGTATGACCAGATAATCTAATTATTAAATATTGTTAGATACATCAACTTGAATTCGTCACGTGTCGCTATCATTAATTCCCCACCCCTAATTCTTTATTTAAATAGAAATTCCACAATTCTTTATTTAAAGGCTATTCACATTTACTAGCCGCAATATTAAAGGGTCCCTTTTTTTTGTAATAACACAATTCAATGATAATAAATACATTCATTTTTCCTTTTTTCTTTTTTTTAATTAGATCCCGCAATTCTTTATTAAAACGAGTATTCACTAGCTAGTAGCCTCCACCATTTGTCTTCCTATTTTCTTGGCCATTCATTCCCCTACTTTTTGGCAATGATTTTTTGGGAAAATGATTTGTATTGTATAAAACAAATGGTTCATGTATAGAGTAAAAGAAAAATAAATGGGTCATAACTTTTCCTTGAATTTTTAAATTATTAGTTTAATGTTTACCAACTTTTGTCAACTTTATAAGGCACATAATTGATAATTTAAATCAAAGCACGATTGTGATTACAGACACTTGGATCGAAGCTATGATTAATTAACTCTTGACACGCATCTTCGAAATATAAATCATCTAATTAAATAACTAAACCGTTGAATTATAATTTTGGAAAAAGCATGAAGTTTTTATTTCGTGCAAGACTTCCTTACATACTTTACACCTAGAATGATTGGAGACAAAACATAATATCTATTGCGAGAGTATTGTGGTCATAATATATATTCGATTATATATATTTATATATATATGTATGTATATATATATTATTATTTAAACCATAACTTAAAAAGATTATTATACTTTAAAGATGGTTGTAAAAGTTCCGGATAGGTAGAGAATTTAAAGAGAAAAAAAGTCCCTTATAATTATTATTTAATACAAATAATAATAAATTTATGATAAATAAATGCATGGCACATTTAATGATAATTTATCTGAATCAAAATTCTCAACACACTAGGGTGTAACCCGTGCGATGCACGGGGGTTGTATAATACAATACTTCACAAATTATGACAGGTAAATATATGTGATACCAAGAATGCAAAATTAAGCAAGATAACCATTGTTTTTTTAGCAACGTGAATTTTCATGTATAGTATCTACGTCAAGTACATCCACTCATTATAATTGTAATACACCGATGGGAGAATCAATGTACTTTTTCATCTTTCAAATAGGAATTGAATACACAAATCCTTTATATAATTTATCACCTGCAAATCATTTAATTTGAAGAGCTTCAACATGATTGAAGCACATAAATTGATAATCAAGATTTCATGAAGATGAATGTAGCACATATAAACAACAATTAGGTTAAAAGACAATAACATTAACAAAAATGACATGCAAATTGTTGGAAGAACTTTGGTAAGATAGTAAATGGTAAACTATATTATATCTAGCTAGGTCTTGTTTGGCATGTACATACAGAATGCAAACTTATTGTATGTATTGTTAATAAGGGTTAAGACACGTAAAAAGAACATACCATGTTCGTTAAAAAATTAGAACATTTGTATAATATGAAAAAAAAAAATCATTTACGTGATTCTCAGTTTACTATAGCATATATTAAGATAAAATTACAGTGCATTGTTTGTGCACATAAAATTATTGTCTACCTTTTTCTATAAATCTAATAGCTTACAACAATTAATAGTCTTTCTATAAAGAAAATATTACTCATATACATATTATAAAAATAATTATTGCATCTTATAACAAAATCAATCTATGTGTAAGATGCAGAGTAATAGAGACCATATTTGCACTAAAGTAAATGCAAAAACTAAGAAAGGGATAAAAGAGATAAGATGAGAAAACAAAACAAAGATCACAAAACAGGGGAGAAGGAGATTGTGTGGTTATATTTGGGAACAGTTGCTATCCAACTAAATAGCTTGACTATGTGAATTTAGGTGTGTAACTTGTTATAGCTCACTAAAAATGTTAGAATTTCTGTTTGAAAAATGCATGCATGACTGTTTTATTTTTCACATCAAGTATGGACAATTGTGGTTATCATTTAAGTCTAAATTGAAATAGAGAATAAATAATGAGCAATCTGTTCTTATCCTAGTTGTAGCATATAAAGGTCCATGAAATTGCATGAGATTAATTCATTTATCTTATGATGCAGTGGGCAAATTTGATTAAATAAAAGAAGTTCTGAAGAGGAGTTCAAGATATAATTGAAATTATATAGAGATCAAGTTCTTTGAATAATAAAAGCGAGAAAGTTGTTTCAATCATGTTATGCCAATAAATTAAATAGTGATTTTTTATTTTTTTTCCTTTTATTTAAATTTTTACACAAATTCTGAAATTGAATATAGAAATCCTTTATTTGTAATGTTTTGAAATCACACAAATAACATATTGGAAAATTAGTCGAAAACATTATTCAATCATACTTCTAACCAAAAAATAAGACAAAAGTGAGGGACGCAATGCAAGAACCAAGCCACATATATCCACAATATACGTTACGATTATACCAATAAGATCGAGGTGAAAATATCAATAATTAATAGGCAAGTATTATAAGAATTTAAAGTGAAAAATACTCTTCTAATATTGAAAACAAAAGAGCTACGAGGTAGAAAATAAGAACAACTTACAATGTTATTTGTCTATTTAGCACAGCCTTTTGTTGAATTAGTAGTATGTCCCAAACTAATCTTCAGAGATAGGATGATGGAGGACTTGAAGTTCAAAAGTAAAAAATGCACCGGTCAATAAAATTTTGATAAAACAAAACTTCAGAAGTCACATATATTGAAAAAAAAGAGGGGGATAATGGCATGCTAATAAGAAGGAAAATTTTAGTTACATTGTAATCGGGAACTCTTTTCTAAATACAATTAGATACTTATGAAAAGAAACTGAACTTCTACACATAAAATTAAGAGGAAAACAATTCAAGTTCTGTCTTACATGCTGGGAAGAACTTGCTCCTGCATTTGTTATGTTGTCCAATTCTAGAACTACTTGAATGTAAGGGTTATCCTTTTATTGAAATGGTTGTATCAGCTCCGAGTTAAACGATAAGGAAAATATGTTAAAATTCAAAACTACTAAAATAACAATAATGCTTCAAAAGGTTTGTACAAAAGATAAATCCTAATTCTATATCTAAGAAGAAAAAAGTCAAAATAGAGATCACCTCATAAAATTGATGCGTATACTGAAACAATCAAGCACCACCGATAAATCAAAACATGAAAAAACTCTCCTATCAATCAAAACACCCGATTCATAAAGCATATTACCAAATATAATCATACCATACTAATGCAAAAAAAAAAATTAAAAAGAAATAGAGAAGCCTTGATTTTATAGATCTGGATTTTACCTTTCTTAAAATGAACGAATATCAGAGAAACCAATATTTATAGGAAGAGAAATAATTAAGAAACGGCTTGGAGAGAGAACATATTTGGGATACCTGTATAGAGAAAAGTTTATTAGTACTCCTCAAGATGAAACTGAGACAACAATGAATGTTGGGAGAGGAAACGACCGATGGGAAAAGGAACGCGTTATAGCAGGCCTAGGGCTCAATTACTCAAGAGGGCATTAATTAAGGACGCAATCAATGTGATATTTATGGAGAAACTTTATCCGGAAGATGAGAAAATTGGCAGAGGAGAAGGCACATAGAAGATGTTCTAGAATAGCGATAAGTATTGCGTAGGTTTAATTTGGAATTGGAGTATTATTGCGGCAGAGGAGAGTAGAACTCGACGGGTGATTATTGCACCGTAATTAATAGGGGAGAGAAGGAGGACTTCCTCCGTTTTACTTATAGATGTTATAGATAGATAGATGTTATAGATAGATTATTAGTTGGCATTGACTCATACATTAATAACTCAAATGAAACAACCTTAATTTATTACAGACTAGATATATAATAGATAAGATTTAATATACACATAATGCTGACTCACCTTTCTAAAATAAGATTGTTTAATTCAGGTGCAAGGACTCCAAAGTTTCCAAAATCTGTGCAAAGGACTTTTTGGATTCACCATAAATACTCTTTTTTAACATTCCATTCTTCATGTCACAATCACTTCACAAAACTCATTTATAGTTCCTTAGTTTAATCACTTTGGAAGGAATATGACTATCCTCATTGAGCAGTCTAATCTTGGTAATTATTTTATTTTACTTATTTTATTCTTATAGTTGATTAATGTATACATTATTTATTTATTTTTTTAACATTTTTTAAAAATTTTATCAGGCATGGAGGAAAAGGATAACTTAGTGCCATGTGATTCTGATGAAATGAAGTTGGACGGCAGATTTCTGGTGCCAGAAAACAATTCATATGGCAATTCATTTAGGTCATTGGAAATTTTTATTTTGTTTTCTATTTCCCAGTTTTAGTTATTACATGGGCTAATTTTGAATCGAAAAGGAAACTAACATGAAGATGATTTACAGGGATTATAGCGCGGAGACCGAGAAAAAAAAGATAGTCGAGGAATTTTACCGATTGAGTCACATTAACCAAACATATGATTTTGTAAGCATAATGTTTGTATACATGTGTGTGCACGTGTGAATTTGAACGCATACAAAAATTTGAATGCAAAAATAAATAAATTCATAATGCAGGTGAAAGGGATGAGGGAAGAGTATGGGAAGTTGGACAAAGTGGAAATGAGCATTTGGGAATGTTGTGAGCTTTTGAATGAAGTGGTAGATGATAGTGATCCTGACTTGGATGAGCCTCAAATTGAGCACTTGCTGCAATCTGCAGAAGCGATTAGGAAAGACTATCCAAATGAAGATTGGTTGCACTTAACTGCACTTATTCATGGTAAATAACACACAGATGCAAACATATATATATATATGCAGATACACATATACAAGTGAATTTGCTATCTTTATGTTTGGAATATAGAAGATTTCAATCAAATGAAGTTCTCTATTTCACTCTCTTTGTGTATGGTTTTCCAGATCTTGGGAAAGTGCTCCTTCTTCCTAGCTTTGGAGGACTCCCTCAATGGGCTATTGTTGGTGACACATTCCCCCTTGGATGCGCTTTCGATGAATCAATTGTTCATCACAAGGTCTTTGTTTTCACTTATTCCTCATCACATAATACCCCTCCTCTCTCTTTTTATAAGAGAGACCATTGCAGATACAACAATTATGCCAGATGTTTTGACAGTTAAGATTGTTTTTTTCTCTATTTTTTGTAGTATTTTAAGGATAATGAGGGCTACAACAATCCAGCTTACAACACCACAAATGGTACTTACAAAGTCGGATGCGGGCTAGACAATGTTGTGATGTCTTGGGGACATGATGACTACATGTACTTGGTAATATTTTGTAAAATTACTTTATAAAGACTAATTTCTTAGTGATTTCAAAAGAAAAAGATTAATTTCATAATACTAATTAATAACATACATGCAACTTAGTTAATATAATGGTTAAAAAAAATTGCAGGTTGCTAAGGAAAATAATACTTCTCTGCCGTCAGCTGCATTATTCATCATCCGCTACCACTCTTTTTATCGTAAGCATATATCAAAATTATTTTTTAAATACACATTTCTAGTTCTTATGTGTAACAAATGATAATTTCCATCCATTGCATTGTAGCTTTACACAAATCGGGAGCATATAAACACCTGATGAATGAGGAGGATGTGGAGAATCTGAAATGGCTTAAAATATTCAAGTAAAATTCACCCCAATATCTTTGAGTTAAGAACTCCCCATATTCTATATTTACGATGATTTTAAATTGCGGTTTTCAAAACTTTGTGCAGCAAATATGATCTTTACAGTAAGAGCAAAGTTCGCGTTGATGTTGAAAAGGTGAAACCATACTATTTGTCCCTCATTGAAAAGGTAAGTCTACTTTGCCCCATATTAAAGAAAACTTTTGTCTTAAAGATTTTACTTGATTTACTTGAATTGTTCTCATTTTCTAGAGTACTTTCCACCAAAGCTTAGGTGGTGAAAAAAACATGAAAGCTGATGGTACAACTGAGTCAAGTAGAAGGATATTGGTACTATGGCGCACATAGTTATTGAAGAACTTGATGAATATGAATAAAATGTATTGAGAATCTTTTGTTAAAAGAATTCTCTAATTTTCTCTTTGTTTTGTGTGAAGAACTCTATTTTTTGTGGAAGAATAAATTACCCTATTATATTTTTATGTTTCCTTTGATTGCTTTCATTTATGAGTTTCAATAGTTATGGCATGTTTGGAAATGGAGCAATTGCTTTTCCACATAAACTTGTGTTTTAGTTAGAATGAATGCTTACCAAACATCTGCAAGGTAGCAAGTATATAAAGTTATTTAGCATTCAAGGATTTGATTGCCATGAATGGGCCTGTTAATTTGCCATGTGTATGTGCGGAAAAAATAAAGGAAAATTAATTACTCCCTTCTTTAATTAGAGTTCCACTTAATATTCTCTTTTTAAAATGTCTCGAATTTAATAATTCTAGATAGACTTAATGTGATGCCCCAAATTTCGATAAGAGGTTTACACCTCTAGAATTCGGTTCATCACAAAGTCATACGCTGACGGTGGGTGCAATGTATTAAAAACACAACTTTCAAAAACTTTTACTTATAATATCGTAGTTAAAACCACATTATATTTAAAACTTGTTTTTAGAATATTGCGGCATGTGGAGTCCGTATTCTCAATAAACCAATCTATGAATAGTAATACCCATTTCATGCAAACTTTTCTCATTCAATCACAATCAAAAAACCAACTCCACATATAAAACATTTTACTAAAATCCCACTTGAAAATCCAAAGTTCAGTTCTTTATTTAAAGAATTCGTATACATATACATTTATATACAACTCAGTCCTTATCGTAAGACTACAAATAGTCGGTACCTTAGAGGCATCTAGAACGGAGAATCACGGGCCACCCCGAGATCCGACCTACAAAACTATTTGAAGATAGGAGTGAGCCAAAACCAGACTTAGTGGGAACTAATATAAGTTTTATATAGAAAATACACGTTGGAAGGAACATGCGCGTGCATTTTGTACAAAAATAAAACTTTAGATATTAGTAATGCTCAATAAATATAAGTAGTGCAATGCAAAACACAAATAGCATGTCGCACCTAACCGCTAGAATACCCATCCAAGTAGTTGGAAATTACCCAAACAAACTAAGTTTGTCCTACCTCTTCGGTCCTCTTATGACTTATATCCATGAAACATGTGGTTTAACGAGGTAGTCTACTTTATGTGTTTCATGTAACTAAGATGATTAGCTTCCTAAGGTTTGTTATGTTATGGCAATTATTACTTTATACGATACTAATCCATAATCACAATGCTCCTCATTTAGTATTTCAATATGAATATTAGTATATTATGGAAACGAGCCACTTTATCAACTCAATAATAATTTAATTTAAGTTCTCTAATATAGTAGAGCCACTTCAATCGCGTGCTCGGCCTCAGTGCGTCCTACTTGTGTTGTCTTTTAAGCCTGCTATGCATCCTTGCTCCATCTACCATTCCTGACAATCCATTTGTGGTATGCCCGCTGGTTCGTTCACAATTACTGACAATCCATCCTGGGATCATACCCCCTTTGACTTTTAAGTTGAAAATCCTTCAGCCCCATCTCCTTATTAGTTCTTTTTCAAGCTTCTTAGTTCCGCTCGTTCCTGTTCTGTTAAGGAAAGCATCGCGTAGTCCCAAAACTGTTTGAGTAAACAAAGCTCCTTTTTAGTTGGTCGAGTCGAGTGGCTTAAGATCTCTGAACTACGTCCACCCTCTACCTTCTCTTCTGTCGGAAATCCTTACTAATAAGAGATGGAAGGGGGCGCCTAGTTTTGAATGCTACTGGGGCTAGGGATGTAGGACCCCAATTGGAGAGGAAAGTCAGGATGCGAACAAAGAAAAATGCCTTTCTTCACTTTTTGTTGTGACCAAAGCATTTCGTTTTCTCTGCGAAGAATAGAAAAGCATAATCAAGGTGTCAAGTATCCAAGCAGGGGATAAGTGTTGGTTAACTGACTTAGAAGCAAAAGTCAGCAGCATGCTCTTCTTTTCCTCGTTTTCATTGGGTCACGAAGGTAAGCCATAAAAAAAGTTGTACCTCAAAGGGCCATACTAGTCCACTGACAATTACTTAGGTCAGCAACGAAGTTTATATTAGCAACTAGAGATATGATAGCAGCAATAATCATAATAATAATCAAGTAAGGGTCAGTATCCTCATATCTTTAGTATAAAGCCTCAAACTTACAACTTGTGGTCACCAAGCTTAAAGCATAGGTTCCCGAGGACCCCAAGCTCTAAACTAATCATGTCTCCTTTAAGTGAACGAATTGCCCAAGGACTTGGTCTTAACTTGTAATTCATTTGAAGTAAACCCATGCAAGACATTTTTCCAGGGACTACGCTCCAAATAGTTAACAAAAAGAACACTCGTACAAGCAAGTTCCTTTGAGGATGGAACTACCTTAAGATCTTTCACCTAAATGTAGGGCCACTACTTCCTGAGACATGCAATCTCGTAGATAAAGCCATACAAACGAATCCGCAAGCCAAGGAAGCTATTAAACGCAGGACTACTAATATTCATCCTTGAGAAGGCAATATACATCAATATGATAACATAAACATGTGGCTACAACGTACCGCACTGTATAGGGCTGCAACCTTGAATCAGTTGGGGCTCCAACCCACAACTAGTACCGGTACTCAATCATAGCGGATACAACTGCACTCTATGCGTTATAATCCAATCATATGGTAAGGTTACAATGCTCCTTAATAAGGCTACAATCTTACAATCAATGTCCATATAGATAATTGGCCAAAACATCAATCAATAATATGTATGTACAACATAGATGTACTAACATCATCATCAATATCATTCTAGCACGTATGATCACATTAACATCGATATATCCCTTCATTATTGATATATATATATGTGTGTGTGTGTGTGTGTGTGTGTCACATGCCTATAAAATCCATCACATATATAGAAATTAACATAAGAAGGTAAACATATCAATCATATGGCATGAACAATGTAGTTCTTTTCTTTAGCCTTATCGTAATATCAATAATATATCAAGTCTTGTGGCCAATACACTTCTTATCATTTCTGAAATTCCCACAATGGATAATCCAAAATTAATAATAAATTAGAAGTTTACTTTACAAGAGTATGGAAATTGAATTTTATAAAACACTTATTTAAATTTTTAAGATTCTTGAAAACCTTTGTGATATTGATGCAATTAATGAACAAATACAAAAAATTAACCAATCAATCACAACACAAGGGTTTTTTTACATGGTAAACTCTCAACGTGAGAGAAACGTCCACGGAGGCACCCTACCTCAGAGCAAATCTACTATTTAAAAAGTTTTTACAAGAGTTTTATCCGGACAAAAGGAATACAACGACCCTAATGCACATCCCGTACAATACCAAGGGTACACACTTCCCTCACCAAGCCGACTCGACAAAACTCACAAACCAAACCAATAATAGCAGATTATCCGAGATAACCTCAACAAGAATCAATCAACAATAAGCTCAGTCAAGATAAATTCCATAAGTTCCAGTATTTTATAACAAATCTTTAAAACATGTTATATGCAAGAATGTATTTAACCAATTATTAGATTTGCACAAACTGGTTACAAACAGAACCACTAAAACAGCCAAATAGTAAAACAATTAATCATTAATTTTTAATAGCAACAGGCTTGATATCTCAGATTTAAAGAACATATTTAAGCAACCAAGACATGAAAAATTCCAAGTATGAACACAATCCAAACACCCAACAGAAATACCAATGTAGCAGCAAAAATAATAATGGTTCATAAACATATCATAAATCCAATTTACACCAATTTTAAGCTAGCATACAAAAATTATTATCACAGAACCCATATCAAATAGATAACCAGATAAAATCAAATCTAATTAAGAAAGATTAGGAATGATATTACCCAAAATTAGGAGTAAAAAAGCACAAGAATGGAGAAATAGATCTGAAATCACATCACTATCAAATTCAACACACAGCCATGGCAAACAGAAAATCACCAAGAACAGAGCACAGCCGATTGTGTAAGGTACAACCGAGTAGAATACACACAGCAACAATATACACAATACTCTCAAGATCAAGTACAAATCAACAATGAACCATCGTCTTGAGCAATCCCCAAATATCAAGAGCTTCCCCTATTAATCCATTAGTTCTTGAAAAATTTATGGAGCGAGAACAGAGAGAGCAAGCTAAAAGCAAGAAAAGCAGGGCTCGGGGTTCTATTTTTTTTGTGCGGCTGCTATTCCTTTTTCAAGGGCTCAATCAGAAAAGTTACTACTTTTTATGGGGCTAAATAAGAAAAGAAAAAAGATGAATATATAATATCAATAAAGGTGTGGAGCTATGGGACCAAGAAGAAAAGAAATAAAAATGAATATGTGTGTTGTGAACAGCTGTTGCACTTCGGGCACACCAAAAGAAAGAAATATTATATATATATATATATAAAGCTGTACTTTTAAAAAGGAGAAAGAAAAGATATATAAGAAAATGTTTAAATATTAATCAATTACACATAACTCCAACAAAATAAAATATACGCCGCTAACCAATCAGATATAAGAAATTTGGTTCACATGGATCAAAGCTTTAAAGACATTTATCAAAAAACTAATCAAGGGACAAGATCAATTCTAGATAAAAGTACATAAGCACACTATAAAACACACTTAAGCTCAATAATTTTTTTATTTTTTTTTTTGGAATTTATAAAAAAATAAGCGGACAAAAAAATATTATACCTGAATTTTATCTCCGCAATTCTCGCTTCTCGAACATGGCTACGACACTCAAAAAAATAATACCGAGACTTATAAAAATAAGACCAAAGGGTGTGCAAATCTAGACACGAACGAAGGACTTTTTTTAACTCGAAATGCTCCAAAAAATTGAAGCCGAGGAATGGCACTTACAATCTCCCCCTTTGGACATTTCGAGACAAAAACGGATATAAGAGTCTACCATTTGGCATACTCTTTAGACCAATACATCCTAACATATCAATTCTCAACCAAAAACAAAGTCTATCTACCCAATAGACTCCCCCTGAATGTAAAATACAACTCAATCTAAAATACATCAATTTACATCCTAATCAGTGCAGATTTCCAGCAATGAATCCATAGTATTATAAATTTCCTGCACAGTCAAAACCACTCAAACAACATATTAGATAACATAATAAAGTGGTATATGACTAGTACTTCTCCCCCTTTTTGTCTCAAATGGACAAAGGTGGAAAAATGCTAATCATTTGCGCCTCAAGATCATCCTTTCTAACCCAAATGGTTTTGTAAGTTTTTGGACCAATTTGTTTAATGCCATTTTGATAGAAACGATGTCTTCTCAATCCTTTAGGATTCCGTTTTGAAAAATCCTTATTGTACCCAGAGGAATTTGTATGAAGATCTCCATTGTATTTCTTATAATAAAACTTCTCATGGTTTGGTCTATTATGAATATGAAAGCATGAAGATAAAGCATGACCAACCATATCACAATTAGGACAATAAGGCTTCTTCATAAAATAGTTTGAATGCTTCTTGTTCACAAATTCATTGTCATTCTTCTTTTGAGCAATGTTCTGAATTCTATTGGAAGTTCCAACATTACTTTTCTTAACGAAGACAGTTTTATTTTTGTCATGGTCTTGAAAGCTTAAAAACGGTTTGAACCCCAATCCAGATTTATCAGTAGCCACTTTCTGAGAACTTAAAATACTTTCAAGTTTCTTTGATCCTTTTTCAAAATCATTTAATTTTTTAAAAGCACTTGAAAGTTTCTGTTTCGTTTCCTCATTTTCGACTAAAGCAGCCTTATACTTTTGTTCCAAAACTTTGTTTGAATCTTCCAATTCTTTTATTTTTGAAAGAAACTTGTCTTTTTCTTGCTCAAAAGATTGGCATTGAATTATTGACTCTTCAGCACTCATCTTTACTTGAGTGTTCAAGTTCTCAGTCTTGGTATTAAGTTTATTAATAACTTTACCAAGTTTAAGACACTTTTCGACTTCCAAAGTATACATCTTTTGATAATTCAAAGCATCAGAACATTCATTTTCCGAATCATCAGAACAAGTGGAAACATAGTCAACATTATCAGAACTCACATTACTTATAAAAGCAATGTAATTTACATTCTCATCCAAATCATTGTCCACATCAAAAGTATCACACACGTTAACATTCATAGTGTCTTCAATATCATGAAAATCCATATTCTTATTGTTTTTAGAAGGACACTTATTAGCATAATGGCCATACTTCTTACATTTTCTACATTGGATGTGGCTAAGGTCTTTGTATCCATTTCTATCATGTGAATTGTTCTGATATAGAGGCCTTCCTTGTTTAGTAGCAAAGGTGTTTCTGAATTTGACAAGTTTCTTAAAATACTTAGACAATCTAGCAAGTTCTTCATCAAGAAAGTCTAAGTCAATTTCACCATTGTTCTGAACAAATTTTGTCAAGTCGGGATCAAAAGATGATGTAAAAGCCAATGTGGAATCAATACTTTGACTTTTATTCTTGCCTCTCTGAGATTTCTTTAAATCCAATTCCATTTCAAAAACTCTAAGTTTACTAGATAAAATCTCAGGAGACAGTGTATTAAGATCATTTGACTCTTCAATAGCGTATTTCTTTGGTTCAAACTTATCGGTCAATGATCTTAATATTTTTAAAACAATTTCAGAATCAGAGTATTTTATTCCATTGGCACCAAGTTTGTTGACCAAATCAGTTAACCTCAAGTAAAAATCGTCATATTTTTCATTTTCATCCATCATAAGAGTGTTAAACTGATTTACCAACATTTGAACTTTAGATTGTTTTACTTTTTCACCACCTTCATGGGCTTTTATCAAAATATCCCAAGCCTCTTTTGAAGTTTTACAAGTAGAAATTCTTTTGAATTCAGATTCACCAACCGCCATAAAAATAGCATTTCTACCCTTACTGTTGGATTGAGAGCTTGATTTTTCAACGGCTGTCCATTCAGCTAATGGTTTAGGTTCAATTTTTGCATCAGTACCAGTTCCAACAGTTTTAGTAGGAGGTGTATAACCAGCCTCAACCATAAACCAAACTTCATCTCCCAGCGCTTGTAAAAAGGCAGACATACGAACTTTCCAATATTGAAAATTGTTTCCATCAAAGGCTGGGGGAGAGTTCAAAGTTCCTTTTGAAAGTTCCATTGAAAATATTTTGAAAATAGAGAAGGGTTTCAAAATACAAGATATTTAAATCTTTTTCAGTACAACCTCCCTCTGATACCACTTGAAATTCCCACAATGGATAATCCAAAATTAATAATAAATTAGAAGTTTACTTTACAAGAGTATGGAAATTGAATTTTATAAAACACTTATTTAATTTTTTAAGATTCTTGAAAACCTTTGTGATATTGATGCAATTAATGAACAAATACAGAAAATTAACCAATCAATCACAACACAAGGGTTTTTTTACGTGGTAAACTCTCAACGTGAGAGAAACATCCACGGAGGCACCCTACCTCAGAGCAAATCTACTATTTAAAAAGTTTTTACAAGAGTTTTATCTGGACAAAAGGAATACAACGACCCTAATGCACATCCCGTACAATACCAAGGGTACACACTTCCCTCACCAAGCCGACTCGACAAAACTCACAAACCAAACCAATAATAGCAGATTATCCGAGATAATCTCAACAATATTATACCTGAATTTTATCTCCGCAATTCTCGCTTCTCGAACACGGATACGACGCTCAAAAAAATAATACCGAGACTTATAAAAATAAGACCAAAGGGTGTGCAAATCTAGACACGAACGAAGGACTTTTTTTGACTCGAAATGCTCCAAAAAATTGAAGCCGGGGAATGGCACTTACAGTTTCTTCCCATTTAAGACCGTATTTTATAAGCATAACTAAGGCTATATAAGTTTAATTATTCATCCGCATTGATGTAACCACATCCCATGTGCATTACAAAGCTCATAATGTATTTCATATGTTTCAACTTTAAGTTAATTATTATCGCACTTCTTAAGTACCCGACCATCCATTATTAACGTATCCACATTTTTAATTACGTATCAAAAGCTTAGCATGTCTCTTCTGTGGTTCCAAGTTCAATATGTAAATAACATGCCATTTTCTTCTATTGTGTATGTAATTAGAAGGATAATAACCCAGCCCTCAAGCCCTATCACCACACCATATGTTTTATGTTTATATCTAAGGCTCTATGAATGTCTTTGTAATGTCCCACATTGAAAAGTGGGAGAAACTTGAAGTGCTTTATATGTACACCCAAAGGGTTTCCACTAGTGAGAGGCCTTTTGGGGGCTGACTTGGACCCTGTAACCGTACCAAGAACAAAACCGTGAGGTACAGAAGGTTTGCCGAGTACCAAAACGGACAATATCTTGCTAGGGTTGGGACCCAGGTTATTATAAATGGTATCAGAACGGGCCCCACAAAGTACATTGTGCCGATGATGGCGTCAACCCTATAGGGGGAAAATGTAATGTCCCACATCGGAAAGTGGGGGAAACTTAAAGTACTTTATATGTACACCCAAGGGGTTTCCACTAGTAATAAGCCTTTTAGGGGGTAAGTTGGACCATGTAGCCCTACCAAGAACAAAATCATGAGGTGCGGGGGGTTTACCCGAGTGATAAAGCAAAAAATATCTTGCTACGGTTAAGGCCCAGGTTGTTACAGTCTTATACACTACAATAGCTACTAGCAAGCCATGTACTAGTCTCAAGGTTTTACACATGTACATTATAGCTATGGTGCGCTGGTCTTTTCTGACTAACACTACGGTACCCTACACCCCATTAATTCAAGCATATAAGTTATTTAGGGTGTAATTACAATAAATATATACAAGATATGGTCAAACAATTGCATTTACACATGCATTTTAAAAGTTAGCAAAAGTTAATTTACAGTTCATGAGGGTTTTATATCAACACTTAAGATTACGACTAAATATGTGCATTACTTTCCATAATCATGTTTATTAAGTATTATCTAGCAATTATCCACCATTAATTCAAGGTTAAACAACCCAAATGCAAGCATAAAACCTTAAGTTTTATACCAACCCCCCCCCCCCAATTTGTATCAAACACTAAATGCAACATATAATAGTTAAGAAAACAAGTTAAATAATATTGTTCTCACCTCATGTGATGCTTTGAACCAAGCTTAGAGCTCCATGGATTAAGGAAAGTTGATGCCCTAGCTTTCTTCAAGCTTTGCCAAGCTCCCATGAAGGTGGTGTGAGGAGGAAGATGATGAATAGTGATGTTGTGGATGCAATCCTTGGATTAAGGTGACAATTCCTTTATGATATCTCACAAATCTTATCTCTCTCTCAAGAACTCTCTTAGTGTGTGGAAGAAGGGTGAGCTCAAAATAGGGGAGAAATAATGGTTTGGGTGTATAAAAATTGGGTCAAAGCTTTAAAAATTTCGTCTCCAGGGCTCCAAGATCGATCTTGAAAGCTTTCAGCCAAAGCTTTGCTTCCCACAGCACTGACTACTGTTGGTATTTTGATCATAACTCGTTACTCGAAACTCAGATTGAGGTTAAATTTATGTCCATGAAAAGCTAATTTGAAGATTTATAACTTCATAAGAGGAACTTTCTTCAAATTCTGGATGGATTAATCCCAAAAATTCATCGAAAACAGTGCTCTACTACTACGTTACTGAACGATCAGATTTTAACGATCGACTTACTTCACATGCAGTTTTGATCAACAAGGAGCATGAATTACCTTTTTGTTAAAATACAAAGGTTGTAGAATGGATCAAAACATAGACATATGTGCAAATGGAGACTTAATCGGATAAGAAATGGAGTAATTACGAAATCTCAAAGTTAGCTAAAATTAAGAAATCGTGTAAAGTGAAAACATACGATTAACATCTCGATTTCAATTCTGACCACCCGAATAATGAAATTATCATTTATGCAAAATTAACCCGCCTAATGTGACACATTAGAGGTGTCGGATCACCTATGTGGTGATGAAAACACAAGTTAGGGGATCGTACTACTTAGGTTAATTTTAGGGTTTTTATCAAAAACAATTTAAAATTTGATAAGCGGAATCAAAACCCTAAGTCTAATTAATTTTACTGTCAAAATCGGTGTTGTGTTGTATAGCAAATAAATCAATCAAGCAATCACAAAAATTAATCACACAACACCAGGAATATACGAGGTATCCTTACTTGCGTAGTACTAATCCTCAGGACTAACCAACAATGCTTCACTATGATCAAAACGGAATAACAGACTTGATTAACTTACAAAAATTGATTCCCCATAATTTACGCAACAATCCCGTCAATCCCTTAAATGTAGAATCCAACCGCAGCTGGCTTGGCGTAACACTTCCCGCTTTTTTGGCTTACCCGTCGCCTCCTTCCACGCACTTGATCACAATCCTTCACCACCGTCTGCGATTTCCCTTATCGCACGTTAGCCACTTCGCTTACCCTATCTCCAATCGCAACCGAAGACACTCCCGCGGGATCCTAAACGTTTAGAACCTTGGTTCTTAAAATTAAAGAACAATAAGATCTCCTATGGCATGTAAAAAAAACCTAGATGGTGTTTCAAAACTCTCAAAAATTGATTCTAGCGTTTGAATATTTTCTCTCTTAAAAAGCTCTCTAAAATTATGTATTTTTTACCAAAACCAATGGTTATATTTATAGGAAAAAATTAGTTAAAAATATTAAAAATAAAAAATTATGATAAAAAATTGTGCCCAGAAAAATACACGCCGGACCGGTCTAGTGCCAAAAATTATATCAGTCAAAAATTTGGAAAAGGCAATTCTTTGAAAGGTCAAGCTACCGGACCGGTCCAAGTTAGAAAAGCTTGTACCGGTCCGTCAATCAAAATCCTCTGGCTGCCTTCCTTTAGCTCTAAGACACGTGGACTTGCTTTAAATGGGCTTGGCCCATGAAGACAATTAAAGCAAAGGCAACAAGAGGGTTTTCACGAAGAAAAGGAAAAATTGACTTTTCAAAGTTTAACATTTTGCTTTTTATTTTTCTTTTTATTTATTAAATAAAACTTTTTATTTATTTTTTTTTTTTACTTTATTTTATCGTATTAAATCCGTTTGAACACCAATTCAACTTAAATGTCAGAGTCAACTTTATGGAACATGTTAAATATGAAAAAAATAAGTTTCCTTAATAATTTGTGCCGACTGCACTTTTTCGGATTACGACAAAACTCAGTAAAAATAGATTTGACTCAAAAGCTTTTTGATTACGAATTTTGAGCTCAAATACCACCTATATTTTGAATCAAACCATATACTCAACTTACCTTAGATACAGAATTATGTGTGTTGTATTCGGTAAGTTTGACGAGCTTCCATTAATTGTTAGATCTTCAAATCTTCAATTTGACTAAAACAGTTACAATGAAAAGTGTTTTTGGCATCGGAATTAAACCAACTAAAAATATAAACCTAACATGTGGAACCCGAATCAAAGATTTAACCTTCAAAGTAGAGATTAAGCCTTAACGGGACTCACAAAGAGGATTAACATGAAAAATAAATCACAAGGTATTACACTTAATATTTAAACTCAAGAAAGTGACTATGGAATTATTTTATTGGCTAGGGAATGGAGTTATAAGAGTGTGGAATTCACTTATCAACCAAGGAAGGCAAAAAAAAAAAAAAAAAAAAAACAACCTTAAAAATAAAAATGAAAAACACAAATGTACCTTGTATTAGAACATATACCACCAATAGGAACAACATATAATTATTACTGGTATATGAAACAGCTTAGTGTAACATTACTCTTATGACTTTAAAAATGATACTTTTACTGGCTTCATTTGCCAGATAATTATACTGGGTGCATTAATAAGCCTTAAATCCTAAAATTGAGCAACACACTAATGCAATTGTTGCGAATAATTGGTAAATGAACCTGATAACTATAGCATTACTCTTATGATTAGCAATATATTGATGAAGGAGTACAAAAGACTACAAAGTATTAGGGAGCGGCATGATACGATTATGGGTCCAATCCATTAGGTCTTTGATTTATTTAGAATGTGATATTAGTACTTGTATGTGGTGAATATGGACAAGCTATTCATAAGTACTTTAAAATAGTCACCCACAATATATCTATCTAGAAAGCAATATACACTACTTAAATGTGTCAAAATATGGCTGCGCTGTAACAAAAGTGACTTATTGTGTTGTTTGTGCACATGCGTCGCAAAAATTTGGGTCATTTGATACAAATGTTGCAAATTTTTACTAAAAATATATACAAACAAAGTGATTGGTTACATACCATGGTGTTTTCAGAAAACTTCGTACAATAAACGTCGTGAAAAGTCACATTTTCATAAACGTTGTGAATTTTCGTCATTTGTCAAAGAAAATGTCATAATTTTACAACATTTGCGAGAAAATCTCACAAATTAATGTGTTTAAAAAAATTGTATTTCTCTAAAGGGCTTGTGTCATAACCTTTTTTGTGTAATTTTTAATTTTTTTGCATTATTTTATAATAAAGAATTAAATAAAATACTATTTTCTATTTAGACTTTACATATAATTAATCAAATGTTAATTATTGATATTTCATTAATGAAAGGTTAGTAGCTTTGTAACATCCTCACCTTAATCTACAGGAAAACACCCGTCATTAAGGCCTGAAGTGTCACTAACCCATTTTAGATTAACTAAAATGGGTAGATATGGAAATTCATAAAGAAATTCAAATAGTAATATCATGCTTGTCAAACAACAGCTTCATAATTATACTGATGATGATGGTATTGTACATAAATATATATACATGCATACAGCCGTTACACAAAACCAATTGAGTAAGTCAAAACTAATATATAACACCTCGGGCCAGCCGTGGCTTCCCGATACAATATGTACACAACAAAAATGAAGATGTATCACAGCCTTCTATATCGATCCCGACCCTGCTGTCATGTTAACGTCACACGTCCCCTGTGTACCTGTATGAATTAGAAAACGGGGTGAGCTCACAGCTCAGTTGGGGGAAATATAAGGGATAATGTGTTTGAAAAGCATAATCATTAATTTCTTAATAGTTTATACTTCACTAATCAATCCATGCAATAATGCAATCTGACAATAATCTACTCCTTACCCACCAGTCCAATTAAATAAAATGATTTCACACATAAATAATGTATGCTCATGCATATGCAGGTTACCTCCCTTTGTGTCAACCATTACGTCGAATCACCAGAATATGGATGAGCCGAGATAGAACACGATATGAGTTTGCCTGCCCAAGGCCACAGCCAGTCCCTATCAGGACATATAATTGGACTAAATCATAACTGTAACAATAACTGTAGGCCTGACTGCTCTGCCAGAAGATCAATACGTAAACATTCATAACGTGGGCCTGACCGCCCCACGAGACATAAAATCAAGATCATAACATGGGATCATACATAATTAGAATATGGCATCTCTGTCTCGGGTGAATACCAACGGATAACAACAATTGGACCATAGTCCGCAATATCACATCAACTGATCATTATCATATCCAGGAAGTGGAGCAACAACCCGTCCATCTTCTATAGAAAAGAATCGAATCCATGGTGCGTTGCCAATGCCAAGGTTCCCGGGTCTTTCACCGGTGGCTTGTTGGCGGCCAAACAATATCCCCCAGGAGTTTAGGGCTTTTCAACCCAAGAGCACCGGGCCCTACCTATTTTTTCATCCCGGAAAGCACCATGAAAACAGATATTCATACAGAATTAATTCACATCACCATGGTCATTCATGACCAAGTACAATCATTTTCAAGAGATCAATTAACCAATCATATCCGACAAGATAATATCAAGATAAAAATGAAGCTGCCATGATTTACCATGTAGAACGATGATAAAGAACCCCCGAAGATAGATAATCACATGTTCAAGTATACCACACGAGCATGGAAAGCCATCCACATCATAGAGAAGAGATATAATTCTCCCAAGAGACAATTTATATGCCATATGCCGTAAGAATGCTTCGAACTTGCCATAAGATCATCAAGATGCCAGGTTGACACAATAATGATGCATAGTGTGCAATTTATGCCTCACATGGGAGCTTACAATGATATATGCCATGTAAACTTTCAATAAACACATACCCGTGTTCCTTGGTGTATAATTAGCCATTCTCCGAGATGTGCTTATCAAATCAGTACATGTACTCTCAAAGAACATCCATACAATCCAAGAAATACGGGAATATCGAGTTTGGATGGCATATATTGCTCGGTTTAATGAATTCATAGTTAAAACATGCATAACATGCTAATGAATGAGTATTTGAAACAATCTATGCCATATACACTTCAACAAAGCTTAATCTATATTCCTTGGAGTATATAATCTATCAATAAATCAATTTATCAACATAGAACATCCACATATCCAAGGAATATCTCATATGATTCGAGTAATACATGTTTATCCGGTGTAAATGGCATATCTTGCTTCACTTCGTGAAATCATAGTACAAGCATGCATGAATCATGATATTCAACTGATACGTCTTTTATATTTAACATACATGCATTAAATCATTCATTTATTCTTGAATATAATCATAATATCAAGTTTAGAAAACATTTAAACCCTTACCTTAAGTTTGTAAACCAAGAGAAGGAAGAAGGATGTAAACCGAAATTTCGTTCGGTGAAATACTCGAGCTCTCGCGACACCACGTCCTTAGGCTAGCAAAACCCATAAATCAATGATTTATAAACTCTAACTCGTATAGCCAAAGCTCATACTTGAGCTTTTATAGAAGAAAATCAAGGTAGAAAATGATGAATAGTACCTTAAAGGTGGTTTGGATGATCTCAAGCTTGAATCCTCGATTCGGACGGATAGATGCGTATAAATCTTCCTTTTTCTTTCTCTAGAACCCTCTAGAACTCCCTAAAGGAGTGTGAAAATGTTTGACATGAAGTTTGGATGAAAAATGACCAAAAATGGCTTAAAAACGTGCTTAAGTCAGTGAAAATAGTTAATTGGCGGACCGGTATGCCAAATACAGAAATACCGGTCCGCAGAGCACAAATTTCCCAAATATTTGGTGCCGGACCGATTTGCCAAAAATGCCAAACCAGTCCGCGCTTTAATTTTTGGGCCCTAGAGCACTGTTTTTGTTTTGGCCATAACTTTCCGCTCGGAACTCCGATTGAGGTGTTCCTTATGTCTACGGAAAGGTGTTTCAAAGATCTACAACTTTCTAAGAGAAAGTTTGGCCAAATTCTGGATATATTTTTCCCATAAATTCACCGAAGATAGCGCTCTACCGAAGCGCTACGAATGACCAGAATTTTGCCATAGGTCTACTTTGTGCCCTGTTTTGACCTATGAGAAGTGTGAATTGGACTTCGGCCAAAACACAAAAGTTGTAGAATGGTATAAATATTAAACACCTATGTAAACGAAATCTCATTCGGATAAATAGTGAAGAAATTATGATAGCTCAAAGATAGCTAGAAATAACAAATTGCAAAAGACCAAAACTTCTTATTTACCAACCAAAATCAATTCGAACCACCCAAATCACCTAACGATCACTCACATGAGTATAAATAAGCTAATATAATTTAATTTAAAACAAATTAAAGTACGGAGTATTACAAGCTTTATATAAGATCAAAGGCATGATGTTGTGTATTCAAGTTTCGGCATTAGCGTAATATTAAAATTATAATAAATTAGATTTACCACTTTTTTTTAAACGTCACAAAAAGTTATGACGTCATTTATATAACATTTTCCAATATTTAGAAAACGTTGAGATATCCACTATTCCTTGTAGCGTTTAAGGTTAAAATTTTGCTCCAAAAAGTTATATGTATCACGTGCTTTCATGGCAGTACTTTGTTTTGACAAAAATAATATCTATTCAGGGAACTAACCCATCATTTGTTTTATATTATTACTACTTTGGATCGGCTTTTTATTTTTATTTTTTGCATATTTTCGGTATAGGAAAATAGAGAATGACTTACAAAACCTTTGAATTTAGACTAGGTTTCTCAATTATTCTAATTACAAGTCTTTATTTCTACTTGGACTCTATCATTTTTCGTATCATGACTTAATATTCAATCAAAAGTAAAAACGAGACATATTATTTAATATAATTAATAGAAACTTTACATGAAGTGTAATCACTTCAACTATGGCCCTGTTAGCACTTTGTCGTAACCAATTTGTTTCAATTGACCTATTTTAACTAGAGCTAGATTTGATTCGATAACTAAACCGAATTCATAATGTCGCTATCGAACTGATATTTCGATATATCAAAAAACACTACTGATGCCGAACTGAAATTAAATCGGTTATTGATTTTATGGTTACTGAAGTTTTGGTTTTATTAAGTAATTTTTTAGTAATTCCGAAATTTTCATAAAAAATATTAAGCTTCCAACAAAATATATAAAGCAATAGAGAGAAAAAGGTGCAAACCAAAATAACTACATAAACTAAGCAAAAAAAGGGGATAAAGAACTAATAATTACTTACAAAATCAATAACAAATTTTTTCAATCACAAAATACTCTAATCAAAAATAGAGGTGGGAGTATATGAGTATAATTATGTTTCTTGGAGACAAATGTAGGCAATCTATCGTATAGACAATTAACAAACCCTAATCTTCCTTTTACTCCATAAGAAAGAGATATGAAAGATCAAATCACTTGGCCCACTAGGTTGTCTTCTCTCTTCTCTTGTTCTTTTTCGAAATATAAAAGGTTGGTGGGTGATCCAAAACCCTAGAAATTTAGAGAGCTAAAGTGGGAGTGAAGTAAAGAGAGAGACCTTTTAATTTAATGAGAGTGAATGTAAAACTCAGATTTATGCCTCTCACACCTTTCTATGTTTTACGGGCTCTTATAATATATAAGAGAAACTAAGAGATTAAACATATCTTTGAAAAAGTTTCGGTTCAGTAAAACTGAACTTTACAAAGATACTAATTTTAACCGATTAAATTTTATTTTTTTAGAATAAAATGTCAGCCTTAATTTTATTCTTTTGGTTTGAAATAAAACCGAAAAAAGACTATAGCCGCAGAAAAACAGCAAGAGTCCAAAACAAAACACACTCTTCAACCATTACTGAATATATCAAAATCTCCACACAAGATAGTTGCAAGGGCCAAAGAGATATGAGACTTCCATATTGCAAAGAGAGCCACCGATTTTTGCTTATTTATTAACTAGTGAGTATCGCGATTCCTTTGACGACAAATGAAGCGTAAAGTCACCCCAGCTAAGGACTTCTCTTTACACTTAATATCTGAAACAAATGAAACACCCACCCATCGTAGGGAGATATTAAGGTCCACAGTCTCTGAGAACAGCTTTTGGCAATCCGTCTTAATGATGTAATTGCTAGCAATGTTCTTAAAAACTCATTCAACGTACTGACGTAGAGAAAATACTTCCGCGCTTAGGAACCTAAGTGTAGTTGTCAAGTTATAATACTTGATAAGTCGAAGTGTAAAACCATAAGGATAGTCGGAAAGACGATATAGCAATTATAAGTCCAAGGCTTTGTTTAGAGAAATGGATTGATTGATTTTAGTTGTTAATTTTACAGTCTTTTATTAAAAATTAAAGTGATATATCAAATGATGAAAAAGGGCTAAGGCATTATAGAATTCATTTGCTTTGAAATGTTATGTATAATTAATCACATTCAAAGTTCTCAATCTAATCTTAAGTGTTGAGTATCATATACTTTTCTAAGCAAGAGGGTATAAAGTATGTGCAACTCATTCCCATGTAAATGCCATATAAAGAAAGGAAGTAAGAAAAACTCAACACAAGTGTATATCTCCCTCTTATTTTAATGTAACAAAGGGTGTGAAGCAAGTGCAACCCATTCCTATATAATATTCAACCAAGATATAAACTTGAGATACACCAAAAGAATAGGCATAAATTTAAACTAGGCACTTGAGAATTCGTTGTTAGTTTTTCCTAGGCAATTGACTTGATTATAAAAATGGCTAACTAGAAAGAGTTTAGCTCAATAAATACGATTTGAATCCTTAAAATGATTAGTGACGTTGTTTATAGTATAAACTTAAAAGATCCTCCTTAACAATACTTTAATTAAAAAAATGTTGAGTCTCAAAATTAAAGTGTATCTTTTCATTAAAGAATTCAAGGATTGGAATCTCAAATTTATGGTGTTTCCTTGAATATTCAAAGCTAGACTAATCATGCTTGTCAATGAAAAAATATCTCATTCATAAAAGGAATGGACATAAGCTAATAAGAAATACGCAAGTGTATCATCTCTTCATTAATGCTTGAGATCTATGTACACAAGGTATACAAAGTCAAATCATCTTATGAAAATATATTACTAGTTTATGAATGGTTGATTAAATGGAGAAGATAAAGAATTCAACAAGTATTTAATAATACTATCAATGGAATAAAAATTGAACTTATATAATTAATGCATTACAAACTTCATTTTTAGCCTTAGCAAAGCAGTTTACTCTAAGTGTATAGACAAGTATTATAAAAGTGTATTCCATTTATCTTTAATGAAAGCTACAAGCTCTCAATAAATTGAGAGATAAAAAGTGATAAAAGATATCCAATAAAATACAACAATGAAGACTATATATAGATGTTGTTTTGTTATCTCCTTCCTCTTTCTCTACTTAAAGTCAATAGTGCTTCACTCTTTAGTATTGGCAAAACAACCACTAATTAAAATAATATATTTTATGAGCTTAACCAATTTCGTAGCTAAAGTTGTCTCCTCAGGCAAGCTCTTGGTTTGTTGAGAAATAAGATGGAAGTGACATAAAGCATCAAGTATGACTTCTAGATCAATCTTAACATAAGCTAAATTGATCCAAATGTTGGGAATAATTTCATGATTGATCTAGCAAAAAGCTAGATTTATCTCACATAATTTTTGTCAACTCTTGATTGATCTTGGAATGAGCTAGATTAATCTAGCTCTTTGACTTTCCGTTGATTTTTTATTTTAGAGACCAAAATTATAAGATCGTTATTTTTTTATCCGATTTATCTCTTGAAATCTAAAGGCGCCAAAAATAAATACAAAAAGTGCCTTTCCAAGCAATGTAAAATACAAAAGTGTTACAAGACTAATCACGAAATAAGTTGACAAAACAAGTAATTTTATAGAGATGAACAAGTCAAACAAATCTGAAAAAAAGTGTATGAATGATGTTTATCATGTATTGCCAACAAAATCGCTTTACCTTTCGTAAATCTAGGAGAAGGGAATAGAAAAGAGATCGCATTGCCATCCAAAAAACTATCGCAAGAGTTTCTAGCAATGAACGTTATTGACTTAACGCTAAATTAGGGTAAACACCCTATTTTGAGACCCTTGCAAGAATTAAGTTTCCCAAAAAGCGAGCACGTACATGAGCATAAGCATTCATACATGCATACATAATCTACACATTTGATGTAAGTCGAAGAAGGAGGCAAAAATGATTCATAGACAAGATGTTACAAGGAAAACCTGAAGCTTTTGTAAAACGAAAACCATCAATCTTGTGAAATTTTTGAACGGTAAAAGGTTATTAGAAATTGTTATCAGGGGTAACATACTCAAAAACCAAAAACCAGCTCGATCCGACGGTAGAATCTCCAAACACTGATTAAACTGGAAATTCACTTTATTTAATCAAATAGAAACCTTCTCGAACTCCAATTGAGCTCAAATTTGGCCAGTATGTGTGTTTTATCATGCAGAATAACATAGTAAAAAAATAGATCAATATAATACTTCATTTGGCTGAAAACGAAAAAACTGTGATGTACACACTAGAGTAAATAGTATTTTCTACAAGATACTGATAAAGGATACATAAGACTGCAAAATATTTTTAGGCGGCAGCATGATCTGGACCAAGCCTCTTGACTCAGTGGTATAAGGTTGTCACTAGGACAACCTTGGGGTCAATTTTTGTGCTCCTAATATCAATTCCCACTATAAATACCCTAATTCTTCACCCTCGCGAGAACCATAAAAGTTCTTGGAATGCACACTTTGAGTCCGGAACTCACCCACGCACTAAAGATTGCTTTAGGGGAGTTTGTAGAATAACAAACAAGCTTACTGGATGGGCGTGTCACACGACAAACCTTGTTTGTCACACAATAAACTTCTTTAGACACTAATCCACCACTTTCTGACACATATGTCTGTTAGAACCCATCACTTTAGCCATTTGTCGCACAATAAATAGGAATTTATCACACAATAAACTATCCACTGTTGTGGTTGTCGTACGACAAACCCCCTCTAACACTATATATAAACCTACACCCCCATGAGTTTTAAGGACATGATTTTTGCCTTAAAAATTCTATTATGAATATTAATTTTCTAACTTTCAAACGTTTTCAAACAATACTTCTTTTCAAAACTCTGATAAAATCATTTGTAAAAGCAGAAAAAGTAAAGCCAGTATCATCCGACAATAAGCAGAGGAAGTAAAACCAAGCTTGCAAAACCCGGATTGATAGATTCTTACCTAGGAGTTCAACTCAGATATATTTTGTCTTTCATATATATTGTAATGTATTTGATACACTCTCCTCAAGAGTTCAATTCCATACCAAAACAATTCCAATAAGATCCGATATTTTTTTAGTTAACTAAACTAGATAATTAATATTTACTATTTGAGGAAACAATACCGAATCAATCTCATAATTTCAAACAGATAAGATAAACTTGTCACTAGTAATCAGACATTGACAAAATCAAACATCGGAACACGGAATACAAGGTTTTTATCTATTTTTTTGTTTTCTTTAAAATCAAGTTTTCATAACATATTCCTAGAAAGTAGTATAATAACAGTAAAAGTATTCAAGTTTTCTAACATATAATAAATATATATAAATACCTGTAGAGACCAAAATGGCAGAACGAGTGCTTAACATTTTCTCAATCCGTAATATAGTTCCCGAACCCTACAAAATCCTGATTTTGTAGACAAACGTGTAAGAAAAATGTTTATCTGTAGCATTTTTCTTTACGCAACTCTTTTGTCCATTTCTTCGTAAAACGTAATGGCGACTTAGACTGAACCTTCCTACATTTACAATAAGATAGACGGACACATAATATGAATTATCATCGTATATAAGTGAATGAATCAACGAAATTTCTTCCGATGTTTAAAACTGTCAAATTTAAGGTTGGGACTCGGGGGTTGCATTTGCAGATTCTCACACTCGATGTTGTAAAATTAATGCTAGCCTTGTAGAAGCCATGCATTGCGAGTAGGGATTAGTCAAGGTGCGCCAAAGCTAACCCAGACACCCATTGGGGTAATTCACGAAAAAAAAACAAATTAACAGCATGATATGATTATGGGTTAAATCCATTGCCGGTCTACTGCATACTTGTGCTGAATACTAGTATAGGCTATTAATAGATAATTACTTAGGGCAGCCCTAATAACACACACGATTTTACTCGGTAACATTCTATTTTATTTATTTGGTACAATAATACAGACTATCTGCGCATTACCTCGATGTGATAGGGCCGAGTTATAGTTGGGGAAAAAATACACTGGCTCGGTGTAATGGCGCTGAGTAAATGTGCACATATTCAGTGTTATTGCGCCAAGTAAATGTGAACATACTTGGTGCTATTGCACTGAGCCAATGTTTAAGTGCTAGAAAGTGTTTATATAATTAACACTGCCTTTACTTTAAAGCACTCCATATATTTAAAATATATTCTAAGAGTGACTCACTTTTTTGGTATATTTATTTAATTATTTAAGTGCTTTTATGAAATATTCTATTTTTTTGTTCCTTGAAAGGGTAATTTTGTAGGTTGTCGGTTATTTTGTTAAAAAATGCTAATAAATTGACTTGAACAGATATGCAATGACACCAAGTAAATGTGCATATATTCAGTGTTATTGCACTAAGTAAATGTGTACACACCTGGTGCTATTGCACTAAGCCAATATTGAAGTATTGGAGAGTGCTTTGGTAGGTATAATTAACGCCGACCTTACTTTAAAGTCAATCCATATATTTATAATATATTTTAAGCATGACTAGCTTTTTTGGTGTATTTATTTAATTATTTAAGTGCCTTTTATGTAATATTCTATATTTTTGTTCCTTGAAAGGGTAATTTTTTAAGTTGCCAGTTATTTTGTTAAAAAAAATGTTAATAATAGGACTTGAACGCGTTATTTCATTAAGAATGATTTGAATGCGTGCATGATTTCAACTATATATAAAGATACCATGTTATTGACACTTGAGCAAATACGAGTACATGTTATAAATTTATAAAATTAATATGTATAATATTGTAAAGCATAGAGTGTGGCACAAATTCAAATACCTAGTTAAACGAGTTGCACAAGTTTGATATGAGTAAAGTAGAACTAATAAACGCTGACATTTCTAAAAATGGACTATGCTCTGCTTTTTTTTCAACTTGTAGAATGAACCGTAAGCATCTTATTTCTAACACTTGAGAACAGTACCACACCAAAATACCTAATTTGTAAGTCTTTTAGGCACTCGCAATGCCAAGAGGTTTGGTATTGGGTTTTAATTTCAAATACCAATTGGCAAATTGTGAAATTGGTATTAACATTTTGTTTTGGCTTTGGTGTAATCGAAATAACATCCCAATTTCAAACTGTTTCATTTGGTTGAACTAGGCCAGCTTGCAGGTACTAGATCAAGCCCCTCCCCGGTATGTTCAACAACATGCCGTTCTACACTAAAATTAAGGGATTCAAAAGCATTAGATTATCTCCAATAGACTTCTATAATTTTGTTTTGTGTAAAATTTACACAATTTGTAAAATATTTCATCTCCAGCAGTCTTTTAAATTTGCATTTTGTGTAAAACATGTGTAAAATACACATTCAATTTGCACCGCCACATCAGCATTCTCTATCCTCCGATTTTTTATAAAATTTTAAAATGTTCATAATTTTTAATATGAAATATATATATTAATAAAAAATACATATTTGAAATATACTCATCAAGATGTACAAAACAAGATCCATTGTTATGATGATATGTATAGAAAAATTCAAGAAAAAATAATATGAAATTGAGTAAATTGACATTTAACATGTGTTGGTATCTTATTGGTTATTTCAAATTTTACACAAGAGTTTGCAAAATTACCACCAGAGTATAATTTTTTTATGCTTGAAGTTTTGTGTAAAAATAGATTTACACATCATACTTACACCTTAATATTTACATAACTATTGGAGATGCTCTTACTTATAGTCTGGCCTTTCAAAACTGCATTTCATGAGGCTACATGTAGAATTTATACGCGCACAAGACTCTGTAAAATTATTAGCATTGTATTTGTAGGACTCATTTTGAAGTTTTTGTTAAAGATTCTAATTACGATTGGTTGCCCTTGTTTCCTCGTATTAATTATTTACTGGAATTCTCTGAGAGTAAAATTGGTAAATTATACCTCAAGCACAACAAAAATACAATGGGAAAAGGTATAATACAAGAGGAGTTTATTAAAGTGTTGTTAAATTGAATCTTTGTTGATTTGATCGCAATTTAGAAAAATCAACGCATTTTTCAACTGTCATGGTGCACTGCTTCACGATAACTAAAATTTAGTCATGATATATATATATATATATACTAAGATCCACGATATCTACATTTAGAAATTTTCACTACAAAAATTGTAAAAAGGATTCATTGAATTTAAACCTGTGTTTCGAAATGCTATACACACCATGTAATCTAACGTAAACAAAGTTACCATTAATGACGATCATTTCCAACGCTACGTGCCGGAAAAAAAAGTCTTAATATTAGGTGCTAAAAAAAATATTTATCTGTAACATTTGTATAACTTCATTTCAATATAATTTATTTGTCTCGTTATACATGAATATCTCCACCCACTGAAAAAAAAATTGAAATTACAACATAAAAGTGATTAGCAAAAAAACTAAAATTATCTTCACTTAGATTCTATTTGACTCCTTTTCTAAGAGCAATAGGGAGATCAAGTGGATCAGACTAAGTTGACTCGATATTGGCTTGAGAACTACCTTCAGGTATCTCAAAAGAGTCATTGTGAGTATCATGATCCATCTCCAGGTTGGATTCTTGGGGTTGCAGAGGAATGGTTTCTTCCCTTCCTTGTTCTGGATTTTTCCTAGAATAAACAAGACCTTTATACCGTTTTGCACACATCTCTGGTCCATCGGTAGTCAGATTTTGGGATGACACTAACCCTGGTTGTTTTCCATTACCAACACAAGTATCTTCAATATTTAATTCATTTGTTTTCCCAGATTGTGTGTTAAAATTAGGTACTTGTTCATACAAAACATCAACGACTGAATTATCAAAACCGTAACCACCATCTTCACTCGTGCTCTCCCCCTGAAGATGGGAGTTGTAATAGGATCGCCCCTCGAAGAAAGTAACATCCATAGAAATGTATAATTTCTTGGAAATCGGATCAAAACATTTATACCCTTTCTGATTTGTAGGATAGCCTACAAAAATACATTTGTGTGCCTTTGGATCAAGTTTAGAATTTTTTGGGTCATGATTATGAACAAAGGCAACACTTCCAAATATTTTTAAGGGAATATCCCCTAATAACTGAGTGTTGGGAAATAGATCAGAAAGCAATTTTATAGGGGTTTTAAATTTCAAAGTTCGTGTTGGAAGCCGATTAATAAGGTAAGTAGCAGTCAAAATAGCATCGCCCCAAAGGTATTTTGGAACTTTAGTTTGAAAAATTAGAGCACGAGCAACTTCAAGTAGATGTCTATTTTTCCTTTCGGCAACTCCATTCTGTTGAGGAGTATAATTACAGGAACTTTGATGAATTATCCCTTTTTTTACAAAAAAATCCCCTAACATCTTATTAAAAAATTCCTTCCCATTATCACTCTGAAAAATTTGAATTTTGGTTTGAAACTGTGTGTGTATCATGGTGTAAAAGTTTTGAAACACACTCCCAACTTCTGATTTTTCTTTTAAAAGAAAGACCCAACATACTCTAGTGTGATCATCAATGAAAGTTACAAACCAACGTTTATCAGACCAAGTGGGCACTCTAGAGGGACCCCAAACATCACTGTGAATCAAGGTGAAAGGTTGTGATTTCTTATATGGTTGAGACGGAAAGACCGTGCGTTGATGTTTTGCTAATTCACAAGATTCACACCGAAATTTAAGCAAATTTTTATTCATTAATAACTTGGGAAACAAATGCTTTAAATACTGAAAGTTTGGATGTCCTAACCTATAATGCCATAACAAAATCTGACTATCACTAGAAACAGAAATAGAATTAAAATAAGTCTGCTGGTCTTGCCTTCCAGAAGTAGACCCATTATTGAAGAAGTAGAGACCCCCATCCTGTTTAGCAACCCCAATCGTCTTCCCTGAATTTGAATCCTGAAATTCACAATGAGAAGACCAAAAGTTAACTTGAATACAATTAATTCACTAATTCTACATTACAATTGAGATCAAGAGCTAATTTGCTGACAGATATAAGAATATACGATAAATTAGGGACATGTAAGACATCTGTAAGAGTGAGAGACGGGGAGACGATTATGGTTCCTTTGCCGGCAACCGCAGTGAATGAACCATCAGCAATTTTAACCTTTTGATTCCCTGCACACGGAGTATATGACGAAAAAAATTCCGAGATACCGGTCATGTGGTTAGTGGCCCCTGAATCTAATATCCAGTTGCTATGGGATTTGATACAAGCAATTGTAGCGGTAAACTTATTACCTAACTGAGCTATGGAACAGGAGGAGTCAGAGTTTCCTAAAGAATGGGCTTGAACCATTTTACACAGATGCTCAAATTGTTCCTTTGTAAATGGAAGTGGTTCTGAGGAAGAAGGTTGCACTGAATCTGCATTGCTTGCTTGGAATGCTCGAGTTCCTCCCCTCGTTTTGTTATCACGCTTCTTCTAATTTGCCGGTTTACCATGAAGCTTCCAGCAACTATCCCTAGTATGACCCGACCACTTGCAATGATCACACCACAATTTCTGTTTTCCTCCCCTCTTATCACTGTCTACGGCTTTATCAAGGGCTACCAGTGTCGAGCCCTCACCATCTGTACGGGACTCCCGTTCGTCTTTCAACATCACAGATCGTCGAGCCTCTTCTCTTCGTACCTCTGAAAATACCTCTCGGATAGTGGGCAACGGTATTCTGCCTAAAATACGACCCCGAACCTCGTCTAGGTCCTTATTTAGTCCAGCCAAGAAGACAAACACCCGACCTCGCTCAACCTTCTTCTTGTAACGAGCACTATCATTCGGGTTTTCCCACTCTTCAGTTTCAAACAAGTCCAACTCTTGCCATATGGCCATCATGTCATGGTAGTAGGCTGTAACCCCACGATCTCCTTGTTGCATCTTCCACAACTGGTTGTTAAGTTCGAACATTTGAGAATAGTTGTCTAGATCCGAGTACGTTTCCTTAACCGCGTGCCAGATATCTCGAGCGGTCGGCAAGAACATATAAGGTTTACTGAGTCCAGCTTCCATGGAATTGATCAACCACGAGGTAACCATCGAATTCTCCTCGCGCCATGACTTAAAGCCCGGGTCGTTAGATGGGGGTGGTACTACCTCACCATTCACATAACCTAATTTTCTTTTGCCGTCAATAAACAGTCTCATTGATTGTGCCCATTCGAGGTAATTCCTTCTATTCAATTTGTGACTAATATTGGCCACGGGATTTTCACTCATCTAATAAATAGTAGCAAATTGCGACATAGTTTCTGTGGACGTAGAAGACGAGCTTATGGTGGAACCACTAGAAGATTCTGTGAGACCCGGACTACTAGCACCCACCATAGCAAGTTTATAGTTCATATGAAAGAGAATCAAACTAAACCAACTCAGAACTGAATAAATCAAAGCTGGAACAATAAAACAGCAGGCAATCACACTAACCCGTTACACTAAATCTGGAAATACCAAACCAGGCCAAATCCGGACTGAGTTAACCAAAACTGGTTGAGAAGAAGGTGCGGAACAAAGAGACGATCTGCCCTGGAAATTTTGGCAGCAATCGGAGCATCCACGCGCCTCCACGCGCGGTGGAGACTGACGGCGCGTGAGATCCACGCGCAGAGGGGCGGTGGCGCGTGCGATCCACGCGCAGAGGGGCGGTGGCGCGTGCGACGTCCGTTTCTGGTGGTTCTTCCGGGGTTCTACTCGTCTGGGAATTCCGAGCAAGACTGTGAGGTTGGATCCGAGAAAGGTGAATTATTACGCACGCGTAAGCAAAGAACGACGGCGGCGGGTAGGTTTTGCGTGCATAGTGACAACGGCTAGGGTTTTTCTGGCAAGTGTTTTGGCCACACCTAGGTTCCTAACCTGCTCTGATACCATGAAAATTTAGAGTAGAAGAATTATTTTATTCCATATCATAACGAATGAATACTAGGCACATTATATAGAGAGTAACATCCTAACTTACCTAAAATACCAAACAAGGTGGGACTCTACCCACAAATAAAATAACATAAATAAATAACTAAACTAAATAATATTGAATTATCAATACTATGCATCAGTTAACATATAATTCAACCCAATAATGGGGAGTTAGTAAGTAGTGGAGTGAAACAAATTAATTTTCTGGGTGTGACTTTACTGATACATCAAGCTCCTAAAAGAAAATAAAAGTAAAAAATAATGTGTCAAGCCACATCAGCAATAGTGTCCAATGAGGTGTTAGTGCCAGGCCAGCAATGTTAACGGTATTAATTTGAAATCCTAATAGATAAATTAAATAAACAGAAAGTTTAATTTCAAATCATCAAAAGTTTTGTATATTGTCCAAGTTGCAAAATTAGTGCATGTACATTATACTTTTTTAATAGTTAACCTTTTTTTCTTTGAAGTGTAATATATAATATAATATTATAAATTAATAATAAAAAATATGTTTGATTCTCAAAGAAAAATATGGTGGTTTACTTAATATAATATGTTTAATTAGTATTTTATTATTATAGTAAAATATAATATAAATGACCCGCAAACCACTCCCTTCCCCTTGAAAAATTGAGTAAAAAAATTCTCTTATCTGCCTTTTCTTACATATATCTTCTTCTTCTTATAATAATAAAGTTTTCTAAATTACGGTTTTCTATTTAGCAGGGTACAGAAAATGTTAAACTTCTCAGCCTTCTAAGTTCTGGATTGGGGGAGCGAGAACGCGTTGGAGGAGAAAAGTTTCGTAAGCTACCAAATCTAAGGTATCTTGATATGGTCAACATAGACTTGGATGGAGATTTTAAGAATCTTTTTCAAAATTTAAGATGGCTCGAGTGGTGTTTCTCCCCTGGAAATTGTGCCCCCACTAATTTTCATTTGAAGAATCTTGTTATTCTCGATCTTTCTGGTAGCAGAATCAGAGATAAATGGGGGGGGGGGGGTTGGAGTCAAATAAAGGTCTTCCTTCTATCACTCTTTATCTCTTTGCTTCAATTCTGTTTCAATATAATAAGTCTCTTGTTAATTTGTTATGTTCATGTATATATATCCTCTTTTGGAATTTGACTTTTTATTTTCTTTATTTCTTTCTTTACTTTTACAGATGTCAAATAAGTTGAAAGTCCTAATCCTCTCGAATTGCTGTTACTTCACAAGAATTCCTCACTTATCTGCGTTTCCAACTTTAGAGAGGTTGGATGTATGTGGTTGTGGGTTGCTCTATAGGCTTGATGGGCTTGAAGAATTAAAATCATTGAAGTATCTGAATGCATCAGGTTGCTGGTCCCTAGAAAGTCTGCCAGATCTGTCAAAACTAACAAGTTTACAGTCATTAGGTGTTGCACTTTGCCTGAAACTGATTGAGATTCAAGGTCTAGACAAATTGGCATCCTTAATACATTTGTATATAAGCTTTTGCAACTCCTTGCAAAGCTTGCCAGATCTTTCAAACTTAGAAAAGTTAACTAGATTTACGTCCTCAGGGTGCAAGAAGCTAGTTGAGATTCAAGGACTAGACAGATTGGCATCCTTAGAAGATTTGGATATAAGTTGTTGCGAATCCTTACAAAGCTTGCCGGATCTTTCAAACTTAGAAAAGTTAACTATATTTGACTCCTCAAGGTGCAAGAAGCTAGTTGAGATTCAAGGACTAGACAGATTGGCATCCTTAGAAGATTTGGATATAAGCGGTTGCGAATCCTTATAAAGCTTGCCGGATCTTTCAAACTTAGAAAAGTTAACTAGATTTAAGTCCTCATGCTGTGAGAAGCTAGTTGAGATTCAAGGACTAGACAGATTGGCATCCTTAGAACGTTTGGATATAAGCGGTTGCAAATCCTTACAAAGCTTGCCAGATCTTTCAAACTTAGAAAAGTTAACTGGATTTGAGTCCTCAGGGTGCAAGAAGCTAGTTGAGATTCAAGGACTAGACAGATTGGCATCCTTAGAAGATTTGGATATAAGCGGTTGCGAATCCTTACAAAGCTTGCCGGATCTTTCAAACTTAGAAAAGTTAACTAGATTTAAGTCCTCATGCTGTGAGAAGCTAGTTGAGATTCAAGGACTAGACAGATTGGCATCCTTAGAACGTTTGGATATAAGCGGTTGCAAATCCTTACAAAGCTTGCCAGATCTTTCAAACTTAGAAAAGTTAACTGGATTTGAGTCCTCAGGGTGCAAGAAGCTAGTTGAGATTCAAGGACTAGACAGATTGGCATCCTTAGAAGATTTGGATATAAGTGGTTGCGAATCCTTACAAAGCTTGCCGGATCTTTCAAACTTAGAAAAGTTAACTAAATTTGACTCCTCAGGGTACAAGAAGCTAGTTGAGATTCAAGGACTAGACAGATTGGCATCCTTAGAAGATTTGGATATAAGCGGTTGCGAATCCTTACAAAGCTTGCCGGATCTTTCAAACTTAGAAAAGTTAACTATATTTGACTCCTCAGGGTGCAAGAAGCTAGTTGAGATTCAAGGCCTAGACAGATTGGCATCCTTAGAACATTTGTATATAAGCGGTTGCGAATCCTTACAAAGCTTGCCGGATCTTTCAAACTTAGAAAAGTTAACTAGATTTGAGTCCTCAGGGTGCAAGAAGCTATTCAAAGACTAGATAGATTGGCATCCTTAGAACATTTGAATATAAGCGGTTGCGAATCCTTACAAAGCTTGCTGTATCTTTCAAACTTAGAAAAGTTAAGAAATTTGTTGATTTCGTCATGCGACAAGCTAACTGAGATTCAAGGTCTACACGAATTGAATCCTTAGTGATTTTGGACATGTATAAATGCATGTCTATTGTGAATTCGCCTGATTTTTCAAACCTTTCAAATTTGAAAGAGTTAGATGTTTCTTACTGTGTGAAACTAACTGAGCTCCGGGGACTTGGGGAATTGCAATTCTTAAGGAGGTTGTGCATTATTGGATGCGAGTCACTTGCAAATCTACCATATTTGCCAAGCACAATGATACTAAAGGATTTTGAAGACAAAGGTAGATTTCAACTATACGTTGAATTTTAATTGTTTCTATTTACAAGAGAGATCTTCCATGATTGATTTCTAATTTATCTTACCTTTTTCATATTCCCAGCAGAATCATCATATATATTACCTATTGAGTGATGAGCTAGGAAGAAGGGTAAGCCTCTCTAATATCTTGTTTCTTTGATTTCTTTTGTTCAAATACTTTCACGTGGCCATTAAACTAAAATCTCAGAACACTATTAGTCATTTAATCACATAAGCTCTCTACCCAGTTCTAGATATCATATGTCAAATGAAAAACAAAGACGTCCGAGTGAATGGCTTTACATATGTTGCATGCTTCCAAATATATATGTTACTGTCACTTTAATTTCCATAACACTTCTACTGTCTCATACATCAGCTTCATCCTATTTTGATGACTAATTTTTCCTTCAAAATAATAATTGATTTTGAAGACACTGTTCAGACCATGACTAAAACTATTGGAGGAAACTTTATTAGAAGGGACATTGAGAAAGCCTCTACATTTCAACTGACCTTTTTTGTTGGTAGTACTAAAGAGAATCAGGTTTTGGTTTACATCAAGAAACCTTCTCTCTTTTATTCATTTAATTCTTCCCATTGTAAAAATATTTATTTCCCTTTTTACGTGATAGGTTCCTCGGGAAAATGCGGTTTGAGCACTTCATTCACATGGGTCAATTACAAAATTCTAAAGAATCTCAAAGCTAAACAACTACCACCAGCGGGGTCATAAAGTGTTGCTGTTGTTGTCTAGAATTATTAATGCCTTTTCATTTTATTTATTGATTTCCTCACCCTTTTTACAAAATTCTAAAGAATCTCAAAGCTAAAACAGAGGTGCATTGTTTGAATTGCATTAGCAGCTAGAACCTAAAAGAGATGATTTAGTTGTGGTGATTTTTCCTCCAACAGAAAGCAACTTCGATTTCTTGCTTTCTGAAAATAATTTATCGTGGAACAAAAAGAGTTTCTGTTGGAAATCATAATTATCTTTTATAATGTTGGGTAATAAGTTATAATAGGCTACTTTTATACATCCTGTAATTTTACGGGATCTTTTAGGACCCGTTTGATATCAACAAGAAAAAGAAAAAGAAAAAGAAAAATAAAAACAGTTTATTTTTGTGAGAAGTTGGAAAATAAGTTGAGACATATGGAGAAATATCTTCTTACTTTGTGACTTTGTCAGTGGAGTAATTTTCTTTGGTTGTTGAGGAAGAAAAAAATTTCACAAAAAATTATGAAAGATGGAGGACATCTACTCATCAAATAAGCATTAAATGAAGAGTATCTTATCACATACCTCAACTTATTTTTCAACTTCTTACCAAATTAAGTGTTTTTTTTTTTCCTTTTTTATGTTGTTATCAAACGAGCTATTAGATTTAGACCTAAATTTGGGGTTTGATTGTTTCCTTTTTTGTCTTTTTATTCAAATTAGGTTATTCATTGTAACCCCAGTTTTTCTTTATAAATATATGCCTCTGTCTCTCATAGAGAGCAAGCCGAACCAATTACATTTTTCAACTGTTTCAAACGATAAAATCAATTATAGAATAAAAAATGAAATTTGATATGTATGTGGGGCAACCTCTTGGTGGCTGTGTTTGATACAAGTGTTTTTTGGTACCTTCAAATTTTTGCCAATTCAACTTTTCTAAAAAATTTTGATTCAGGGTGGTGCTGGAAAAGGGATTGTAATAGGATTTGGCGGTATGTAATGAGAGGGAGGAGGTTGCTGCTCAGTCAATAACGAAATATCAGGTAGGTGGATGCTTTTGGTTTATAGTTTTTCCTTTTCTGCCCCTTATATTTTCCTTTTCTCCTTGTTTGACAATGATTTTCATTCTTGTTTGAAAATGCAAGTTAGGCATTATAACTTCAACTGCTATTTAGTTTTTGAAGATTTAGACAAGTTGATGATTTATTTGAATGGATTTATGGTTTTTATTATCACTGCATGATTGTAAAAACTTGTCCCAACTAGAACTAAGGGATTGGTATAAGATTCATTGTGCCAGCGTATTTTGTTGATCAAACATTCATATTCATAAGGTCTTGCATTTTTCATTAAGAATTATAGATTGGTTTGGGCAATGTTTGTGGATAGAGTTTGCAGGTTTTGATTGTTTAAGAGTCTGGGGTTCCGCTTGATAACAAGATGGAAAATGATAGAAAAACATTTGATTTTTCAAACTTAAAAAGTTAAGAAAATTGGTGATTTCGTCATGTGACAAGCTAATTGAGATTCAAGGTCCACACGGATTGGAATCCATAAAGCATTTGGACATGCATAAATGCAAGTGGAATTTTCCTGATTTTTCAAACCTTACAAATTTGAAAGAGTTAAGGGCCTGTTTGGTATCACATTATTTTTATTTTTTTCACCAAATTTTAAAAACTCAACTCAAAATCAACTCTATTTTTATACTTCCCAAAATTTATTTCACTTTACTTTCTCTCTCTAAAAAAACTTTTAAAACACCATAACTTTAAATTCAAAAATCAAAATTAAATAAAAAATATATATTTAAAACATAGTCGTCGAGATCTATAAAATAAGATCCATTGTGACAATTTTTTGAAATTTTTTTATGAAACTTTTTAGTTGGTTGAAAAAAACTCAAACAAAAACCAAATTTACTTTTCAACATACTTCCAAATTCTACCAAACACCATATTTTAAAAACTCAACTTAAAAAATCAACTCAAAACATCCACCAAACATCACCTAAATGTTTCTTACTGTGTGAAAGTAACTGAAATCCGGGGACTTCAGGAGTCCTTCAAATTTCTGGGCACGGGCCATTGCGAAGCATTAGAAATATTACCAAATTTGTCAAACTTAGTAAAGTTAACTCGTTTCTACTCCTCATGTTGCAAAAAGCTAGTTGTGATTCAAGGACTAGACAAATTGGCATCCTTATAATATTTGTTAATAATAGGTTGTGAATCCTTAAAAAGATTGCCAGATGTTTCAAACTTAAAAAAGTTAAGCGAATTGGTGATTTTCTCATGGGACAAGGTAATTGAGATTTAAGGTTTACATGGATTGGAATCTGTAGAGGATTTGGACATGCATAAATGCAAGTCTATTGAGAACTTACCTGATTTTTCAAACCTTACGAATTTGAATAAGCTAAATGTTTATCACTGTGAGAAACTAACTTGCTCCGGGGACTTGAGGAATTAAAGTTCTTAAAGGTGTTGCGTGTTGTCGGCTGCAATTCACTTGAAAATCGACCAAATTTGCCTAACACAAGGGTACAAAGGGTTTGTTTCCATGGTACGTTTCAACTTTACGTTGAACTTAATACTTCCTCATTTTAAGAGAGATCTTCCATGATTGCTTTCTGACTGTCTTTCCTTTCTCTTATTTATTCTTGAATGGATTATAGATTGAATGAATTTCGCCTAGTTTCGAAATGTCAAAAGTAAGGTCGCCGTCATGAGGAGCATGCATGGGTCATAGGAACACAGCAAGTCTCTCAATTTTTCAATTTTTTTTTTTTTTTTGTTTCAGTACTTTCACAATGCTGTTAAGTATATCTCGCCATCATGAGGAGCACGCATGGGTCATAGGAACACAGCAAATCTCTCAATTTGTCTATTTTTTTTTATTTCTTTGTTTCAGTACTTTCACAATGCTGTTAAGTATATCAAAACTCAAGGCATTACTGCTCTTTTAAGCACATAAGCTATCTCCACTTTTAGATTTCATATATAGAGACAAAGGACCCAATTGAATGGCTGTGCATACATTCCCTTAAATGAATAGGTTCCACAGACACTCAAAATATCATTATTCGCAAGTATCGAACTTGAACAATTTTGGAGACTTATATGCACACCAGTGTCATTAGTTTGATTAGTCATAAAATGGGTCTCACTTTGGTCCAAGCTATGAAGCATAGACTCGACACGCGTTTCAACACAACACGCGACACGTAAGTTTTCCAAAATGTAGGACACGACTCGTGGGAGGGTGGAACGTTATTAATTGATTAATTATATATGCAATAAACATTGTAAATATTTAAGAATTCAATAAAATAAAACTAGATTGCAATTATAACCCAAATACTCAAAACATGATCACTAAATTGTTCCACAATTAAAGCATCAAAAAGCATACATTGACTAAATTGTTCCATAGAATGATAGAAAACAAAAGGGGAATATAAAAAGTGGCTTAGTTGCCTCATCCGCAGTTGATGTTGCAATGAAGAAACACTAGGAGTAGTAGCCATCTAAATCAATTATCAAGTATTAGAGACTATAATTAAATCCAAGTGTTGGAGGAGTATCGGAGAGTATCTAACAAGTGTCAGGCCCGACATGTGGCCTCCAAGAGAGTGTCTGTGCTTCATAGTCCAAGGGTTTCATATAGCCCGTTTTTGAGTTAATTGATATGAGAAACACCACTTTCTCATTCTAATTGGCATGCTTCTTAGAATTCTGCTTCATCGAATTCTTGAGGCTATGTGTTAACATTGTGTCTTTCAAGGTTTGGGCTGAAACTGATAAATTACGCTGTTTATCGTGTAAAGAAACTGATAATGCACCTATTAAAATTTGCATTATTCCACGATGTTATTCCGCATCACACAAATGCTTAGAGTTTTCTCGTATGCGAACAAATTGTTACGAATATGATAAATTGACCATTATACTCCTGTCTAATAAATTATTGAAAATCATTTTCAGCAAACAGATAGCGACAGATGTAAAACCAAAGCAACATCACTGCGTTGCTTCTCATTTCAGTTTATTTCTATTTGGAACATGTGCTTGAGATTTCATGATAATTGTTTGGAAATGGAGAACTATAAAACATTGTTGTTTGTTTTTGTTTATTCTCTGTTATTTTAGTTGTCAGTTCGATGATATGGTTTCACTAGTGATGTTTGGCATGCAGTTTCAACCATCCTTGCTGAAGATGCTAAAGAGTCTTGGTATTGATGTGAAAAAGGGCATAAAGAGTTGTATATGCTTTAGCCAAATGTATAATAGGATCATCCTTCTTGAACTTCTGGACATATATGAAGTAAGTATATTTCTAAATTCTAATAGTTAATTTTTCCTGATTGTATGGGTTTTTTGCGTACATCCCTGTTGTGCACTTCATTCACATGGAATCAGCAACAACTAGTTTTTATTACTGGACTGATGCCTTCTGCATCTAGCATTGGGTAGAGTTGGACTATTTTCTTAACCATTTATTAAGCTGAAATTAGTGTTTACTTAAAAAGCATGTAAGTTGAAGTGGGACCGTAAATTTGAGGTGGAGGAAGTATTATTTTGTTTTATCATTTTGATATGATTCAAGTGGAGTTAATATGCAATTATGTATTCATGTTCAGAATGGTAATTTGAGAGGAAGTGCCTCTCTTATTAGGCAATGGACAAGTAATTTTGCCGTAGAAGTACAACTACATGGATTCATTTTCATAATCCTTTTGCGAAACTAATTGACAGAGTCTGCATAGATTCATTCTCTCTCTCTCTCACACACTCTCTCTCTCTCTCTCTGTCACTTCTAGGCATATACTGAGGCAAACTAAGAAGAATTTGAACCAGATCATTAGATACAGGCCCATCAACAAACCAGTCCGTCTTTGCATCAAGAGAATAAGCTGCATCATAAGCCAGCCTTTCACCAAATCTCTGTAGCAAACCCACACATTGTTACCATTCCCCGGCCTCCCTATATATACTGAATGAAATCAATAGCTCCATTTCTGAGTTTCATCCACTTGTGCAGTTCTAATCTAGTACATACATTTTTTTTTTTTTTGAGATCCATCGGTGTGTGTTTGTTGATTTACTTTGGTCATTCTGAACTTTTTATTTTTGCATTGATTGTTTTTTGTTGTGTCCATTTTTGTGTCAAATATGTGCTATGGGATCCCGTGGTAGTTTTGGGGATTCAGCACAACATACAATACAATCATTACCATTTTAATGCAATACTTCATCAATTTGAATTTGAGATGCTTGCGATCAGTTGCACCAAAAAGCATTTTTACACGCTTTTGATCTTAAAGAACTTCTTTCTTTTTTTTTCTTTTATTTATTTATTTATTTATGGCATGAGAATTATTGGAATTTATAATCAGTCTATCTTATCTTTATGGTATGATAAACCACTCATCGGAAAACATATTCGCTATGTTCAAGTCTTATAAAACATATGTTATTCAAATTTAAGCCTCAAATTTTATTTTGACTATTTTCTTTATATTTGAATAAGGAAGGTTATATTGAATCTGGTTCCATTCCATTCCATTTGCTAACATTCTTTCATAATTCATTTTCGGTAAAGCAGGAAATTCTCTATTCATAATGGGAACTTGTCTGAAGAAATCGAGCAAGCACGTGCTGCCACGACCGAGGTTCCTTTCATCATCCTGCCTGTAATTTTGTCTATATGTTGCTCCATTAGGACTGGCTTCGTTGCAAATCAGTAGAGATGTGATTTAGTTGCACTCTCTAATTTAAGCTCTTGCTTCATTCCGAGATTTGATCTTTTAAAATGTAGAACCACCTTTTATTGAACCATATACGCAGGATAAGAAAAGCTATGCAACCCAAAAATGTCCCAAAAGTAGTAGCCAAAATTAATTTTAACCACGTATCTGCATTGGAGTTTGGAGTCTAGGAGAGACAAAGTGAAAAGTGGTTTAAATGCGTTGAAAGTTACTTTTGGATTATGTTGTTTGCATTCTTTTAGGGGACAAGTAGCATTGTTCTTGTGGGATTTATATGCATGGCTCTGCTGAAAACAAGATGAAGCTTTTTAAATTTAATGGGTCGTTTCTCAATTGGTCACCATTAATTTTACCCGTATTTCCCTTTGGCACCCTAAGTTTATAATAATTCGCCTTTGATACTTATTTGGACGGTTTTCATCCGGTCAAACCATTAGCACCCTGCATCAATTGTTGTGATGTACCAAAATATCCATGTAAGAGATGACTTTTTTGATTGAGAAAAACACTTAGCACAAATAATGAGAATTTAGTTTCATGCATATAGTATCTTACTAGAGAGACCAATATGTGATATAATAAAAGAAAATGGATACCACCAAAATACTACATATATAAAAGAAAGGCTTACACTTTGTAATTGTATCACTTCTAATTTGAGATAGTCATGTGGTTCAAGATTTGACGGGAATAAATGCAGGTGAGAGGGTACCGTGTTGGGGGGGGGGGGGGGGGGGGGGGGGCTGTTGTTTGAACATTTTTCATTTTGGTTATAAGACGGTCATTTTACCACGTCAACACAACACAAAATACCCCTAGAGAACTATTTTACAACAATGAAAAATTGTCTAGGTGATTGATAAAACAAATAATAGGAGGGGACCCGAATTGGACCACCTGAAAAAATTCAAATTCAAATTAAGAATTTGATATGTAGTCAATTCAAATTTCACTCTAGCTAAATGAATTTTGTGCATGACCATTTACATTCTCATAAATGTGTAACAAAAATAAATAAATAAAATGTTGTAATTTAATGACGTGGAATTAGTGCATTAATCAGTGAGTGAAAGAATTAAAATGGATTTCACATGTGAAATAAGATATTGATGCTACGTGATTTTGGTCTCTCTTTAATGTCCCCGTAAAATTCCTCACTAGTGACAATTACTATCTCATATGATAATGATCCATTGTGAATGCTTTAAACGTTAATAATAGGATTGATGTTAATATTCGTACATTGGATCATATAAAAAATGGCGACGTATTCGTACAAGATACACACTTTTGCATATGTATGAGAATTATTATATTTAGGGGTTTCTCTCTCGTACGAGAGTTTATTCCTCGCACAATTTTTTCATCATTCCTCTTTTTTGTACTTGAGTTCTTATACGAGATAGTCTCGGCAATTCTGACCAAAAACACTCATCTTTCGTATACGTAGTCATATTAATATTTATATCATAAATTTCACTGAAAACACATTCGTACGTACTAATTTTAACATTCTTAAACCTCCCCTGCCTACATGCACTTTTAACTTGTTCGGTATTTATACGATATTCACGTACAAAAAGTTCACCACAATGGATGCTAAAAAAACAAGGGTTTGTGACAAAAAAAAAAAAAAAAAACAAATGTGAATGCGTTGGTAATATTTTGATGAACAATAAAAAAAAAAATCCCCATTGGGCCTTAGCAGGGATGAGCCACCCGTGATTCATGGTTCTTTGTGGGCCCTACTACACATGTCCCCACACGGCCACACCTTCGGCCACTCATTGTCATGTCAATTCGGTGAATTTTTTTCTAATGAGAAAAGTAAAATTTAAGGATGATTTTTTTTTTGACCAGATAAACGGGTAAATTCATTTTATGAAATTTAATAAAAATTATTTTTATAATGAATAGATTTTTTTTATTAAATTTTATAAAAAAAATCAATCGAGAAATGTATTAACTGAAAAATTGATATATATATATATATATAAATATATATATATGAACATTTTTGAACGTTGAAATTTTAGATTTTTAATCAACCCACTTTTCATTTGATTTTTTTGATGAAATTTTGTAAAGATGATCTAATAGTTATAGAGATTATTCTCTCTAAGTTTCATTAAAAAATTAACCTATTTAGCCCTCAAAATGGACGGTCTTTAAATTAGCTAACTTAAGGACGGTTCTTAAAAGAAGGGGGCTAGACTGATATATAAATTGTAATACCACCACATATAAATATATATATATATATAGGGGTGGATCTAGAATTTTTTTTTTTGGAGGGACCATACGATTTTCAACAACGTAACATACTTAATATAAAAAAATGTAAAGTTGTATTACAAAATAGTAAAAATATAAAGTTGCACTACAAAATGCATACATTTCTTACAATTTCCCTTTGAATAAAGATAGTCAAAGAATTTAAAAGAAATTCATCTTCTATTTTATTTTGAGGTTTGGATTTAACAATACTCATAACCGAAAATGCACGCTCTCTCTTTACTGTTTTTTTATTTATTTAGAGGAGAAGCACAATAAAAATTTCATACACTTAATTTATATATATATATATATATATATATTAATTTTGGGGGGGATCCATAGCCCCCCTTACACTATACATACATCCCCCTATGATATATAAAAAAAAATATACAGATTTATATGTGTGATATATGTGCATGTGCATTTATTTGTTTTTATGCATGGCACAAGTATCCAAAAATAGAGCCAACTAGCTAGTAATAAATATATCCTAGTATATGAAGTAAGCACATTGGAAAATTTATCACTTTTTATTTTAGTTTTTTTTATCATTACAAGTTGATGGTGTCAAAATCTAGAAGTAGATAATTAACCAATCAATAAGCGAATATCGGTAAATAAAAAATAAATGCGGCGCAATGATGAACACATGATATTTTTTTTAAGATAGGTTCTCCCAGTAGCGCTTATACTATTTCGGTAGTACGTCCTCCTTTTGTGTGTGCTTGCTTTGTATTAGCTCAAAGGCGATCAATTTGGATGATAATACAAGCTACCAATCTCTCTCTATAATTTCCTTAATTATATTTATAAATATAGAATTAGGATTACAAATCTCTCTCTATAATTTCCTTAATTCTATTTATAAGTATAGAATTAGGATTACAAATATTTCAAGAAGATGAAATAATAAATTATGTAGGAGAGAGAGTGTATAAGGGTTGTTGGTATTTCTTGGGGTATGAAAACAGAGAGTATAAGACCATCATATTTCTTCTTAAATTGGCTTGTATTTATTTTGCCAATAGCTTTTTATCTCTTGGATGAGATGGATGGATCTTAGGAGAGAAGGAAGATATGTTTTTTGGTGTCTCTTGAATGAATGAATGAGGGGGTATTTATAAGTAAAATCTAGAATGGTAAAAAAGTAAATTTGATGAAGATGAGGGATAAAAATGTAATTTTATAAAGGTGAGTGAATGTAAGTGGAATTTGAGTGGAGTTGAGCGGGATTTTAGTGGAGGTAAAAATGAGATTTTATCGGGGGTAAAAATGAAATTTTACCAGAGGTAAAAATGTTGAATTACCTTTGTAGGCCAATGGTAAAATTAGTATTTAACCCCATCAATTGCCCCCTATCCTTTATTTTTATGCTGAAAGCTGAATGTGAAGGATAAATATTTTTGTCGGTTAAATGGTCCGGCTCAAAGTTAAGGCGTAAAAACGGGTATTTGTCGAGGAAGATAATCATGGAGAGAGCTTGAATTACCGATGTGTAGGGCTTTGTTAGCCCTTGATCATAAGTTTGTGGAGCTTGGAACATTAATGTGTAAAGCTAGCTAGATTTTGATCATTAGTCTTAGAGTTTTAGAACATCATTGTGTAAGGCTGGCTAGACGTTGATCTCGAGTCTTAGATCCAGGTAATCTAGATCTCGGATGCTAGTCATTGAGCTCAAAACTTCAATGTGTAAGCATATAGGCATTAGAACAACATTGTGTAAGCTGAGCTAGACGAATGGCTAACCTCGAGTCGTAATCCAAGGAAGCTAGATCTCGGATGCTAGTCGTTGAGCTCGAAATATCAATGTGTAGAACTCTAGACATTGGATGCAAGTCGTAGATGTTGACCTAAAGGTCTTAATCTTATTTTGATAATAACAATAATTTAATCATGTGTAATTTAACATGTTCTTGATTTAAGATTATAGTTTTATTCTTGGAAAATCAAGAAAGCATGCCACTTGATAAGGATCAATGGAATCAATATCCGATCAAGTCAACAAAGCAATGGACTAGCAATATATCATTCTTATCACACACATGCTAGTAATGCATTTCATGAAGCACAAAAGATCAAGGATCATATGCCAAAGCTTCAAGGGTAAAGTTTCAAGTGAAGATCAAATTGAAGAAACAAATCGAAGCATTCAAAGATTCGTTCATTCGTTAATTGAGTGAGTGCTTAGGTATTATGTAAATTTTCTTATTTGATTATTTATATAGCTCATATATATTGATATATCATTCTTAGATTGATCAAAATCAGTTTGAATCAAATTTTTTTTGAAAACATCATTCTTGCAAAAATCGATTTTCAAATAAATTCATATTAAATTTAAATGATCATATTTTGAGTTTTTCCCAAAAATAAGTGTCTTAGGAACTTATTTTTGAAGTCCCCAAAGCATTAGAATTGATTTTGGAGCTAAAATGCAAAAGTGCAAAAATTGAGATTTTGGCCTGATGGACAGAGCTTATCAGTCGACTAAGCAGCTTTGCTCAGTCGACTAAGGGTCCATCAGTCGACTGATGGTTTTGCTCAGTCGACTGATGCTTCAGAATCTAGCCGTTGGATTTCTGATTTTTAACTATTTTTGGTACCAAACTTCTACCAAACCTCACAAACGGCTATATCACTTTTGGGACTATATATACACTATCTAAGACACATTTTGAATACCTTGAATCATTCATATACTCTATTCTTCATCTATCTTCATTATTCAAAGATTCAAGAAATTGTTTTTGATCAATCATTCTTATTGAGCTATAAATGTTGATCAAACAAGTAACTCTAGTGTGAGCTTCGATTGTATTCTTTAAACACTTGAAAGTTATTGTTAATTGGTGTGAATCACCAAACAATTTAGTATTCAATTGTGAGAGGTAAATCTCATAGGAAAAACAAGAAGGTAAATTCTTGTTTAAAAATTATGGAAGGTAAATTTCACAAGGTTAGCAAGAGAGAGTTTCTTGTGTGAATATTGTGGTCAAGCAATATTTGTAAAGAGTGTGTGAGAGGATACACTTGTAGTGGTTTGATCTTCACTCGGAAGGAGATTGTTATTAGTGAAAATTCTCGGGGAACTAACCGAGCGCGGACTATGGTTTGGTAAACCAAAACCGTGTGGACAAAAAGCATTGGACTTCAAATCGGTTCAATCTTTCTTACTCAATCTCTTTATTATTAATTATTTTGTTATTGCTTAATTGTTTCTCTCTTGGATTGCTTGTTTAATTGTTTATGTGCTTGCTTTCCTTGATATATTAGTTTAGTAAATTTGTTTTACTTAAACATTGTTAGAAAAGTTTTTAATTCTGCATTAAAGTTTTTAAACCCTATTCACCCCCTCTAGGGTTGAAATCCGACCAACAATTGGTATCAGAGGTTGTACTCTTGTTTTTGATTTCACAATCTAAGAGTCCTCGATCATGTATTATTATTAAGGAACCGGCCTTTCCGAAGGTGCTTCTATTTATAGACCGCCATTGTTTGATGGAAAAAACTATAGCTATTGGAAAAATAGAATGTGTACATTTTTACAAGCAAATGATTTTGAACAATGGAAGGTTACACTTGTTGGACCTTATGAGATCAAAAAAACCGATGACAAGGGAAAAGTTATTCCCAAGTCTATATCCAAATATGATGAGCATGACATTAAAAAAATTCAATTCAATGCTAAAGCTTTAAATTCATTACATTGTGCCTTAACTATGGATGAATACAATAAAATCTCTAGTTGCAAAACCGCAAAAGAGATTTGGGACAAGCTTGAGGTTACCTATGAGGGAACCTCTCAAGTGAAGGAGGATAATATTAATATTCTTGTCCATGATTATGAATTGTTTAAGATGGAGCCTAACGAACCACTTGCTTCTATGTATAGTAGATTTTCTATTCTCACTAACGCTTTGGATCTTCTTGGAAAGGTTTACTCTAATGAAGAGAAAATTCGAAAGATGCTTAGGATTCTTCCAAAGAAGTGGAGGCCTAAGGTGACGGCTATACAAGAAGCCAAGAATCTCAAGACATTGAGCATGGATGAACTCTTGGGTTCTCTTAAAACCCATGAGAAGGAGTTGCAAAGAGAAGAAGGAGAGAGAAAGCAAATCCAATGACAATATTTGCTTTAAAAGCAAAATGAAGGAAATAATGAGAAAGGCTGAGACATGGCTCTCATCTCTAGGAAAATTTAGAAATTCCTAGCAAAGAAGAAGTACTCACAAGGGAAGATCACAACAATCCTCATCTTCAAAGTTTCTCAATGATAGATCAACTCATCCAAAAGTTGACAATGAGGAAAGAAAATGTTTCCATTGTCATGAATCGGGACATTACAAGTCAAATTGTTGGTTAAAGAGAGCAAAGAATGAAGAATTGTACAAGATGTTGAAAGATTAGCAAGAGAGTTTCTTGTGTGAATATTATGGTCAAGCAATATTTGTAAAGAGTGTGTGAGAGGATACACTTGTAGTGGTTTGATTTTCACCTGGAAGGAGATTGTTATTAGTGGAAATTCTCGGGGAACTAACTGAGCGCGGACTATGGTTTGGTAAACCAAAACCGTGTGGACAAAAAGTCTTGGACTTCAAATCGGTTCAATCTTTCTTACTCAATCTCTTTATTATTAATTATTTTGTTATTGCTTAATTGGTTGCTCTTGGGATTGCTTGTTTAATTGTTTATGTGCTTGCATTCCTTGATATATTTGTTTAGTAAATTTGTTTTACTTAAATATGTTAGAAAATTTTTCATTCCGCATTAAAGTTTTTAAACCATATTCACCCCCCCTTAGGGTTGAAATCCAACCAACAGTAGAGCTTGAACATTAATATATAAAGCTCGCTATACTTTTGTCATAAATAGTTTGATTATATTCGGGCATTTTTCAACTGTCTTTATATGTATATATACATATATATTTTTACGCCTTTTTCTAAGGCTTGCTTTTATTGTCGGTGGCCGTTCTCCTTTTCAGACAGCTTTCCCTTCTTTTTCGAACTCGAAATCCGTGCTCTTATCCATTCTCTCCCCTCTTCATATTCCTCTCTATCTCCATCTTCCTCAGACCCAATCCATTTTTCCGTCACCATCCGCCATTTTCTCTTTTGTAAAATAGTTTCTCTTGCAAAAGTAAACAAAATAATGTCAAGCACTCACCGTTTTGCAGGTCCTCCATGTGTAGCTTGTGCTTATAGCCACAAGAGATGTCCTCTATCTTGCGAATATGCTAAAATATTTTCAAATGTGATTGATCGTCAGGATTATCACACAATCTTTTACTGTTTTTGGGTAAGGAACGTTGCATCTTTTTTGCAAGATGTCCCCGAAAACCAGCGTCTTGAGACTTTCAATTCATATTTTCTTGAAGCCACAGCGAGAATCGAGAATCCATTAGAGGCTTGTTTCTACTCTCCTAACTTCTCTTAACAGAAGGTGGAAGAGTTACAAGCACGGGTGACGGCATTAGAGGCTCGGTTAGAAGGGGGTCTTCCCGCGTTAACCCGTTATGCTCCTTTGCTCCTCCTGTAGGTTCCTCGAGGTTCCCTTTGTCGGTAGAAAACAACATGCATGATGTTATTCCGACTGCCGTGAATCTTTCAGAACCTGTTCCCGGACATTTTTTAAGGCTTCTTATGTCGGAAAAGGGTGTACATGATATCCTTTCGACTACCACGAATCTTGCAGAAAATGGGACTCTTCCGACTTAAGTGAATTTGCCGTCATTTTCGAATCTGTCCTATTGCCAGGCTGCCTCGGGTGCCTATCACCAGGCTACGTTGGACGCCTATCATCAGGCTGTCTCGAACGGTTTTTTATCTCAATCTTCCAAGCTGATTTTGTTGCGGAGTTTGCTCAACCAACGAGCCTTGACTGGACGGCTTTAGGGAATATAGGACATGATTTTTCTGATTATTCTTCTTCTGATTTCAGTACAATTTTGAATTTTAGTGCTGATGATCTTCAAATTCTTCAGCCTTTTTTGAGTGACTAGATAATGTGCACCTCATTGAGGTTTTTTGTAAAAACGTTCGGAGGTTCCACTTCAATTGTAATAAATTTTTATTTTTTGAAGCTCGTCGATTTTATATCTACAATAAAGATTATTAATCGTAAGAAAATGATACAACTTTAGATATATAATATAGAGAGAGAAATCATATTTGAGTTATAAAAAATAAATTATCTCTTATTTGGGTTTTATCCCATTGGATTAACCGTAACCAGATTCGTGAATGATTAGGCGCCCGTAAATATTGAGATAGTGTAAGCCCGCGGGATTTTCGCATTTCTTGTTCAGCAACTTTGTATCGCTGTTTTAAACACCGAGATGGACAAATTTGAAAAAGCTTGAACTGAAAAGTTGTAACTCTTCAAATTTTCTTCAAATGGACTCTAGAATCACATGATTTGGAGTATTGAGCACAAAGTTATGCACCTGATAATATTGAGTCGCCGTAGGCCCGCGGGATTTTCGTTCTTTTTCGTTCCAAAAAGTTTCTATCAAAGTTTGAACATTGAAATGGCTGAATTTGAAAAAAATCTTGAACTGAAAAGTTGTAGCTCTTGAAATTTTCTTTAAAAATGGACTCCAGAATCGCATGATTTGGATTTTTGAGCAAGAAGTTATGCACCCGAGAATATTGAGCTACATAAGCTCGCGGTATTTAGAGTTTTTCACCAAAAATTCACTTGTAAATTCTAAAGAAACGAGAGCTTTTAGAGAGCTTATCGTTCCCATAGACGGCGCCAACTAATGGTGTCAAAATCTAGAAGTAGATAATTAACCAATCAATAAGCGAATATATGGTAAATTCCCCAGTAGCGTTTATGTTTATTCCGGTAGTACGTCCTCCTTTTGTGTGTGCTTGCTTTGTATTAGCTCAAAGGCGATCAATTTGAATGATAATACAAGCTACCAATCTCTCTCTATAATTTCCTAATTATATTTATAAATATATAATTAGGATTACAAATCTCTCTCTCTATAATTTTCTTAATTCTATTTATAAGTATAGAAATTAGGATTACAAATATTTTCAAGAAGATGAAATAATAAATTGTGTAGGAGAGAGAGTGTATAAGGTTGTTGGTATTTTTTGGGGTATGAAAAGAGAGAGAATAAGACTCTCCTATTTCTTCTTAAATTGGCTTGTATTTATTTTTGCCAATGGCTTTTTATCTCTTGGATGAGATGGATGGATCTTAGGAGAGAAGGAATAAATGTTTTTTGGTGTCTCTTGAATGAATGAATGAGGGGTATTTTATAGGTAAAATCTATAATGGTAAAAAAGTAAATTTGATGAAGATGAGGGATAAAAACTGTAATTTATAAAAAGTGAGTGGATGTAAGTGAAATTTGAGTGAAAGTTAATGGAGATGAGTGGAGTTGAGTGGGATTTTAGTGGAGGTAAAAAATGAGATTTTACCGGGGGTAAAAATAAAATTTTACCGGAAGTAAAAAATGTTGAATACTTTTGTAAGCCAATGGTAAAATTAGTATTTAACCCCATCACAAGTTATTCTGATTTTCTTCAAAAAAGTATTTTAAATTAAAACAGAAGTAATGGATTCGAATTTGTTAATGATTCTTAACCACAGAACTCACTAATAATTAATTTTAAAACTAGTTTCATAAAAAATAATAATGCGTTAATGCAATATCTATGCACTAGAGAGTTATTTTATTAAAAAAATTTTATCCATTGAACTAACACCATTCTTTTTATGATAATATGTAAACCTTAACTTCCATCATTCATTTATAACAAGATATATTTAAGAAATCAGGTATTAAAATTGAAAAAATCCGATCGTAATTTCTTAAATGAAACAGAAGGAGGTGACTCAAAACTCAAGGAACCAATATGTAATTATTCTAGAGAGAGGGGAAAATAAAGCATTCCTTGAGTGCTTAATTCATTGACTGTGCCTTCAACATACCACACATGAAATAATTCATACAAACAAATTCTACATTAATAAGAACTCAAATTTATAAGCAAAAAAATTAATTCCAAGAAAAAGTAAATAAATTGAAGATTCGACATCCTCTCATGTCGATTAATTCGTCCGTACAGCAATGTAGCACAAACTGCAAAATTCATACATTACCACATTATTAGCCAATCAACTTAAACCTAAAGTTAATCCCTCAAAACTAATTTATTTGAATAATTTATAAAAAGTGAATACTTTTGTCTTGTTATTTTATCCATACATGCCAACTTTTATTTCTTTTTGCACTTTAGCGCAAGCAATACGATTTGAACTATATTCTTCACTGTTGAACTTATTCTCATGATGTTAAACTTTTTTTTTAAATCACAACATTCTAATGAAACCAACATTGCATGTGTATGAAATTGTTATTTGATTTTACGTATTGTTCAAGAAGATTATAGAGTTAAATTTGCATGCGCAAATGTCCATATAATGAGTCAGAGAGAGGATTGGAAACATTGAAATAACCCCAAAAAAAAATAAAAGATTGGCATGTTAGAGGTGCAAAAAGTAAGTTCAGTTGCTGCTTCTCCTTCTTCTTTTCTTTTTCTTTTTTTAATAGAAGAAAGCAAGTTAATGTTAAAAAATTTATATTTTCTAATTTATATGAGTAACGTATTATAACTTTCAATTATATTTGCTATTTAAATTAATGGACTAATATTAGTAATCTAATTAATTTTGTTAAGCGACGGTTACTCAAATAAATGTGGGCTAAATGTGTAAATGCATTGTATATACTTATTAGGATTTTATAGAGACTCTAAACTAGACTGATATATATAATAAATATAGTATTATGGTTCTTAATACACCAAATTAAAATACAACTCACTTCTCTCAATCTACAAGAGAAACCAAATTTCTCATTAAAAAACTAAGGCGATATTTCACATATTTATTAGCATGGATCTAGGTACGCAATTTAAGTGTTTTAATTTAAAATCATTATGATCTGAGATGTTAACTTTAGGGATTAATTAGAGCAATTTTATGTTAAATCATTAAGAATTTTATTAGATATATTTATATATATGTACGGACAAAAAAAGGAATTAAAAAAACCGTAAGCCAAATCACCTTATGAGTAGATTAATGCTTAGCACCGCACTCATGCTGTAGGTCAACTGTTTAATTTTAAAGATTCCTTATTTAATTTAATTGATCTTATTTAAGGTCATCATGTACTATAGGGTTTATACGATTTTACAAAAAAAGAAAAAAAAAAAATGACGAAGGGAGGCTCTTTGATTTTTTTGACGGTAGAAGACAAAGAAAAAAAGGGTTGGCCGAATGAACAGAGGCTAAATTTGTGGGTTCCTGCAATCATGTTGCTGTAAGGTTTGTTTAGCTTTGCCCATTAAGTCTTTGGGAGGTTTTAGTTTATAGAGTGCCTTTCCTATACGAACCGATGCGCACGCATTGGTGCCAAACTCGCCGACTGGGCCCCATGTGAGAAGAGAGAAAGTCACGATTTTCTTGGTCCAAACAAAGAGTAAAATTAAACAAAATATTTTTCAACTCCATTTTCTCCCCTCTCTCTCTACTGTTAATGGTCTCTCTCTCTACACAAACCCACACAGCAGGATGTAGCGCACGAACGGAGCCACCGTCGGCGATTTTTCGGCAGCCAGTAGCACACCCACGATTTTGATTATTGCTTGATGATGATGATGTTGACTATTGAAATTGGGGGTTTGTGTATAACTTCTGATTTTTGCACAAGCTAAGCTTCTCTCTACACACACCCACACTCTCTACACACAGAAGCACACAAACCCACTCTCTCTCTCTAAAAGCTTATTTATTTCGAATATTGGAATTATTTATGTCTAATTTCGATTCTTGCTTGATGGGTCTTTGATTTTTGCACAAATGGAGAATGTTAACTTTGGGTGGATTTGTGTATAATTTCCATTCTTGCTTAGTGATGAAGATAATAACTGTTGAAATTTAGGGGTTTGTATATAATTTTTTATTTTGCACAAGCTAAACTTCTCTGTACACAAACCCACACTCTCTCTCTCTCTAAAAGCTTATTTATTTCGAATATTGGAATTATTTATGTCTAATTCGATTCTTGCTTGAAGGGTCTCTGATTTTTACACAAATGAAGAATGTTAACTTTGGGTGGTTTGTGAATAATTTCGATTCTTGCTTGAGATGATATGATGATTGAATGTGTAGAGAGAGGTAGACCATTAACAGGAGAGAGAGGAAAAATGGAGTTAGAAAATATTTTGTTTAATTTTACTCTTTGCTTGACCAAGAAAATCGTGACTTTCTCTCTCTCACGTGGGGCCTAGCCGGCGAGTTTGGCACCAATGCGGGGGTGCGTATAGGAACGGCACTCTTAGTTTATATATTTATATATAAAGAATTTGATTTAAACATGGCAACAGTTGATGATTTGTTTTATATATATATATATAAGTTTGATTTAATTCAATGTGATGTGACCATTTTTTGGCTTATTAAATTTGTGAAGTGATTTTTTTTTTGGGCAATTTAAATTTAGATATTCTTATAATGAGTGAAATTAGACACATGTCATTTTTTTGTTTCAAAATTAGACTTTGGTGTAAATCCTGTCGATCTTCGTCTAAAATTAACGAACATTTGATTTGCAAGTGCCTTTAACCTACAAAAATCCACCTCTAATTCCAAAAATGATAGGATATACCAAAAATACCCTCATGCTCTTTGACCCATCTTCTTCTCTGATGTGTGTTACTCTCTTCATCTCTAAAACTTCCATGGAAGACAAATCTTTCAAGAAACAAGAAGAGTGGACGGGATGGAGAAGAAAAATCCCATTAAACACACGCACATATACACGTAAGTCTCTCTCTCTCTCTCTTAAAAACATAGAATTTCTACTACCAAAAGAAAGACTCTTCACTTAACTCCCTCCCTCCCCCCTCTATCTCTAAAACTATGTTCTCACTTTAAAACTCTGTTTCTATGGCCAATTCCCCTAATTTATCACACTACCTCCCATTCAGAACAAACAAGGCCAACCTTTACTTTCTTGCAATCACCACCACCATCTGCTATTCTTTTTACTTTATCAGAATCTGGCACCATGGAGGCTCCATAGCCAGAATCTCCGTCACTTCCGCCGTCTCCAGCAACCTAACCCCAAAAAACTATACGACCTATTCCCGAACCACCTCCCTCTCTAAACCTCCACCATCGATCTCTACCCTCCATCCATCATTAACACTGTACCTACACTTCTATTTCCGATCCGGTTAAGCCGTTCGAGTACGAGGGGTTGGGAGAGGGAGGGGGACGGAATTCTCTTCTCTCTCTGTTTTTTTCTTTCTTCTTTTTATTTTTTAAAGAATTTGATATTTTTAAACTATGGTTAAGTTAAATTAAATTGCATAAGGTTAAATTCTATTTAAATTTTAACTGAGGTCGACGGAATTGCACCAAAATCTAATTTTGAACAAAAAGAGTACTTAACTATAATTTCACCTATTATGGAAATATCTAAGTCTAAATTGCCCCTTTTTTAATATATATATATATATCTTCACAAATGTTGGATCTAGTTTTAATTTAATATATGTTATGTGTTATATATATATATAAATTTTAGATAATATGCATTGTGTAGTACAAGTATATTCCTTTAGTTTATTATTTACAAATAAATTATTTATTTAAGATATTGATGTTTATTATTTATGCAATTAATAATTAGTCCAAAGGAAGGTTCTTGTTTGGCTAATAATAGACATTGTTTTTCTCGATATTTGTGCTGTTACTATTAATGCAATTAATAATCTGTCCAAAGGAAGATTATTAATTGGCACAATAATAAACACTCATATAAAAGAAATATTAATGAAATTTGGTCAAAAGGTTTTATTTATAGGAGAAAATAAATCTAGTTTCCTTTTTGAATTAGGAAACATAACTCAAAAGATCAATTTTTAAGATAAAAATTCCAACCAGAAATTCAAGTTAAACCGGTCCACATTAGCACAATGTGCCAGTCTATTTTTAACTGCCGGACCAGTCCACTAAGTCCATGTGTACCAGTCCACCATCTTGAGGAAACTGTTTCCATGGAAAACTTTAAACATATAGCTGGACCAGTACACATTGCACTGAGTGTATCGACTTCATGATCTTCGTGAGCTTTTGGGTAAATGAAATCTTCAAGATGACATGATCGACGCAATAAGATTTATGTCCGTTTACAAGAAGTTAACATAACACATGGACAGACCAATTGAAGTCGGCATGTGAATTATTCAATTTACTATCCACCTTATAGAAAACGTTTGTTTATAAGAAGTTATGGGTCAATAATGGGGGTTCTGCCAAAAACATTCATATCTATAAAGAAAACTAAATGCAAAACAAGGGATGATAGAACAAAATAATATATTTTTTGATTAATAAGAGAAATTACATTGGTAGGACTTCGAGTTCTAATTAATTACAAATTCGAAATAAAAAATACATAAGAAAGAATTCTTCATAAGATCGCTAAGGTATTTTACTGCTTCTCCCCCAACTAGAGAAACTCTACGAGATAGAAGGGTGAACAGCGATAATAAGGGCAACCTGTCACGAGCCCCAAAGACTCTTTAAGAACCTTAAATCGACAAAAGAGAGTCAATCTAGGAAGAACTTAAAGAGAAGAAGAAGAGAGGGATGAGAGGTAAGACATATAAAACAATTAAAGAGCAAAAGAGGGAAAGATGGAAAAAAAACCACCCATTTTTTGGGTGGCAATTTCTTGATTCATGGAAATACATATTTACCAATGAAATCATGGTATATATTCCTTTCTCTTGCTTTTCCCCCTCTACCCCAACCTTTCACACAATTTGTCCCTTGCTGCAATCACAACGGCTAAACATTCCTCCAGATTCTTGATGGTTTTGACCATTTGAGGAATATCTCTCCATAGTCTCCAAACTTCCTTTTCAACTTTCTCCATTTTTAAAAGAAGGTTTTTAACGCCGTTAAGAGTCATCGGAGGATGATAAGAACAGCTCGCCCTATCGGAACTATGATCCATTGTACTAATTTTTGAAACAGAAAAGTGATTTGAAGGATGGTATTTTGATGGGATGGAAAGGGTTATTTATAACTGAAGTGGACAACAGTTTTCAAGGGAGTTATTAATTTTGAAATAACGTGATGCATTGAAAAATGTTACCTGCCCTTCCCACAACACCACGTGGCAATCCCACAACCACCGATCAAGTAATCTGATGCATTATAAAAGCGGATACACACGTGCGGAATCACGCGCAAAAAAAGATAAGCATCAGAGACAAATGTGCACAGTTAAAGCAAAGTAATTACTTCGGAAAATGAGGAATATTAATCCTCACAACTGAATTAGAAGAGCTATTATTCAAGACATTTTAAGCTGATTAAGCTATAAGTGTCATATGCCATAAGTTGAGATGAACACTTGTACCCAAAGGGCATTATTAAAAATTTTGGCTATTAAGCCACAAATGTCATCTACCATAAGCCGAGATGAACACTTATGCCCAAGGGGCATTATTAAAAAGTTTATGCTGTTAAGTCACAAGTGTCATCTGCCATAGACCAAGATGAACACTTGTGCCCAAGAGGTATAATTCAAAACTTTTGCTTGTTGAGTCACAAGTGTCCATCTACCATAAGTTAAGATGACCACTTGTGCCCTAAGGGTATTATTTAAAATTATTTTAGGCTACTAAGCCATAAGCGTTATCTGCTATAAGTCGAGATGAATAATTATACCCAAGGGACATTATTTAAAAATTTAGACTGTTAAGCCACAAGTGTCATTTGCTATAGGCTGAAATGAACACGTGTGGCCAAGGGGCATTATTTAAAACTTTTGACTATTAAGCCACAAGTGTGTATGTGCTATAGGCCGAGATGAACACTTGTTATGAAGGGGCATTATTTAAAAAATTTAAGCTATCAAGCCACAAGTGTCATCTGTCATAGGTTGAGATAAACACTTGCGCCCAAGGGGTATAATTCAAAAATTTTGGCTGTTAAGCCATAAGTGTCATCTTCCATAAGCTAAGATGAACACTTATGCTCTCATGGCATTATTTAAAAAAAAGGCTACTAAGCCACAAGTGTCATCTACCACAGGCCGAGATAAATACTTGTGCCCAAGGGACATTATTTAAAAAAAATAGGCTGTTAAGTCGCAAGTGTCATCTTCCATAGACCGAGATGAACACTTGCGCCCATGGGGCATTATTTAATTTTTTTTAGACTATTAAGTCACAAACGTCATCTGCCATAAGTAGAGATAAGCATTTGCACCTTAGGGGAAATTCCATACCAATGACATCTGAAATGGAACTTTTCAGACATTTTTCAAACTTTATCAAACAGTTTTACAGAAATTATGCAGCACAAGGAATCATGAGTCAAGAGTTAAAGGAAAATTACTATTTTTCAGAATGAGAGGTACATTGGAGAGGCTTCAACGCCCAACAAAATTACAGGCTTTTATAGACATAATATTTTAAGCCTTGGGCATAGTAGAACTAAGGCTTGCTTCGTCACCTTTTTCTTGTTGTTCTTTGAAATCCAAGGAACTTCGGCCATGTAAAGATTATGAGGACATAATGCTAGCTGACCAAATAATTCTTGTCAGGTGGAATTTCAGTACGGGTGAGCTTTAACTTATACCCGCCTTGGTAAATGTTGTCCTTTAACGTCGACATATTGCTTGCGGAGTCAGCCAGGCCTCATTAGAGCCACTATTCTTCTCGTTAATTAGAGCTAACTTATACTGAGAAACCATGTAAGACTTTTCAAAGGCATCTGCCTTATTCACTACGCGATAGCCGAGCTATGTTACTCCCTGACTGTGACGCCCCAAATCCTGTATGAGATTTTTACCTCCGGGACCCGGTTATTACGGGTGCCGTACGCCGACGGCGGGTTAACGAAACTTAATTTTTCTGTGAGAAACTAAAATCCACACTTCCAATGAGTAAAAACATTCTCTATATCATGTAAATTTTTCACCAAAACCAGATAGATACTATAATTATACAACTAGCCTCCAACGAGGTTCCAAGTACAGTGTTTACAATATCCATATCAAATATAAATTCCATGCAAGAATACAATACATATATAACCGACAAAATTCGAAGAGCATTGGTCCTTCTGTAATGAAGAACCTTCATCTTGTCAATAGTATAGAGGCAATCTTGTGTTGGTACCTTGTCAATCATGCGATATAAATCCGATTTAAGGTAAATCGCCAAGTATACATATCAAACATTTCCCGTTTTGATTCATAAGTCTTGTGTTGGTACCTCGTCAATCATGCGACTATCCAAACGTCTAACATGTCTGCATTTCGTGGCCTTTCAACCACGCGGTAGGGCCTACACGATATTTTTTGGTGCACGATTTCGAGTCTTTCACCCAGGGCACTGTGTCCCATCTTATAGTCTCAGCCTTTAAGGACCAACCTGTGACCAATGTATGGATATCGCAATCAAACAATCACATTCTCTCGTTTTTCATAACTTGGCCAATATGGAGATTTATAACAAAAACGTTTATAACAAGCATAATCAATCACCATCATGTATATTAAGATGGAAGCCCATAACTTGGACTGACAAAGATGTATTTTAATTCATGTGTTAAGAGTTATCAAGCAAAACAAGTAGTCCAATTAGGTTTTTGTATAAACCAAGTAGATAGTTATAATATCATGTGGAATCATGTAGTGAGAACGATATAAAAGCCATTTGAATCATCAATTTCAACAACAATATAAAATCCCAACACATACCCCAAAACCCATTTGGAGAAACTAGGTTCTTCATATAACTTAGAGGGAGAAATCATAAGTTTTGGTATTAGATTCCCACCTCTAAGGAGCTATAATTCTGAATATGATGGCTTGAAGTTGCTATCGGGCTCTGGGAATGATCCCAGGAAGACTGGGACTTATCCTAGAACCTTCTGTCCAGATATTTTTGCCTTGGGATCGATCCTAGGAAGGCTATGACCAATCCTAGACGTGCAATTCTCAGTCTGGTTATTGCTTAGGCTCCCGGACCCTTGAGATGTTAGAATCTCATCCTGGTCCAAACACGAAAGTTGTAGAGGGAAAATAAATGAAGATTTTTCCACAAACAGGGAGTCGTTTGAACATTGGATGAAGAAGTTATGTCCTGTCAAAGTTGGCAAAAAATGAACTTTTTCGAAAGGTTTAAAACGTGCGATTAAATTTCCGTTTTCGATTCGGATCACCCGAATAATGAAACGATCATTCATAAAACTTAGTATACCTAATATGACATTCTATAAGTATCGAATCATATACGAGTGATTCAGAACCTAATGTTCACTCCTTAACAGAGATTTAGCCTTAACCGAGCTTAAGGAAAAGATTTGCTCGAGTATATGGTACGGGGTATTACAATCTCCCTCCTTAAGAAATTTCGTCTTCGAAATTTACGTGGGAATGTATATAATAAGAGAAATCATCAAATCACACTAGGTTCTCTTCTTTAAAAGAACTTCCATGATTTATGAATGGAAGCTATAACTTTGAAGCATTAGTTAATATCCATTTTTCCTAAAAATGAACAACGGTGGACTCCTCGGCACAAACGGCCTTCTAAGTATAGTCTTAATGCAAACTTTTTAGTTCCTAAAGAATGCCAAGCAATGGAGGTGCAAGTTTAAAAAATCTAACAACTTTCATATAACATTATAGACCAAACACAATTGATTCTCAACGCGCATTTCACGCGTTATGGTGTTCACTTCATCAAGAATATACCTCACATGCGTCTTTCTAGATTATATAGGCTATGACTTTCTTTTACAGCACTATATGACTCGAGATGTGCCTTATTCACCAGAGTTGAGGAAATGAAAAGGTTATCGATGTTTAACCACTAAGACAGAGTCTTGAGGTAAAATTTGTCATTCGGTTTGGACTGCATTCTTTCAATGTGGTGGAATAATCAATTAAGAATTCAAGCAAGAGAGTCATAAGCGAGAAAAATAGGTAAACTATACTGATTACAATATTAACTAGGTTCCGTAGATTTAGCGTAGTCAACCCTTACGTTTCATGTAGACTAACCTGGTCTATTCGAGATACAAGACGAAATTGGATGGAGCATTTAAATTAAGAATTTTTAGTTGTAGTCAAAATCAAGATTCATTACTTTGTATAGAACTATTTAGAATTGAAACGATGGAAGAGATCAACTCTCATCTCATATGACCGATCCGAATATGAGACTATGCCCAACACTCTCCAGTTATCAAAACGCAGTGAGTTAGATTGTTATTCATAAGGACCTGTTAGAATATGAGCTCGATTAATATGACGTTATTCAAAAATATTTAGTCAAATCTCGTGGTTTGGACCATTTGCTAAGTGAAATGTTATAGTATGAAATTGCACTAGATATAAGAGAATTTGGGCTTCGTCTTGCGCTCATAACAAGCAGAGTAGGTTGTACACATTAAACATGTCCTCCTTTTCCTCTCGTCTTCACGAAGAAAATTTGTTCCGAATATATATAACCCGTGGGCACAACACATGTTAGAAATAAAGTCAAGGTGAGTAGAAGCACTGCATTGAATTCGCTAATCACAAATCTCAGTGTCTCTGAGAAACAAATTCGGTAGAGGTAAAGTCTACTTTACGTAACTAAATGTTACTCCCCTCCTTAGAGGATTGGTCACTAACTTGTATCAATCGGATAATCTGAAATTAAAGTGCTGCTTTAGTCTCTACAACACTTTTAGAGAAAAGCCTGAATGTTATCTACGAATCACCATGTTGGTCTACACACCTAGAAAGCGGGAACACATCACAAAGAATTGGAACATAAAAACATTAATCGCCCCAATGAGGTCTATCAGTTTCTCAATCCATATTCTTTAAAAACCAGGGATCTAGGTAGTAAGATGGTCATAATTCTATCAACTCCTTCTCAACAAAACCAATGCATAATCGCTGACTGAAGGGGTCATGAATGACCGAGTCCTCCACAGTCACCAGCCGATTAGAAAGCACTACCTGGGCTCCACCTCAAAAACTTTTGCTTTGCCCTTATCTACTTGAGGGCCAGGACCATTTTCATCTTCGTCAACAACGACAGGGATAGTGGCACCAGCGCTCAATGCAACATCTGTTGATAAAATCTCAGATTCTACTCGAGGGATTTTGGCTAGAGCCTTCTCATTATTGCCTTTGAAGGCACGCCCATCTTCTTGTTCCTCTTTAAAGGAGTGGCCAGCTTGGTGATCTCAAAAGCACTCACCCTCTTGTTTTTCCTCATCATTCGAACCTGCTGAAAGTTCAAACGCTTTATTTATTGGGGGACCGTAACCTCCATAACATAACTGGGGGAGGAATGGTAGAAGGCAAAACTTTTGTATTTCCTGTTTCAGACAAGTAAAGACTTAGATTAACACTTACATGAATTTCGTATTGCCTAATCAGACGCCTCTTGACGTTAATAGGCCCATGATAGAAAAAATCCTCAAAAAAAATAATGCTAGAGGAATGAGAGAAAATGAGAAGTACGCCTTCTCCCTCCACAACTGTTTCAGTTAGGGGAGGACTATTATGTTCTTCAGTGACCGCCACAGGAGAAGAGCCAGCGGTCTCGACAATCACATCGACCCGTTCTTCAATAGTTGCAGTACAGGAAAAATTTCCCCACTCAATAAAGGCCACTGTGTTGGAGGGGACAACTTCCTCAACCTGCTGGGCAACTCAATTGGCTTCATCTAAGAAATAATCAATCTTAGGGTCCTCCACATCTCTGTAAACATTAGGGTTATCTGCACCTTCCACGAGAACTGCAACCCCTCAATTTAGCCTTGCGTGGGGAGTAGCAGTTGGAACGCTCCCAACTGTGGTAACCTGGAGAGTGGTAGGGACTATTGCTCCTGATTCAATTGGAGTAGAGGAATCTTCACCGACAACAGAAATCGCCATATCATTTAGTTTGGCAGACTTGCTGGCTTGCTCTTTTTTTTGCCTTTTTGGCTGGTGACCTAGAGTAGTTTTGATCAATCCATTCTTAGTCAAATGCGCTCTCCTATTCACGTAAGCTTGAATGTCCTGATTAAAAATGTGGTACCGTTCTAACAGTTCATATTGAGCAGGAGATTCCAAACTATCTTATATCCATTCACTGAAAGAGGTCTTATCCGAAAAGGACAATGCAGCCGGTTTCATAGTCCAAAAGATTGTGGCTGCCCTAGGGTGATTCAATATGAAGCCATCGTCATTACCTGTGTGGTGTGGGCTATGGCGTTTAGCTACTCAAAATGGATGGCGTTCCACTTAGGCCTGTTGAACAAACGCTGTCTACAAAAAATGAAAACAATGATTAAGTAATAGAAAAGGCTAAAGACAGTTAATTTATGTTACATAGATTCGTCTTTAACTTACCGGAGCAACCTTAATGTTTCAAAATTGGATTATCAGCCGAATTGGGCTTGACTTCTCCCTTTAAGAACACCGTATCACTGTACATGTATTTGCACCAATCCCACAAGCAAAGAATCAAGGCTGAGGCATTCGGCCTCCCCCTCAGTTTCACCTAACTTCCAATTGGGAGTAACTCAAGGAATAATAATACATGATATCCCAAAAATCAAGCTACATGCCAAACCTTCTATTCACCTTGGACAGGCTCAGAATTATTTTAATAGGTTTCTTCCAAAATTATGTCCCCATATCCCTTTTTCCTTTATTCAGTTGTGAGTTGATAACGACTCATTGGATTTGTTAAGGTTTTGGGAGAAAGAAGAGAACGATTGAATCGATGAGAGACAGAACGTAAGACACGCGGGGGGAAGACTGAATCAGTAAACCCTAGAACGAAGAAAGAAAAAAACCACAAAATCAAAACCCCCTCTGTTACGAAGTAGCGGAAGCAAAGTAGAGGCAATAGATGGTTTGATATTTAAAGAGCAGTTATACCTTTGGAAAATACGCGATGAAAGAAGGGTAGTCGAAAGGGCAAACGGAGCCCCGGTCATAAAATGATCCAACTAATGACTGACACTTGGAATCGAGTTGGGTTTTTACTGAAACTTTTGAATGATGATTGGGATCAAGCACATGTTCTTTACCTTATTGGGTGAGACCACATGCTTGAGAGGGCAATTGGGGGAGCATAAATTTGGTTAAGGCAAACTGGGCTAGCCAAGTTTGTTTTTAGAAGCCCACATGGTGAATCAGGCCAACAGGCTTGGCATAAGCAAAGGACTTGCCGAGTTGAAGAACATTCGAACTTACCGAGACGGCCAAGCTGAGGCCGACTTCGACGAGGAATGGCACACGTGGCCTCACATGTGAAAAAATGCATAAAGAGAATCATACCGAATCGTACGGACCTGTACATAATCGTGTTTGAACTCCACCACGTCACTACATGCATACGGTTTTTGAAGTTTTTAGTTGTGGGTTTCTAGCTGTGGATAAGTGAGAGGAGGTTGGAGTGTTATCCAAATCTTACCTTCTTTAGTCATTTTACTATATTAACCCAAAAAGCAAGCGTAACCTTAATCCTATACGTATAAATAGAAAAAGGAGGGCTCAAAATAAACATTGGTTGTTGAATACTCCGTTATTAGTAGATTGTTGGCTAGCTTTTTTTTGTTTGAGAGAAAGAGAACCTATAATCCATATCATTCATTGATCAACAACCTTAAGAGCTCAATATAACAATCATAGATATAAATGGAGGACGTACTGCTAGATTAGCATAAGCACTATCGGGGGAACCTACCGTACCCAAAAAATTATTTTATTTAAACTCACATTCTTGTTACCATAACAAAACTCTTTTCTCAAATCATTACCTTGGGTTAAACCTAAATTTTGCTCCACTTATAATTATTATAGTATACGAGAGTATAATACTCACGGGAATATAAATGCCCCCTTCTTCCCATAGTAAAATGAGTAAAAAAATATTCATTTTGTAACTGTGTAAAAAATTATTTGCTTTCACTTATATATCATCTACGTTTTCGTTTTATAATATGGTTTTTTTAATTGCCAGGGACACAAAATGTTAAAGTTCTCCGCCTTCACTTTTCAGACTTTGAAAAAATTGTTGATTTTGACATCCTGTAGGACAGGACTTTGGTAAGCTACCAAATCTAAGGTATCTCAGTATCGATCGCAACCTTGATGGAGATTTTAAGAATTTACTTCAAAATTTATAAGAGGGCTTCATTGCTAGGCCGTGCCCAGGAAATTGCGCCCCCACAAATTTGCATATGAAAAATCTTGTTGTTCTGAATCTTTTTTATAGCTAATTTCAAAGAGGATTGGGGAGCTGAGTCAAATCACGGTCTTATTTTCCTATCACACTTATCTCGATTAGAGAGTTTGGAAAACTATTTAATTGTTCAGCGCTACATGTATAGGCTGATGGTCTTGAAGAATTAAAGAAAACCTAAAGATCTAAATGCATCACATTGCATTTTCCTCGAAAGTCTGCCAGATTTGTTAAACTTAACAAGGTCACAAACATTAAACGTCCAATTTTGCGAGAAATTGACTGAGATTCAAGGTCTAAACAAATTGGCGTCCATAGAAATTTTGAACATGAGGTTTTGTAAAGCTTTAGAAAGATTACCAAATTTGTCAAACTTGCAAAAGTTAACTAGATTTGAGTCCTCAGGGTGCGAGAAGCTAGTTGAGATTCAATGACTAGACAGATTGGCATCCTTAGGACATTTGGATATAGGAGTTTGCGAATCCTTAAAGAGTTTGCCAGATCTTCTACACCTAAAAAGATTAAGAAAACTGAGGAGTGGAAGATTGAAGCTAACCAAACTTCAAGGCCTAGGAGGCCTAGAATCCTTAGAGCATTTGAATATGAATGATTGGGAACACATAGAAATATTATCAGATCTGTCGAAGTTACAATGGCTTAGAAAATTGGAAATTTCGTCATGTCACAAGCTAATTGAAATTCAAGGTCTAAACGAATTGGAATCCTTAAAGCTTTTGTACTTGTCCAATTGCACATCCATTAAAAGTATACTGGGTCTGTCGAACCTAAAGAGGTTTAAAAATTTACAAATTTCAAGGTGCAAGAAGCTAATTGAGATTAAAGACCTAGATGGGTTGGAATCTTTAAAATTTTAGATACGTATGAATGCGAATCCCTGAAAGGATTATCAGATTTGTCTAACTTAAAGAAGTTAAAATGCTTGGATGTAAGTATTTGTTACATGCTCGTTGAGATCCAAGGTCTACATGGATTGGAATACTTAGAAATTTTAAATATGTTTGAATGTGAATCCCTAAAAAGATTACCCGATTTGTCAAACTTAAGAAGTTAAAACGTTTGGACTTAAGTTTCTGTTACATGCCATCAAATTGAAAGCCTAGACAGATTAGAATCCCTAAAACACTTGGACATGCGTTATTGCAAATCCATAGAGATATTACCAGACCTACTGAACTATGGAATGTTAAAACACTTAAGCCTGCATAATTGCAAAAGGTTGCAAAATGTTGAAACCCTTTGAGTTCTGAATCTTTGGAGAGCCTGTATGCGTCATCTTGTGAAACACTAGATTTGCCAATGTTCAAAAACTTGAAGAAACTAGAAATTTGTTATCCGGAGGACCTTACAGAGTTTATGGAATTTGAGGAACTGAAATCCTTGGCATGGTTGAATGGTAGTGGGTGCAAGTCTATTGAGAACTTGCCTGATGTTTCAAACCTTGCAAATTTGGAAATGTTAGATCTTTCTTACTCTGTGAAACTAACTGAGACGGTGGGACTTGAGGAATTGAAATTCTTAACGAGGTTGCTCATTGTTGGATGCAAGTCACTTAAAAATCTACCGTATTTGCCAATAAGAGATATACAAGACGTTTATGAGGACGAAGGTATATTTCAACTCCACGTTGAATTTTTAATTTTTTCTATTTACAATATGGATCTTCCATATTGATTTATAATTTTATCTTAACTTTTCATATTTCCAGTAGAATCATCAAATTACCTATCGAGTGATGGATCGGATATGAATCATAGCTTTCGTCAAAGGCTGAGGGGTATCTCATAGTAAGGCTTGTCCACGAAGTGTCTTCATATGTTGGATCAATGGAGGATAATTAGCTAGTTCTAAAACTTAATTTTGGGGGAAACATTGGATTACAAGGAGACATCAAGAATGCCTCTGCACTT